>OZ038486.1:65990931-66025931 GCA_964036315.1 Acanthosepion esculentum
AAATGTCAATCGGTGTAATCTTTGCATGTTTCAAAACTGCTTTTGTTTTTCGCATCTCGAGTAAATATTTCAGTTGTTTAAAAAAAAACATAGAATAATCGATATTAAGGCCAATTTATACGTGGAAAGGATGTTATGATGGCGAAGTGATAAACTAGAAAAAAAAACAGTTTAGACGTAGCCGCATTGGGTTGTTGGGGGTAGATTTATCCCAAGACCAAGATCTAACAGCTCAACGTAACTTTCAATGCGTCAAAAACGAAGCTAATATAATTTTACCATTATTGAGCAGACGCTGAATTTCCTCCAGACATGATGAATAGTTGCACTCAATTGGAGACTCCTTACTTAGAACGTCTAAGACTCTTCACCCCAGATCTCAAGTGGAACTCATCGATACGATCCATTGCTGCCATATCCGAACGATAGCTGCCCAATCTTCAATATCCAGCCTTGATTGAGTTAAACTCGTTTATCCGGCTTTCTGGGGTATGGCGAATTTCCCATCCTGCAGTCCGTTCACCACGGACGCAACATCGCTTGCTCGCCGTTATTTCAATGCAAATATTCAAACGAACTCTATTGTTTAGCTCTTCCAGTTTAGACTACACTCAAGACCCGCCTCTGCTACGTACACAGAGCTGAATGCCACTTATTCGCTAACTTTGTGGAACTAACTCCGGTGTGGATGCTTCCGCGAACGCTATAATCTTAACCTCTTCATGTCTAGTGTCAATCGTGAGCTCTTATCCATATCCTCATAGTATTCTTTTCTTACTTCCTCCTCTTACGTCCACATTACGCACCTCATTCAGTAACACTCTACCTTGAACGGCTCTTGGGCCTTGTATTATGTGAACATTCTTATTAGAATGTCAGATGCTCAACTCCGCTTCGCAACTGTTTGGTCTTACACTGTCCGCTGACCTGAGATAGAACAAATACATTGAATCGATAGCTTCATCCACCGCAAGGAAATTTGGTTCCCTGTGTCGCTCCAGAAAGTTTTTCTCGCCCGGGTCCATCCTTCAGATCTATAAATCAACCATTCGCCCTTGCATGGAATACTACTGCCATATATGGTCTGGTGCCCCCGCTGTTCATTTCAAGGTCCTCGACAAAATCCATAATGCAATGTGATTGGCTCTGATCTGGCATCTCGTCTACAGTCGCTCTCTCACAGACGTGCAGTCGCTTCCCTCTGTCTTTTCTTCAAATACTTTCATGGTAACTGCTCCGACGAGCTACTTTCGCTAGTTCTCAGACTGCATGAATTTAAACGTGCTACTAGGCACTGTCAAAACGGTTAAATGTAGCCGTATCTTCTACTCCAATAGCTTCATGTCTCGCACCTCCCGTCTGTGGAATTCCCTTCTTATTACTTGTTTCCCATATAGCTATAGTCTCCAACTATTCAAATGTAATGTCAATCGGCATCTCCAGATGCCTTGATCTATTCCCTGTCCTTCTCTTCATCCTTTCCTCTGACACGCCTCTTTACTCTCGCTACCACCCCTTGCGTGATAGTGGCATCCTGCCTTGCCTGTGGTGAAATGCTTAAAAAAAGTCAATGTCGATAGGTCACCGGATATATCGGTCAAATCACGCAGAAAACACTGGTTCACGTTCGATCGCCGAAGTTAGGCAACGTTGAGAGCGATCAGTACATAGGTGGAGGAGACCTCATGGGAACAACGGACAACTGTCTAAGCAAACTCTTACAATTTGAAATATATTTCTGTCTTAAGTAACCCACAGAGGGTTGATAAGCCGTAAAAAACTAATTCAATCACTGAATATATAAATCGGTTAACTGTCTCCGGGACAGTAAGACAGATGTGTGTAAAGGATTAGTGCAAGAACTCGCCAACAATGATAACATATAGAGAGACGCTGTAAAAATGTGATTCTACAGAAAAATACTGAGACTACCATGGATCGAACATGTGAACAACGATAACGTTTTAGAGAAAATGGAAACAAAAATGGAAACTTGTACTTAAAATCAGAAAGAGGCAGTTGGAATTTTTAGAGCACATAACGAGGAAAGGGGGCTTGGAAAATTTGAGATGCACAGGAGAGATTGAAAGCAAGATGACAACAGCGTATAACTTACCTAGAGAGTTTGAGTAAATGGAAGCAAGGTTTTGGAGCGATAATGACAAAATTTATCAAGAGCTTCAAAGGACAGGAACTTGTGGAGAGCCATGTTCGTTATTAGAAAAAGTGAAAAAACGAAAATATGAATAATTTAACATTGAAGAAAGAAAAATCGTATGCTGGTGTTGCTATAATCTACCAATTAAATAACTTTTACCTTAATTTTTTATATACTCTGTGCCCCTTCTGTACATATGGCATTATAAAAATGAACTTCCTTTTATTTATTATCTGTAAATTGCCATCCGTTATTAGGAACGAATATGGAACGGTTCCCGTTGTCTTCGCAAAAATTTTAAATTGAGAGTAGTTTAACTTTTAGACTTATTGCTAGCCAAAGCTATAAAGATCCATAGCTAAAGTGGCCAGGAAATATGGATTCATGACATTTTCTTAAAATGAGCGCAACAGACTAATCAGGAATTTAAAATCGGTATGTATAGCGGATGTATCCAACCATACATCCGCTATTTTATTATTAGTGCATTTGCGTAAGTGCCGGATTTTATTAGTGCATTTTTATAAGCATCCTGTTTTATTATTAGGGCATTTTGATTAGTGTTCTATTTTATTATTAGTGCATTTTTATAAGCATCCTGTTTTATTATTAGTTCATTTTGATAAGTGTTCTATTTTATTATTAGTGCATTTGCATAAGTGCCGGATTTTATTATTAGTGCATTTTTATAAGCATCCTGTTTTATTATTAGTTCATTTTGATAAGTGTTCTATTTTATTATTAGTGCATTTGCATAAGTGCCGGATTTTATTATTAGTGCATTTTTATAAGCATCCTGTTTTATTATTAGTTCATTTTGATAAGTGTTCTATTTTATTATTAGTGCATTTGCATAAGTGCCGGATTTTATTATTAGTGCATTTTTATAAGCATCCTGTTTTATTATTAGTTCATTTTGATAAGGACTTTGTTTTATTATTAGTGCATTTGCATAAGTGCCGGATTTTATTATTAGTGCATTTTTATAAGCATCCTGTTTTATTATTAGTTCATTTTGATAAGTGTTCTATTTTATTATTAGTGCATTTGCATAAGTGCCGGATTTTATTATTAGTGCATTTTTATAAGCATCCTGTTTTATTATTAGTGCATTTTGATAAGGACTTTGTTTTATTATTAGTGCATTTGTACAAGTGCCGTATTTCATTATTAGTTCATTTTGATAAGAGTTCTATTTTATTATTAGTGCATTTGTATAAGTACCGGATTTTAATATTAGTGAATTTTTATAAGTGCCGTAATTTATTAGTTGTAGATTTTTGTACTTTCTCTTTTTTATTATTAAGACGTTTTGATAAATGTTCTATTTTATTATTAGTGTATGTTTGCAAGTATTCTATGTTTTAATGCATTATAACTACCTTTATAAATACCTTTTTGTTAATAGCGTATTTTATAAGTACTCTGTTTTGTTATTAGTGCATTTAAGTATTCTATTTTATTATTAATGCATTATTATACGTATTTTATTTTATTATGAGTGCAGTTTTATAAGTTTTAATATTAACACATTTTCATAAGTATTCTAATATTAGTGCATTTTTATGAGTATTCTATTTTATTATGAGTGCATTTTTACAAGTGCTGGATTTTATTATTGATACATTTTTACAAGTAATCTATTATTAGTGCATTTTTATAAGTATTCTGTTATATTATTCGTGCATTATTATAAGTGTTGTATTTTATTATTAGCACATTTTTGTGAGTATTGTATTTTATTATTAGTGCGTTCTATTTTATTATTATTTATTGCTGCTGATCTTTTCATAAACTTTATCTTAACAACTCCTTATTTGAAAAACAAAAAACTTACGATTTGGTAATATACGCGGTTTCAATGATACTTCGGGTGTCTTCGAACATATCACCGCTGCTAACGGGAGATTACTATTCTAAAAGTGAGAGGGAAAGCATGTTTTAGTACATTTTTAGACATTAAATGTTTCTTCGGGCATCCATTCTCTCTCTCTCTCTCTTTCCCTCTCCCCCCCTCTCTCTCTCCCTCTCGCCTCTCTCTCTCTCTCTCTCTCTCTCCCTCTCTCTCATTGATGAAAGCATTTACAGTTGAAAATCAAAGTAGTTCGAAATCAGCGCCAAGTGCCATTAGCGTCCATCTCCGGACATAAACCCTTACTGCCAAACCAAGATTCTTAACAGGCAATTTAAAGAAACCAAGAACTAATCAAAAAGAATTGCTTGAACAAAGAATAAGAAGCAATTAAAAATAGAATTTACAAGAGTTGTCGACCGAAAGCTAAATTAGGACCAAAACGTCTCGACTGGAAAATTCGAAAAGCTCTTAGATAGACTTAAGAAAAATCAATAGACATTACTTATCTAAATTTAAGATAATCGGAAGAATAGAGACTTAATTGAGTGTTTATTTACTAGCTGTTAAGCACGCCATTTGTTTAGAACGTTCCTAATCTTTCGTTTATCAGTTAATAGACTTTAAAATATGAACTTTAAAAGCTATCCACACACAACTGTACACACACAAGTAATAGTTATTATATAGACATATATGCGTAGATGTTTTTTTATCATTAAGCCTAAAAGAGAGATATGAAAAGGGGAGAGAGAAATACTTAAACAAAAACAGTAACGGGTAAATATTACATGAATATATACTTATATATAATTACAGGATACTTCTCATTTTCTGAGCGCAATCAGGTAGACAGTCCCCGCCGCAGACACCTGTCAGGTTCATTTGTGCTCGTCAAAAAACCCACTGAGACCACCTGTGATTTATATTGCACCTATACTAATCGGATTTTCTTACAGTTTCTGGAAGATCAGACATGATCAGCAGTTTGAACAATACCAGTACGCTCAAACCCTCGGCCACGATGACTTGTCAATTCGTGCTAGCACAATCATCGACGGCTTCCGAACAGATCTGTCTACATATTTTCATTCACAATAGTTTGGGTCAACCTGTGGCACGGTTTTCAGGCAAAGGTGCCACACCAGAAAAGGAGTCTTCCCAGACCGATAATATCAAGAGGTGACGAATCGAGCATGGTAAGATTCGAACTCAGGCCTCACAGTCAGAATGCGAATCTAATAACATTTCGGCTAAATACATACATACATACATACATACATATATACATACAGAAAATTATGTTACCATAGAAAAATAAATGAATATTAAAGAATTAATATATATATATATATATATATATATATATATATATATATATATATATATATATATATATATATATATATATATATATATATATATATTATTTGTTTTTATTTGTTTTCCATCGTGACACGGAAAATTTCCATGTTTCAAAACTGAAACTTAATTTATAAATTCCTAACATCGCTTGACAATAGAACGAGACTATGGATTTTAAGTTTGATTTTTATAATTAAATTTGTAAATTTTGTTTCAGTTTTGAAATATGGAAATTTTCTGTGTCGCGATGGAATCATATTTTTAAAAAGAAAATAATTATAATTTTTTGCTATACTTTATTTTATCGACCGCTGTTTTTTTTAATAAAAATAATCGCTAAGAACACCGGATTATAAAACTTACTGTTCTTTCTTATTATTTTAATATATATAAATTAACTGATTTAAAATATGTTTTTTTTTCGCTACACAGTAATAACCATGTTTCAAAAATGGAAGCTAAAAACTTTAAATTTAATTATATAATTAAATTTAAAGCATTAGTTCCGTTTCATCTTCAAGCGAATTTTGCAATAATTTATTCTTAAATTTATTGAATTTTAAACGCACATATATATTCAGAATTTACTATTTCCAAGGATACAGAGAAATCTAATCATTCAGACAGCGGCGGTAGCGTGTTCATTTTTATTAACTGTACTGTTAATACTGTTGTATTAATTATGAGTTACGTTCGAAAAAGAGGTTAAGTTTAGGGAGGGTAGGGGTGTATTTTTCAATGAATTCTGACATCTGTTAAATGCATGTCGTCTTGGTTTTTTATTAACTGCAAAAAGTTTTTCGGCATTTTTTCAACTTGTATACTTAAAGATTCTTTTTAAGTGTGTTTGTGTTAGAATACGTTTTATTTAACTACAATTTTAAAATATTTTTACTCTTAATTTCTAATAGACTATATTTCTTTTTTTAAAAACAAGTAAATGTAATAGAATTACTTACATTATTTAAAATTATTTTTTCATATCAAATATTAGTATGTATATTACCAGCTCCCATTTTTTAATTTTATTTTTAAATATTATTTAAGGAAAAGTTTTGACAATGACGGCAGAAAATAGCTATTTCATTTCTCTGATTCAATAAATTTATATTTTGTATAAACTTAGTAATATATAGTTTCTCATGTATGCATAAAGGACATGAGTCATTTAATGACCTACATATTCTAGCTTTTCTTATTAATTTCCATTTTGCTGTAGGTGTTTTATTGGATTCTTTTAATTCCAGAAATACTTTGAAAGCGATGTCTGATTTCTGTATTTATTTATGCTAAATGAAGTTTGGTGTTGATTGAACCGCTTTTTGAACTAATGGCTTGTGCAACCTATATAGATTTTTAAGTTTTCGGGATTCTCAATAGATGAAATATTGCATTGGGATACTAATGATTCCGTTCAACATATATTTTGTAGAGGACAGTTATGAGGGTTTCTACAGTTACATAATTTTTGTTTATCTTCATCTGTATTTATTTTTATTTTTATATTGTCTAAATTTCGTTGGTTTTGGTTTAAGTGTTTATTGAAGATATTAACATTATGTTTCATAATAATTTTTTCTAAGTTTTCAGTATAGCTGTAACTTAATTTTAGTGTATTTTTATTGAAAATAGTACTTAGTTTACTTAGGAAAGTGCTTAACTATTAATGCAAGAATTTTTGTCCTAATTTCTTCTTTACCATTTAGTTGTATGGGGGTGTATACCAAATTAATTTTCTACTTCTGTTCTGTCTATGCTTTCCAGTTTCCTTTTTTATATAAGTTAGTTTTGGGTTTTTGTAGCCATTATCTTTTAGCGCTTTATTATAGAATGTTCATAGAAAATCTTCTCATTTACTGAATTTTCAATTATTCTTTTTCCGATAGATAAAGGTATATGCTTAATTGTAGATGGAGGATGATTTGATTTAGGGTTTATATATAAAGGATTGGTATTGGGCTTTTTATAAGGTATGCATACATTTTTCATTAAATCTAATGTTATATCAAGGAAGTTAACGTTTTTAATTTATATTTTAAATCAGTTAATTTATAATATTTATGCTCTGTAAATTTACATTGAGCACTGTTTTGTAAAAATAAAAAATATCAATAAGACCACCGGATTATATATCTTGCTGTTCTTTCTTTATATATATATATATATATATATATATATATATATATATATATATATATATATGAAGAAATATAGTCTTAAGATGTGCTATATTTGTGGGATAAAGTGCTCAATATCAGAGATAGAGCGTGTGTAAATATAAAAGTGAACATAGAAATCAACACTTAGAGGCGATAGTCTGTTTCATGCTTGATGCAATCGTCAGGCCTGAAACAGACTGTCGCCTCTAAGTATATATATATATATATATATATATATATATATATATATATATATATATATATAATATGGTTATTTAAAAATTATAAATAATAATTATAATATTATGCTCTACTGTATATCGAGCACTGTTTTTAAAAATAAATGCTAAAGAATTCTGGATTATAAATCTGACTGTTCTTTCTTTATATATATATATATATATATATATATATATATATATATATATATATATATATACGAATAAGAAAAAGAAGAGAAGTAAAGTTCCGCTGTTCATAGCATTTACTTTTTTTTAAAGTGCTCAATACAAAGTAGAGCAATATATTATTATTATTTTATTTTAGATATTAGAACAAAAATCATGTTGAAATCGTTACACAATAGTTTTCGTGTTTCGGCACTACTTTGTACCTCTTCAGGCGAATGGTAAGTGACTGGTGATTAATTTTTTTTTTTTAATTTCAAAAGCAAAATGTTAACTCTTTTCCAAAAGATGAAGTCGGGATAAGAAAACACATGGTCAGAATTCAAAATAGACTTGTGGGTATGCCTTGATCAACCAATTAAATGTCAGATCTACGCTAAATAGAAAATTAAGCTCAGAGGGTGGAGATGGGGAAGTTATCTTTTTCATGGCATGATAAACCGGAACTTAGGTCATCATTGACACTTACGGAAAACAAGTAAACAACAAATGTATCTTTATTGTAAACAAATATGACATGTTCAATTTTTCAAAGGACGCCGAGGTGAGGGGGGGGAAGGAAATCAGAAGTAAAGTTAATTTCAACAGAAAAATTTTTTTTAAACAATTTTCAGATTCAGGAGGCTTCTTAAATGGACCTGTAGATAAAATTAAAAATGTGGAACATCTATATAAGATATAAATAATACTAAGTGGACGGCAATACATAGCAATCTGAATAAAGAAAATAAGATAATTACTTGTAGAGCGTGGACCATTATTTACTTATAAATTATCGTCAAAAGAAATGGAATTACCTAATTTTTTAAAAATATTAACTATATTGTAAGGTAAAAGATAAACTGTGTCGACAATTTATATTTAATTCATTTCTTTGGTTTAGCTGAGATTTTTTGTCAGCAAATCGAATGATTTCTAATTTTTCATGTAAGCATATGAAACAAGGTTCATTTAAAGATCTACAGGTTCTAGCGTTTTTTAATATTTTCCATTTTAGCGTACCACGAAAAGCTAGAAACTTTAAATCTAAGTACGACACAGGAGAGCAAGGAAGAGTATGTTGTGCGAATATTATAAATAGTGAATGGCTATATTCTTTGAAAATAAACATTTAAAATCTCTGGACATTATCAGACACCGGAGGAAATTAAATGCCATAAAACAATCGGGCTGTCTCGTTACATCTATACATACATACATGTGTGTGTGTGTGTGAACGAGATGTTGAGGTTGGTGGTGCTTTTCAAATTAAAAACTCTTTCTATTATTATTTTCTTATTCCATCGTAAGTTTGTTTCTTTTTAGATGAAAAAATTTCCATTATTTTACATCCAGTTTTATTCCGCCTTACGATTGTTTCTTTTTAGAGGAAGTGTCATCTCTATTATTATTTAACTTCTAACTCAATATTTATTGTTTCTTTTTCGAGGAAGCGTTTCCTCTATTATTATTTTACTTCTAGCCTTACTCCATCTAAAGATTGTTCCTGTTTAAATGAATAATTTCCGCCATTTTAGTTTTATTCTTAGTTTGACTGTCTTTTCTTTTCAGTTCACCGCTATAATTTAAAATCTCCTCTTCATTTCAAATGAACTCTTTCATCTGTTCTCTTTGTCTTCCTTCATTCTATCATGTTTCTCAAAGCCTTGAATTGGATAAGAATAGGTGTTGCAAGGATTATAGACGTCTTGACAAAACCAGGTCAATCGATTCGGAGTTATTGCGACACACGGCAAAATATCCATTAACCTTGAGCTGACTATCAAGATTGTAATTTGAATCAATGGAATTTCATTGACTTTATGAAAAGCGTCTTGTAATGAATGAATTTAACTTTTTCTGTCGCATTGCTGTTTAGTGAACATGCCTCTTGCTCTGGTTTGGAGACTTTATTTGGGAGTACGAGTACTCGCTGATGAGCAACGGTTAGCCTTTTGATATGTCAGACCATTACCCCAAGTGCTGCGCCTGGTATGACGATAAACTACATCCGGCAGCAAGGCCTCAGCTCAGAAGGTTTTGAGAAACGTAGAACCATCTCTTAATTGCTGTTGTTCCCAGGTTCAGCAGCTGTTAGGGTTTCAACTATGGGCAAATAGTAAACCCCTAAACTGGGGTCAAAACACTCAGTTATGTGCCATGCGGGATACACGCTTAGGCGATCATTTATCTCTCGATACATGACTGAAGAGGAAAATTTTTCCGCAGTACGTTTCCATTTCTTTCTGCAGTAGACCAGTTGCCATCCAAGGTTATAGAACCCGGTCTGTACTGCTATTTACCCGTAGCTGGGGGGATAAGAGGAGGATTCATACCTTTCCTAAGGGTATTAGTACGTAAGTGAATGTAATGGATTCGACTGGAATTCGAAATCGGCTCTCTGGTTCCTCAATCCGTGCCGCTATCCATTACTCCACCGTGTCAAAACGCTATGAAAGTATAAAAAATATATTTTTATAGTAATACCAGCAATAAATTTTCATAGTAAAAAAAAATTACCAGCATTACATTTCTGATAAAAAAATATTGCCAGTAATATATTTTTGTAAAAGAAATTGCTAATGCCGCGCCCCAATTAAATTCCGGCATTAAATGAACCGTAAGGCGCTAAAAAAAAAAAAATCACATGAGCTGATAATTTCCCGGTCCGACGGAGAACGACCTGGACCCCACCAAAAATCTACATATTCTACTCAAGTTTCAACATACCGGGAATATCATTTCTAAAGTTTCTCGAATCCTCCTCTTCTTGGATAGTCTCGTCAGATTGAGACTTTCATATGGATAACATTCATGGCACCGAACCGTTAAGAAACGCATAACCTATCAACTGTATACAACCGCTTTCACATAAATTACTTCGTGCCTGTAGGTCTTAGAAAAGGCCTCGATTTTTCCAACCACGCAGTCTCAGAATTACAATCGAAGAACTATACTATATAACAGATTAAGGGAAGGGCAGATCCCAGTAATACATGGAAGTTCACAGATTATAAAGAAACGGAATCTGTGGAAAGTTATGATTGCTTACAGCTTGACATAGCATTAAAAAGAATTCCACAATAAAGAGGAGAAGTCTGTGGTTTACGTATCAAAAAAAGGTACTTGATTTAAATACGACTGGAGTTGAATAGACTTATCTGACGTGTCTAACTAATGTTAGTGTACCGATATTTTTAATGGCCTAGTAAAAATATAAATAAACATGTCCGTTTGTTGAGCGTCTGGTAGAAATAGTTAAGAGCCGAATGACGATTCCTTCTCTTGAATATAGGAAATAATAATGAGATTATCGGAATGGATGCCATCATTAATCGCGACCATCAGTACAAGAGATGTCGAATTGTGTAAGAAGTATCATTTCCTGCGACAAAATTCTTTCTTATGTGTCTATATTTCTGAGATGAGGTATTATGTACACTATTTACATTATTCGGACTATTGTCTCCTAGGAGACACATGGCACAGTGGATAAAGGCGTTAGTTAGATCCAGTGACAGGACCCAAAGAGTTGTGAGTTTAAGGCATTGAAGAACTTGGAGAGGGGAATTAACAGGAGACAACTGACATCCATTAAAACATGGCACGTGGAACTAGAACAGTCTACCCCAGTGAGCAAAATAAAGGGTTCAGTTCGACTTTCCAACCACCTGAAGAAGGCCAGAGCGTACAACGGCCGAAACGTTGTAATAAATATGGCGACAAAGATGAGGATAATAGTCCGAATAATGTAAATAATGTAAAATTCTTTCTTTCTTGTTATGTGCCATGTCCTTTCAGGACGTAAGCGATCATGGCTCTCCACCTCCCTCTGTCCCTTGCAGCTCTCAACAAGTTTCTTCCCTCTGCCACCTGCCCCAGACCACGTTCTGTCATCCACTTGCTTAAGGCCGCTAGGTTTGTCATGCGTTGTTTTCCCAAGTCTCTCTTTCCTTCTATTCAACCCGTTCTCCAGGCCCTCCTTCCTCATTATGTGTCCCAGAAACTTCAACTGCCTCTTCCTGATATTAAGTATAAGCCTCCTCCTTGTTTGCAACCTCTCAAAGAGCTCATTGTCGCTCACACGCTCGGTCCATGATATCCTTAGCATCCTTCTGTAGTACCACATCTCCGTCGGGTCTAGTTTCGTTCTTCATCTTTAAGGAAATCGTCCAGCATTCGCTGCCGTAAAGAAGGAGAGATGGCACGTAACTGCTCAGTATTCTATTCTTTGTTACCAAAGAAATCCTCCTGTCTCGCAAGACTCTGCCCAGCTTTTGGAATGTGTCCTTGGCTATCCCAATACGTCTACGGATCTCAGTGTCGCAATTACCGTTCTCTGTCGGAACGCTTCCCAGGTATTTAAACTTCCGCGTCTGCTTGATTCTAGTGTTCTCGACCTGCAATTTGATCAGCTTGAGCACCCGGTAGATATTCCGATATTTCTTTAGATAAACAGTCAGCTGTCCGAAAACATTGATTGTTTGCTTCCAAATAAATCAAAATCATAAATAAAATGGAAAATAAAATGTTGTTTTTATTTTATTTAAGTAAACCAAAGTAGTCTACAGAATATAGAGAAAATGAAAACAAAAAGAACATTAAAAAAATACAGCTGAAATTCTTAGCGTACATAATGAGAAAAGAGGGCTTGGAAAATTTGACACTTACAGGACATATTGAAGGAAAGAGAAACAGAAGAAAAAGCAGATAACTGGCCAAGCAAGCTTGTGTAAATGGTTGGCAGAACAGGATTTAGGAGAGATCACAAAAAGACAATTTTTTAAGTTCTACAAAGCACAGGAAATTGTGGAGAGCGATGATCGGCGACTTCTTAACATCCCTGACCCCCATAAGCAAGGTTGATATTCGTCTCCGTGAGCGCGTCTCACTGCGCCTTTTTGGCCTCAAGTTTTCAACTGACTTGAAGTGGAACAACTACATTGAATCAATAACTGCATCTACCGCAAGGAAAGTTGGTTCACTGTGTCGTGCCAAAAGATATTTCTCGTCAGAGTCCATCTTAAACATCTAAAAATCTACCAATCGTCCTTGAATTGAATACTGTTGCCATATCTAAACTAGTGCACCTGTCGTTCATCTCGGGGTTCTCGACAAGATCCAAAGATGGATGTGTAATGTAATCGGTTATAAATTGGTGTCTCGACTTCAGACACTCTCTCACGGACGTGATGTGGCTTCCCGCTGTCTTTTCTACGTCTGACGATCTTTTTTCCCTTAGTGCTCCGGCTACATGAATTAAAAGCGTGCTACTAGGTTGGCATATAGGTCCCAACTATTTACTGTTGAAATAGTTAAATGTAACCCCCCTCTTCTACTCCAACAGTTTCTTTCCTCGCACTTCCCGACATAGGAACTCCTTTCCTTTCACTTTCTTCGATGATAATTACAAATATAAATGCAACGTCAATCGCCATCTTCTGTTGCCCAGATCCCTGTCCTTGTTTCCTTTCCTCAATCCCCTACACCTACTCTTTTTCTCTCACTTTCACTCCCGGTAACCCACTGCGTGCTAGTGGGGCATGCTTGGGGCGAAATGCTTCAAAAAAGGGACATGGTACATATAAAAAAATAAAATGAAAAATTAATAAAGATTTCTTAGTAATCATAGTAACGTGAAGATTAGAGATCTGGTTTTCGAATTTCTTTATTATATTCACTGTTCCGTACATTACTGCATCGTATAAAAAAAAAACAGAAGCGTTAAAATGGTGCAAAACGGACATTAAAGTGTATGTCGTATACAACTTCTCACTTAGCGACCAACTGGTTGGAACTGTTGTTAAGTGAGGTGTGACCACACCTACAAAAGAGTAATGTCGGGTATGAATATACTTGCCCACTCGGAGATTTTTCCTCTGTAAATTTAAAAAAAAAAAGGTTTTATATAGGATATACAACAACAACACTCTCACGGAAATTCACTTGCAACTGATCAGACCATAGTGCCATCAGACAATACATTAATAAGCAGCATGTGGGTCATATAACAAACAATAGTAACATTATAGCAAAATCAAAAAAGACTTATGGTCCTTGAAGCAACACTTAAACAATTAAAAGAACTATCAATAAATAAAAAAAAACAAATATAGTTCAAGAGCCCGTATCCTGTGACAACATTCACTAGTTCTATGAAACTAATTATCTTTACCTACCGTTAAGGTAATGTAAGATAATCCAAAGCTAGTACCATATTTCTTGTACTTTTCTTTCGAAATAATGTTCGTTCAATGTCCGATGGAATTCTCTGCTTGTCTGAGAAGGATTATTCGTAATTAAAAAAAAAAGTCAATCATTAAAATTAACTGACACAAAACATCTGTTGTTTTTAATAGTGGTTTGCCTTAAAGAACATCTGCTGCTTAAATACGTACATATGTCTCTATGGACACACAGACAGATAGATAGATAGATAGATAGATAGATAGATAGATAGATAGATAGATAGATAGATAGATAGATAGATAGATAGATAGATAGATATGCAAACAAATATAAATGCTGCTTAAATACAAATATATATATATAGAGATAGATAGATAGATAGATAGATAGATAGATAGATAGATAGATAGATAGATAGATAGATATGCAAACAAATATAAATGCTGCTTAAATACAAATATATATATATAGAGATAGATAGATAGATAGATAGATAGATAGATAGATAGATAGATAGATATGCAAACAAATATATATGCTGCTTAAATACAAATATATATATAGATAGATAGATAGATAGATAGATAGATAGATAGATAGATAGATAGATATGGAAACACATATATATATACGGACTGCGATAGATAGATAGATAGATAGATAGATAGATAGATAGATAGATAGATAGATAAGTAAACAAATATATATGCTGCTTAAATACAAATATATATACAGAAATAGATAGATAGATAGATAGATAGATAGATAAGCAAACAAATGTATATACAGACTTATATAGATAGATAGATAGATAGATAGATAGATAGATAGATAGATAGATAGATAGATAGATAGATAGATAAAAGAGAGAGTGAATTCATACTTGTTGATCTTCAGCAAGCATCATTGTGTGCATATTCAAGGGAAATAATCTCCCTTCTTTCACGCACGTACACGCTCAGATTCATGCATTTAGGGAACAGGCCGAGCGCATGCGCAAACAAATATTAAATGAAAAGCACCAAAAGAGTGAGTCATCGGCCCTCGCTCTTGTCAGTTCCGCACCCATTCTCACGCCTGATTCTCTCCAACCCGAGTTTTCGCTTTTAACCTCCTCATTGTACTTCCCCCCCCCGCTTTCAATTCCCCCCCTCTCGTTTGCTTCTTTTATTGGTTCACTTGGCTGAATGATTAAAGCCCAGATTGATTAGCCCCCCCCGGCACCGAACATAAAAGGGGGCGAAGAAAGAAAGAAAGCGAGAAAGAATGAATGAGTGAATGAGTGAATGAATGAATGAAAAAAAGGAATTTATCGAAAAGATTAATGTAATAGACGAAAACAGGAAAAATGGAATAAATCGAAATAAAAGATAAAAAAGATATTCCAATACGAGAGAAATAAATATGATCACCGATATAAAAAAATTTTTAAGTCATCTAACGGAGAGGGGGAAGCTTAAGAAGAAGAAAAATGTACGAAAGAAAGAAAGAAAGAAAGAAAGAAAGAAAGAAAGAAAGAAAGCAAGAAAGAAAGAACAATATGAAGTCTTAATAATGTGATGGGATCAAAAGAAAGAAAGAAAGAAAAAAGAAAGCAAGAAAGAAAGAACGATATGATGTCTTTATAATGTGATGGAATCAAAAAGAAAGAAAGAATATGAAGTCTTAATAATGTGATGGGATCAAAAGAAAGAAAGAAAGAAAAAAGAAAGCAAGAAAGAAAGAACAATATGATGTCTTTATAATGTGATGGAATCAAAAAGAAAGAAAGAATATGAAGTCTTAATAATGTGATGGGATCAAAAGAAAGAAAGAAAGAAAAAAGAAAGCAAGAAAGAAAGAACGATATGATGTCTTTATAATGTGATGGAATCAAAAAGAAAGAAAGAATATGAAGTCTTAATAATGTGATGGGATCAAAAGAAAGAAAGAAAGAAAAAAGAAAGCAAGAAAGAAAGAACGATATGATGTCTTTATAATGTGATGGAATCAAAAAGAAAGAAAGAATATGAAGTCTTAATAATGTGATGGGATCAAAAGAAAGAAAGAAAGAAAAAAGAAAGCAAGAAAGAAAGAACAATATGATGTCTTTATAATGTGATGGAATCAAAAAGAAAGAAAGAATATGAAGTCTTAATAATGTGATGGCATCAAAAGAAAGAAAGAAAGAAAAAAGAAAGCAAGAAAGAAAGAACGATATGATGTCTTTATAATGTGATGGAATCAAAAAGAAAGAAAGAATATGAAGTTTTAATAATGTGATGGGATCAAAAGAAAGAAAGAAAGAAAAAAGAAAGCAAGAAAGAAAGAACAATATGATGTCTTTATAATGTGATGGAATCAAAAAGAAAGAAAGAATATGAAGTCTTAATAATGTGATGGGATCAAAAGAAAGAAAGAAAGAAAAAAGAAAGCAAGAAAGAAAGAACAATATGATGTCTTTATAATGTGATGGAATCAAAAAGAAAGAAAGAATATGAAGTCTTAATAATGTGATGGCATCAAAAGAAAGAAAGAAAGAAAAAAGAAAGCAAGAAAGAAAGAACGATATGATGTCTTTATAATGTGATGGAATCAAAAAGAAAGAAAGAATATGAAGTCTTAATAATGTGATGGGATCAAAAGAAAGAAAGAAAGAAAAAAGAAAGCAAGAAAGAAAGAACGATATGATGTCTTTATAATGTGATGGAATCAAAAAGAAAGAAAGAATATGAAGTCTTAATAATGTGATGGGATCAAAAGAAAGAAAGAAAGAAAAAAGAAAGCAAGAAAGAAAGAACAATATGATGTCTTTATAATGTGATGGAATCAAAAAGAAAGAAAGAATATGAAGTCTTAATAATGTGATGGGATCAAAAGAAAGAAAGAAAGAAAAAAGAAAGCAAGAAAGAAAGAACGATATGATGTCTTTATAATGTGATGGAATCAAAAAGAAAGAAAGAATATGAAGTCTTAATAATGTGATGGGATCAAAAGAAAGAAAGAAAGAAAAAAGAAAGCAAGAAAGAAAGAACGATATGATGTCTTTATAATGTGATGGAATCAAAAAGAAAGAAAGAATATGAAGTCTTAATAATGTGATGGGATCAAAAGAAAGAAAGAAAGAAAAAAGAAAGCAAGAAAGAAAGAACAATATGATGTCTTTATAATGTGATGGAATCAAAAAGAAAGAAAGAATATGAAGTCTTAATAATGTGATGGGATCAAAAGAAAGAAAGAAAGAAAAAAGAAAGCAAGAAAGAAAGAACGATATGATGTCTTTATAATGTGATGGAATCAAAAAGAAAGAAAGAATATGAAGTCTTAATAATGTGATGGGATCAAAAGAAAGAAAGAAAGAAAAAAGAAAGCAAGAAAGAAAGAACGATATGATGTCTTTATAATGTGATGGAATCAAAAAGAAAGAAAGAATATGAAGTCTTAATAATGTGATGGGATCAAAAGAAAGAAAGAAAGAAAAAAGAAAGCAAGAAAGAAAGAACAATATGATGTCTTTATAATGTGATGGAATCAAAAAGAAAGAAAGAATATGAAGTCTTAATAATGTGATGGCATCAAAAGAAAGAAAGAAAGAAAAAAGAAAGCAAGAAAGAAAGAACGATATGATGTATTTATAATGTGATGGAATCAAAAAGAAAGAAAGAATATGAAGTCTTAATAATGTGATGGGATCAAAAGAAAGAAAGAAAGAAAAAAGAAAGCAAGAAAGAAAGAACAATATGATGTCTTTATAATGTGATGGAATCAAAAAGAAAGAAAGAATATGAAGTCTTAATAATGTGATGGGATCAAAAGAAAGAAAGAAAGAAAAAAGAAAGCAAGAAAGAAAGAACGATATGATGTCTTTATAATGTGATGGAATCAAAAAGAAAGAAAGAATATGAAGTCTTAATAATGTGATGGGATCAAAAGAAAGAAAGAAAGAAAAAAGAAAGCAAGAAAGAAAGAACAATATGATGTCTTTATAATGTGATGGAATCAAAAAGAAAGAAAGAATATGAAGTCTTAATAATGTGATGGGATCAAAAGAAAGAAAGAAAGAAAAAAGAAAGCAAGAAAGAAAGAACAATATGATGTCTTTATAATGTGATGGAATCAAAAAGAAAGAAAGAATATGAAGTCTTAATAATGTGATGGGATCAAAAGAAAGAAAGAAAGAAAAAAGAAAGCAAGAAAGAAAGAACGATATGATGTCTTTATAATGTGATGGAATCAAAAAGAAAGAAAGAAAGAAAGAATATGAAGTCTTAATAATGTGATGGGATCAAAAGAAAGAAAGAAAGAAAAAAGAAAGCAAGAAAGAAAGAACAATATGATGTCTTCATAATGTGATGGAATCAAAAAGAAAGAAAGAAAGAAAGAATATGAAGTCTTAATAATGTGATGGGATCAAAAGAATGAAAGAAAGAAAAAAGAAAGCAAGAAAGAAAGAACAATATGATGTCTTCATAATGTGATGGAATCAAAAAGAAAGAAAGAAAGAAAGAATATGAAGTCTTAATAATGTGATGGGATCAAAAGAAAGAAAGAAAGAAAAAAGAAAGCAAGAAAGAAAGAACAATATGATGTCTTTATAATGTGATGGAATCAAAAAGAAAGAAAGAAAGAAAGAATATGAAGTCTTGATAATTTTAGAGAATCGAAAGAAAGAAAGAAAGAAACAAATGAAGAATATGAAGTCTTAATAATGCGATGGAATCAAATGAAAGAAAGAAAGAAATAAAGAAAGAATGTACAATATGATGTCTTTGTAATGTGATGGAATCAAAAAGAAAGAAAGAAAGAAAGAAAGAATATGAAGTATTGATAATGCGATGGAATCAAAAGAAAGAAAGAAAGAAAGAAAGAATATGAAGTATTGATAATGCGATGGAATCAAAAGAAAAAAGAAAGAAAGAAATAATATGAAGTATTGATAATGCGATGGAATCAAAAGAAAGAAAGAAAGAAATAATATGAAGTATTGATAATGCGATGGAATCAAAAGAAAGAAAGAAAGAAAGAAAGAATATGAAGTATTGATAATGCGATGGAATCAAAAGAAAGAAAGAAAGAAAAAAAGAATATGAAGTATTGATAATGCGATGGAATCAAAAGAAAGAAAGAAAGAAAGAAAGAATATGAAGTATTTATAATGCGATGGAATCAAAAGAAAGAAAGAAAGAAAGAATATGAAGTATTGATAATGCGATGGAATCAAAAGAAAGAAAGAAAGAAAGAAAGAATATGAAGTATTGATAATGCGATGGAATCAAAAGAAAGAAAGAAAGAAAGAAAGAAAGAATATGAAGACTTGATAGTGTGTTACAATGAAAAGAATGAAATAATCGTTATGAAGACATGATACTAAAATATAATGAAAACCGATAAGCGGAGAAAGAAAGAAAGAACGAAAGAAAGAAAGAAAGAAAAAATATGAAGTCTTAATAATGTGATGGAATCAAAAGAAAGAAAGAAAGAAAGAAAGAAAGAATATGAAGTATTGATAATGCGATGGAATCAAAAGAAAGAAAGAAAGAAAAAAGAATATGAAGTATTGATAATGCGATGGAATCAAAAGAAAGAAAGAAAGAATATGAAGTATTGATAATGCGATGGAATCAAAAGAAAGAAAGAAAGAAAAAAAGAATATGAAGTATTGATAATGCGATGGAATCAAAAGAAAGAAAGAAAGAAAGAAAGAATATGAAGTATTGATAATGCGATGGAATCAAAAGAAAGAAAGAAAGAAAGAAATAATATGAAGTATTTATAATGCGATGGAATCAAAAGAAAGAAAGAAAGAAAGAAAGAAAGAATATGAAGTATTGATAATGCGATGGAATCAAAAGAAAGAAAGAAAGAAAGAAAGAATATGAAGTATTGATAATGCGATGGAATCAAAAGAAAGAAAGAAAGAAAGAAAGAAAGAATATGAAGACTTGATAGTGTGTTACAATGAAAAGAATGAAATAATCGTTATGAAGACATGATACTAAAATATAATGAAAACCGATAAGCGGAGAAAGAAAGAAAGAACGAAAGAAAGAAAGAAAGAAAAAATATGAAGTCTTAATAATGTGATGGAATCAAAAGAAAGAAAGAAAGAAAGAAAGAAAGAAAGAAAGAAAGAAAGAAAGAAAGAAAGAAAGAAAGAACAATATGATGTCTTGATAATGTGATGGAATCAAAAAGAAAGTAAGAACGAAAGAAATAATATGAAGTATTGATAATGCGATGGAATCAAAAGAAAGAAAGAAAGAAAGAAAGAAAGATAGAAAGAAAGAGGAATATGAAGTCTTGATAATGTGATGGAATGAAAAGAAAGAAAGAAAACAAGGAGAGAAGTAAGTAAGGAAGTCTGTATAATATTGAAATATAGAGAGAATGGAACAGAATAGAAAAGAAATTTAAGGGACACTTGCCTTGGAGACAATGAGATAAAGATGTCAACAAACAGGCCGAGGAAAAAGGAAAAGGCAAAATGAAAGGAAAAAGAAGCGGATGCACAGGTACAAGTGAAATCGAAGTCATTGCGACGTTAGTTTTGACGCAAGTCAATCTGGTGTGCGCTAAATTCAGCGTTGATCTTCGCTTGGCATGCGTAATGAGGCTATAGGCGCAAGATGGCCGACAGCAATGGGCGACAAGCGAGAGTTGCAGCCGCCTTGTTGACGATGTGGTTGTTAACTATTAATAAAGAACGCTCACACTCGGGGCAGTAAATGCTGGCTACTGAAAATAGAACTGACACATAGACAGGCGACCGGAGACAGCATTTCTGCCTTCTCCCGTTGCAACCTACGTGTGCACTCACTGCGCATGATTTGGGTGCAAGTCACGTGATTACGTATGCACATGCATGCTAACAAACCTCCATACGCATAGGTCTATGAGAATATATTAAGAGTTTCTTTTTACTCCTATGTATATAGAGAAAAAATATTAATGATGTCCTTGGGAAAAAAAACAAAAGAATGTTGAATTTTTTTAAAGCATTTCACCGCAAGCAAAGTAGGAGTGCCACTAACACGCAACGGTAGGAGCAAGAGTAAAGAGGCGTGACAGAGGAAAAGATGAAGAGAAGGACACGGGGAATTAGATCGAGGCATCCGAAGATGTCGATTGACATTGCATTTGAATAGTTGGAGATTATAGCTATCAGGGAAGCATGTAAGAGGAAGGGAGTTCCACAGACGGGAAGTGCGAGACATGAAGTCATTGGAGTAGAAGAGACGGCTATATTTAACCGTTTCGACAGTGAACGGGTGGGACTGAAATGCCAACCTAGTAGCCCGTTTAAATTCATGCAGTTTTGGAACCAGCGAAAGTAGCATTTACCATAAAAATATTTGTAGAAAAGACAGAGGGAAGCGACTGCATGTTATGGAAAATTTAATCTTCTCTGTGGCAATTAATGTTGGACAATGTTCTCAAAGATGAAGAATTCTGAGAACTCTTTGAACAGAACGTGAGAACAAGAAGAAAGTTTTAATGAGAATAGAAACTACAAGAAAACCACAGATAAAAATAAGAGACAGACAACTGTAGTTACCTTTGAATATAACGAGGATAGAAGACTCGGAGAAGTTAATACTCATAGGATATACACGAGAAGAAGAGGACATAGGCAATAGAAGAAGGGAAAGATTTGTTGAAACTGCTCAGCAAACTGACATAATAGGGGAAAATATTAGAATAATCAAGAATCTATACAGGCAGCAAACCGTCTGCAGTAGATATACAAAATAGAAAGGGGTGTGAGACAAGGATGTGTCTTCTCACCGGACTTATTCAGCCTATACAGCGAGGCGATTCTGAGAGAATTAGAAGTCCTACCAGGGTCAATTATTGGCGCCCACATTATTAACATAAGATATAGATGACACAGTGTTGATAGCAGATATGGAAAGAAATCTACAAAAGCTGCGACAGAAGACAAGTGAAGGAAAGCGAGAAAAAAGGACTAAACATCAACTGCAAGTAGACAGAATGCATGGTTGTTAGCAAAAGGATGTGCCCAAAATGCAAATTACAAATCGGAGATAACAAAATCAACAAGTACCAATATTTAAATATCTGGGAAGTTTTCTAACAGAAGACGGAAAGTGCGAGACTGAAATCCGAAGACACATTGGGATAGCCAAAGATGCATTCCAAAAGCTAAGCAAAGTATTAAGAGACAAAAAACTTTGTCACAACGTTTCGGCCGTTGTACGCTCCGGCCTTCTTCAGGTGGTTGGAATTTCGAAACGAACCCTTTATTTCGATCACTGGAGTAGACTGTTCTAGTTCCACGAGCCATGTTTGATGGATGTCAGTTATCAGTTATCTCCTGCTAATTTTCCCTCTGAAAGTTCTCCACTGCCTGAACCGGGTATTGAACTCACACTCTTTGTCTTTCATCTCAGAAATATAGACAGACAAAAAACTTCGTTAGAAAAAAAGAAAAAAGTACTGAACTCCTCCGTGATATCTCTCCTCCTATATGGCATTGAATGCTATATAATCTACTCAAAGATGAGGAAGAGACTTGAGGCAACAAATATGTGGTTCTACAGAATGATGCTGAGGACATGTGAGCATCGACGAGGCTTTAGATAAAATGG
This sequence comes from Acanthosepion esculentum, assembly GCA_964036315.1. Classification (NCBI taxonomy): domain Eukaryota; kingdom Metazoa; phylum Mollusca; class Cephalopoda; order Sepiida; family Sepiidae; genus Acanthosepion; species Acanthosepion esculentum. The sequence goes on from OZ038486.1 coordinate 66,013,629, forward strand.
TAAGCAAAAAGGAAACTGCATGGTTGTAAGCAAAAGACTGAACCCAACATGCAAATTAAAAATCGGAGATACCAAAACGACCCTTACAAATATATCTCTTGATATTTTCATGCGATTCATGATTCTACTCAAAGTCTAACTAACCATTCTGCATTGCTTTCTTCCTGGAAAGAGTTAGGTTTTCTCAGTCATTTTGCATGATATTTTACAAGCATATACAACAATCTACTTGGGCGTCTAGTCAATCCCTGTTGGAGACGCCTGCTCAGGCATAGTTGCATTTGTTCAACACCCATAGAGCTAACTTGCGGTTTATACTGAAACTATGCTGAGCGGACCTTAGTTATAGTTTATTGGATAGCGCATAATATAGCTTGATCATCAGTTTGAACAAGGCCAGTACACTCAAACCCTCTGTCACGATGACTTGTAACTTCGTGTTAGCGCAAACCACAACGGTGTCCAAACACTACCGTCTACCCAATTTCACTTACAAGGCTTGAGTCAGCCTGCGGTAGAGCCTTTCATACACTGCCCAACGGTGTCGTATATTGGGCCGGTAACATCAAAAAGTCATCTCTATCGATGATGAAATCTGAACCGGAGTCTCTTAGAAGGAAAATGAATGTTCGAACCACGATATATATATATATATATATATATATATATATATATATATATATATATATATATATATATATATAAATATATATATATATTAATGCATGTTTCATTAAATAATATAGACAAGTTTTGTCTATTTATTTTAAGCAAATTCCTTTCATATCGTCTGATAAGCTTAATAACATTATGATTGAAAGACGAAAGAAAATCACCATATTGATACATGTTTTAATCCTATCTAAGCTTTCGGCTTGCATAAGCCATCATCAGAGATGACAATTAAATTACAATAAATTAAACAATACACGGACATAGCAACATTGATAGTCTGTTTTGTTTGCATGGAAGATTTCCAAGCAACGACAAAACTCGTGCATACGAGCCGCTGGAAGCCAAAATCGCACCGCGGCCCATGATATCACACATGACCACGCGAGAGTGAAAACGAGAAGTGTTAAGTATGGGAAGCCGTTGGCATAAACCAATGGCTTCTGTTATCAATTATAGGCATTTAAGTATATTTGTGGAGTTTTCATAGTTTATTTTGTTCAGATTAGGTTTCAACTGTTTTATGTATATAGCTTCAAGAATTTTTAGTTTTTGTTTATTGTTTTTATGTTTAAGTATAGTTGTGTCGAAAGCTTACATAGTATTTAAAACATGTATCAATATGGTGATTATCATTCGTCTTTCAATGTTAATGTTATTAAGCTTATCAGACGATATGAAAGGAATTTGCTTAAAATAAATAGACAAAACTTGTCTATATTATTTAATGAAACATGCATTAATGAAAAAATGCTCCCTAAATACTCACACAATATATATATATATATATGTGTGTGTGTGTGTGTGTGTGTGTGTGTGTGTGTGTGTGTGTGTGTGTGATGGCAGTCCACTTGTTGTATGAGGACGACCACCAAACAAGGCCACGATAGATAAGGTGGTACCTTTTCCACAAGCTCCGGAAAAATGATGGAAGTTATGGAGAGCTGTTAACGTCATCGTCTTGATAGGATACAGCACATAAAAGAACACCTGTTAGTATTTTTTATTTTTTCGTTTCATATGAAGATGTTAGAAGTGGAACAACAGCGAGTCTTTTCAAGTTGACACATGGTTAAATAGTGAAGAAATAAAGTGTAGAAAGATTGTATAGCGTCACAAGTTGGAGATCTTATTTATCTTGAAAATTCTTCTTTTGATCTAAACTTATTGCTACATTCGGTTTGTAATACGTAGGTATTATATTCACCGAGTAGTTTTTTTTTTTTTTAAATGTCTTCGACTGCAACCAAAAATCTGTTTGGCTGCTGGCCAACCTTGAAAATCAGCATTCGAATTACTATTTTTAACATGAATTACAGGACCCCGAGAGAAAAACCTGTCTGTCACCCAGGAGGCAGACTTCGAGGAATGAGAAATATCATTTTAGTAAATGAATAACTGTTTATTATTATTATTATTATTATTATTATTATTATTATTATTATTATTATTATTATTATCATCATCATGTTTCTTAATTAATTTCTGAGTTTACTGTTGCGTTCGAATGGGAATGTAGACTTATTGATATAAGTATCAATTATAAAATGGGCTAGATCGATATTACTTATCAGAACTTGAATAACTACTTTTTTAATCATTTCATCCCAAACAAGGCAATAGAGCCACTAAGACACCAGGGGGGGTTACTGGGTATGAAATATTCTGAGACACTTAAAACATTTGATTTTGCAAAGAAACTTCAAAGTATACACAAGAGAAAAACGTGGAAGTTTAAATTAAAGAAGTGGAAACAATTTTTTATTAATTAATCGCCGAATATAATGCCCAAGAGCCACTCAATGTAGAGGGTTGCCGAATTAGGTTGTTTTATGAATGTAAGAGGAGTTACGAAGTGCAAATTATGATATGTAGGAAGGACAATGATTGACATTAGCGTTGAAGAGGTGAAAATTGCAACGATGTAGGAAGCAGCCACTCGGGAGTCACAGAATAGCAGTTCTTGGGAAGAAGCAGTACAGATAGAACTTCTTTCTTTTTAATGGAATAAGAAGAGAATGTAAAGGAATTGTCCCCACTATACGTGGCGTCACGGGTTTAGGTAGTGAAAGTTTTTTCTTGTGGAACTAAGGAAAGTAGCTCGTTATAACATCTTTATCTATAAAAGGCAGGATGTGTGTGTGTGTGTGTGTGTGTGTGTGTGTGTGTGTGTGTGTGTGTGTGTGTGTGTGTGTGTGTGTGTGTGACGAATGCACGGCCGCAATTTTCGACGGATTTGCACCAAAATTTAGATGCACATGCTCCAAGTTAGTGAGAAGGCCAAGGCCGATTTTGCATTTCAACTCCCATCGATGGTGGAAATAATTGATTTTTTCATGCTTCTACGGTAGTTTTCATGTAGTTTGCGGCCATTTTCTACTGGTCAGAGTGAGAGCCTATAGCTGGCTGCCACGAATAGGCAGGAAGATTCTACTGGCCAGCGTGAGAGCCAACAGCTGACTGACACGAATGTTAACTAGCATGCTAGCATGCAAAAAAATCGATAGCTGCATTTGTCAGAAGTGGGAAAAATTTAAATCTGCATGGCACTTTACTCCAGTTGACTCATTCGCTTGCTTAAACTCAACGTTGATTCTGATTCCGCAGAACTGGGTTGGGTGTGAAAAAGTATTCTTTTTTCATTCGGTTTTTCCAGTTACGAGTCCTTTTTTAAAGCCGATCGTTTTGTGTTCATTTTGTTTAGTTCTTTTTTCGTAACAGATTTAATGTTTAGTATAGAGCTTAGAAAAAAATTCGCAGTGTGACATCAGCACGGCAAAAGGCACTCCTTTAAAGCTAAAGGGCAAAAATATTTTAAGTCAAGTGATAGCGATTGCTGTATAAGTCGTACGATTTTTGAATCAAGCACGGGCAACGCCGGGTCATGCTGCTAGTTGGTCATAGAAATAGTATTAGAGTAGCGAAAAGCTTGCGACGTTTCGTCTGTGAAAAAGGGATTGCCGGGTGGAAAATAATTCTTCAGCCACAAGTCCACGTAGACGATTTTAACTCTATCAAGGCTGTAAATTGAGAACTTGGCAGATTCATTCAGATATGGCCCTTTTCTTTTTGGTCTCTTCTGGCTCTTGTAAAGAAACACCATGAGGAGGAGTGAGGTGCTCTCTGGAGTGGCACAACTACTGTCAGATGTATACAACCGTCTTCTAAGATCAATGGTGAAATAAGACTTTTGAATATTGTGGACTGGCGCTACAGAATCATAAGGAACTGTACCGAATAACAGAAATTGTTGACTATCAACAGCCGTAACAACTTAAATGGATAGCACATGAAACTAGAAGAGAAAATAATGACATTTTTCTTGTAAGCTTTTCACCCCAAGCAGGGCTGGAAGCCACTAGTACGCAAGGGGTTACAGAAGGTTTGGAGGAAGAGCAGATAGGAGTGGTAAAGGAGAGGATGTGGAGAAAGACAGTGGATCGATCAAGGCAACGGGGTTACAGAAGATTTGGAGCGAAATCAACATTCAACAACACTTCAATTAAAAGGTTAAGTAGGAAGCTCCCATCAATTCTAGAAAACAGCTACTGCACTTGAGAAACATGAAAGAAAGATTTTATAAATTTTAACCGAAAGCAGTACTGGCTGCGTTGCGAATAAATGCCAAAGGTTTCCTTATAGGGAATATATCACCATTACCATTTATCTAGGATTTATATCAGTTGATCGTATATACCAGTTCACTGTAGATCTGGAGTGATCTTGAATCAAAACTGACATTCAAGGCAAAGTACGACATTGAGAGTTCCACCATTCATCATGGATTGAGAAAATAGAGTCTGCTCGGTGGTGATGGAATGTTACTCTCTTAAGATGAGAAAGAGACAGCTGAAATTAATGCGACACATAAGAAGAAAATGAGGCTTGGAGAATCTAACACTTACAGGACACTGAAGGCATGAAGGGCAGATAGAAGCAGCGAGTAACATACATAACGAGCTTGTGTACATAGACGGTATAGCATGGACAGGGAAATATAGTGAGAGGTCAAACATTAGTACGAGAGAAAAGGAAGTCGTAGAGAGTCATGATCACTCATGTCCTGGTCAGACATATAGAAGAAGAAGAAGAATAGAAAATAGGCAAAAGAAATGTGCTTCTACAGAAGGATACTGAGAATGAACATGTGAGTAACTACCAAGTTTCAGGGAAAATAGAAACAAAAAAGGACACTTCTATTTAACATCAGAAAGATACTGCTGATTTTTTTCGGGCACATAATGAGGAAAGAGGGTTTGGAGAATGTAAAACTCACAGGATATATTAATCGCGAGAGAGACAGAGGGAAGCAGCGAATAACATGTCTAAGGAGATGGTTTATATGAGTGACAGAAGAGAGATTAGAAGAGATAGCAAAAAGACTAATTTTGCTAAGAGATACAAAGAACAAGAAGTTGTGGAGAGCCATAAGCAACCAAGTTCTGAATTAATACGACAGATAGAAGTAGAGTAAACCGATTCTATTCAAACTACAAAATCTTCATCTGTCTTTTTAGTTTTTCTTCTTTTCTGCGTCTTGCTACATCCTCCAACCGTATCTTTCTTTCCTCTCTTCTTTTCTATTTTCGTTTCTCCCATTATTTCTATCTCCTTTCTTTCTCATTTTCTTTCTTTCTTTCTTTCTTTCTTTCTTTCTTTCTTTCTTTCTTTCTTTCTTTCTTTCTAACTTACATTTTTTCTTTCTTTTCATTTTTCCTTTCTTTCTTTCTTCCTTTCTTTTCATCCTTTCTTTCTTTCTTTCTTACTAACTTTCATTTTTTTCTTTCTTTTCATTCTTTCTTTCTTTTCATTCATTCTTTCTTACTTTCATTTTTTCTCTCTTTTCATTCTTCTTTCCTTTCTTTCTTTTTTCCTTTCTTTCTTCCTTTCTTTTCATTCTTTCTTTCTTTTCATTCTTTCTTTCTTTTCATTCATTCTTTCTTACTTTCATTTTTTCTCTCTTTTCATTCTTCTTTCCTTTCTTTCTTTTTTCCTTTCTTTCTTCCTTTCTTTTCATTCTTTCTTTCTTGCTAACTTTCATTTTTTCTTTCTTTTCATTCTTTCTTTCTTTTCATTCATTCTTTCTTACTTTCATTTTTTCTCTCTTTTCATTCTTCTTTCCTTTCTTTCTTTTTTCCTTTCTTTCTTCCTTTCTTTTCATTCTTTCTTTCTTGCTAACTTTCATTTTTTTCTTTCTTTTCATTTTTTCTTTCTTTTCATTCATTCTTTCTTACTTTCATTTTTTCTCTCTTTTCATTCTTCTTTCCTTTCTTTCTTTTTTCCTTTCTTTCTTCCTTTCTTTTCATTCTTTCTTTCTTGCTAACTTTCATTTTTTCTTTCTTTTCATTTTTCTTTTCTTTCTTTCTTTTCATTCATTCTTTCCTTCTCTCTTTCTTTTTAACTAGCTTTCATTTTTTTCTTTTATTTCATTCTTCCTTTCTTTCTTTCTTTCTTTTCACTCTTTCTTTCCATTCTTTCTTTCTTTCTTCTCTCACTATATCTCTTTGTTTTTTATTACTTCCCTCTTTTATTTTCTTTCTTGATTCATTCCATCGCTTCCTTTTTCCCTTCCATCTCTTTCGTCAGGTGCTGATTGAAAAGTTTTCAATCAGCAAGTGACAACTGCATCATATATGAAACTCATAGTTCTGCTACCGATTTGGAAAAATGCCTCTTTATTATTAATATAAATTACAGCTCTGTTATACTTGTTCGATATCCGTTGTTACATCTAACTCTATTTTATTAGAACCAGCACTCAATGAATGCCGCAGCATATCAAAATATTTTGGAAGCAAATTTAATGATTTCGGTTAAAAATCTTGACCTTCCTCCTGGATGGATCATCCAACAAGATAATGATACAAAGCAGACTGTAAAATCTACGAAGAAATGGATTTGCTGAAAATAATGTAAATATCTTGAAATGGTCAAGTCAGTCCCTAGATTTAAGTCCAATCCAGAATCTGCGGCGTTATTTGAAAATTCAAATCCAATCGAGAGCTCCAACAAGAATCCCCGATCTGAAGACCATTTGTGAAAAAGAATGGAACAAAAGACCAACTAAAATTTGCAAATCATTAATTGAGAACTACAAGAAGAGTTTGGTTGCTATAGAAGCCAATGGCGATTCTACAAAGTATTAAATGATGATTATGTGTTCTTTTTTGTATTGTACGAATACTTTTTTCACCCATTACAATGGATAAATAGGATTTATTTCTAATAAATATGTTTTTCTATTTTCTAAGCATATTTAGTTACTATGCATCTGTGTACAGTTAATTATATGAAAGTATGTTTGTTCATTAGTTGGAAATACAGTAAATTATAAATTTGTATGTGTACGAATATTTGTTTACCCCCCCACCACTATATATATATATATATATATATATATATATATATATAATCATCGACTCTCCCGTTGAATTCTACGTATGAGGGTCAAGCAAATCAGTTCCTAGAAACTAAGAGCCCGACGCCTACACATGAGATTTGATTATAATGGTGAACACTTTTTGAAGGGACGAATACAGAGACCTGCCACAAGGTCCCTAAACGATTTCCGCAGGTTTTGAATCCAGAGTTATCCTTCTTGTAGACCAAGGCTATAGAACCCAGTATGTCCTGCTATTTACCCATAGTTGGAGGGAGAAGAAGAGGATTCACACCTTTCCCAAGGGTATTAGCACGTAAGTGAATGTAATGGATTCGACTGGAATTCGAACCGGGCTCTCTGATTCCTCAATCCGAGCCGTTATCCATTACTCCACCGTGCCTATATATAACCAGAGAAGTGATGCAATGGCGGAATGTGAAGGTGACACGTGTATTTATCCTAACTGGAAAAGTTGTATCTGAAAAAGGCATTCAAGAGTATACCACGGGATACTGTAGCATGTCCAACTCTATTTTCTGTCGACGTGACGTGGCTTCCCTCTGTCTTTTCTACAACTATTTCCTTGGCAGCTCTTCTTATGCGTTTTTTTTATCTTAGTGCGTCGACTATATGAATTTAAGCGTGCTACTAGTCTTGCAACTAGGTTACACTGTTGAAATAGCTAGATGCAGCCGCCATTTCATCTCTAACAGTCTCTTTTCTCGCACTTCTCAACTGTGGAACTCCCTTCCGATTTTCTTGCTTCCCTGCCAATTACAATCTTCTAAAATTTAAATGCAACCTCAATCGCCATCTTCTTTCTTCCAGAATCCTGTTCCTTTATTGTCCTTTCCTCACTTCTACTCGCTAAAGTTTTCTCATTCTATTTCACTCCCGACTTGCGTCCAGTCACATTGAAACCCCGGTTAACGTACGTTCACCGAAGTTAAGCATTGTCGAGACTGGTCAGCACCTAGATGGGAGACCGCTTGGGAATACCAAGTGCTGTAAGCTTGGGGGTAGGTGTGGTGTAATGGGTAATGGCTTCGAATTGTTAATCGGAGAACAGAATTCCAATTCCAATCGGGTTCGTTATATTCACTTACGCGCAAATACATTTGGAATCCACTTCTTTTAACCCTTGCTATGGGTTAATTAGTAAGACTTGTATCATGAACTATTATTAGCTCCCCCCGAAATAAAAGCGAAGACTCTGACAATCTAAAAATATTTTCTCGTTTTAATTCACCTGCAAATGGTTGATAAGTCATAGAAAACGAATCAATCAATCAATATTTCACTCCCTGTAACCGCCTGCGCCTTAGTGGCATTATCACCGTGCTTTGAGTGAAATGATTAGAAAAAAAATATGGGATGTGGCATAGAGACTCGTATATAATGTATGAAAGAAACCTTTAGATAATAGATGCAGGTGTGCGTGTTTTTGTGCGTCTAAGAACTCGCTGGTATATGGTCTAGCTTCATGTGCTGAAAACCGAGGAAATGTAATTTTCTGTGTATTTCTGCCTTACATACTGGGCGTATTTACTATGGTCTCATTACTTGTTAATGAGTGAATGTCGGAGCGCCTTAACTCATTGCTAAACAGGACCGGCCTTTCAGTCATTGCAACATCGACGTTCTAAAGAAACGGCTTTTTTTTTGTTTTCATTATTGTTGTTGTTGCTGTTGTTGTTGTTTATTGCTTGTCTTTTGCAGACGAACAATCTTTAATCTTTAATTTATATCGGCAATTCGCGTCCCATTTCTCTTGGTTTTACCTACCGTCCTTTGTGCTTTCAGTTAATTACGTTTCGATCTGTTTCTCAGCCATCAGCAGGACGTAATGATCCAATCGATCACACAAATGCGCATTCCTATATGAGTTGTATTTTATCTGTATCGCTTCGAAGTGAGTACTTTAAAAGTATAGCATATTATATTTACAGTACGCTGAGAATAACATGAACGGAGCATGTGACCAACTAGGTGGCATTAAGGAGAATGGAATACAAAATAAAAGGCGCTTATCAATTAAACATAAAATCTGAAAGAGACACATGTGTGTGTGTGTGTGTGTGTGTGTGTGTGTGTGTGTGTGTGTGTGTGTGTCAGAGCGCACGTGGAGGGGTTTCATAGACGTTATCCATTACACTACACATATTAAATATCTGTGGGGGGATGAAATGGTTAAAGGCTCGGAATAAGAAGTCGGAGCCCCGAGATCGAATTCCTGTTGGTTTCGTTACATTTACTTAAATGATGTAGTCCTGAGCACATAAAAATGCTTAACTTCATTTGCTCTGTTGTATCTCACGCATCATATTAATTTGCCCTATTCTATCACACTATATGTATATAAATGCATATGAAGGGTGAGATGGAACAGAGCAAATGAATATGACGGGTGATATAGAACAGAGCAAATGCATATGAAGGGTGAAATGGAAGAGAGCAAATGCATATGAAGGCTGAGATGGAACGGAGCAAATGTATATGACATATGCAACATTTCTTTCTCGGGGAGTTGAATAACATCTTTCCTATAATTCACCGTCTACGCTGCTCCGCCACGCAAATAAGTATGTATTTTAGTGGGCTCAAAATTTATTCTTAACCCCTACGTATGATTTGTATTTAAGATGATTTATTCGTCATTTCAATTGGTTCGCAGATATGGTTGATTAACAATTCACACTCTTCAGGCAGTTCAAGGGACAAGATAGCAATGTTGGAGTATTGTTTTATTTGTCCTTGTATAGAATATATAGATTAAATACAACAAAATGATTAAAGAACAACTAGGAAAATATTCATAAATTTTATAATTTTCTCTCTTACATGAATAGTGAAAGATATTAAATTTATAAAGGTTTCTCTAGTTCCATATTTAGTCACACACACACACACACACGCGCGCGCGCGCGCGCAATAATAATAATAATAGCTGGCTATTCGTAGTCGCAGATACCTCTCTACTAGGGCGGCTAGACAATCCCTATACCAGACGCTCGCTCAGGCACATTTGTGTTTGATCGACACTCACAGAACCCTCCTGTGGTTTATATTGCAACTATGCTAAGCAGACCTTAGTTACAGTTTCTGGGAGAGAGCATGTTATCTAGTGTAATCAACAATTTGAACGGCCAGCACGCTCAAGCCCTCAGCCACGATGACTCGTGGCATTATGCTAGCCCAGTTATCAACAGCCTACAAGTTCTGTCTACCCAATTTCACTTACAAGACTTGAGTCAACCCGTGGTATGGTTTTCAGGCACTTTTCATACACACACACACTGTGTGTGTGTGTGTATCAAAAATACTTCTAAAAACTTTAGGGACGGTTTCCTTGCAGCAAAGCAAGGGCAAAAGTCCATATAAACATATGTCTGTAAATTCTTCGTTTTTTAGTAATGTTTAAAGTATACAGTAGACACCGTTAAATGCACAAACCACGATATAATTCAAAAGTACTTTTACAAACATTGGAGCCAAGTTCCTGACACCAAAACAAGGTAAAATGCCCATATAAACATATGTCGAAAAGGCCTTCATTGCACATCAAAAGAGCAACTCATAAGTGTTCTAAATGCACAAGCTGGATCATTGACTGGCGGACCCATTCGACTACTCCCACGATATCAAATGGTTTCACAGTTTGTCCTGGTTTTGGTGTGAGGGACCCACCCCCAAAGTTTGTAAAAGTATTTTTGTTACACCGTGTGTGTGTGTGTGTGTGTGTGTGTGTGTGTGTGTGTGTGTGTGTGTGTGTGTGTGTGTGTATATATATATATATATATATATATATATATATATATATATATACAAAAAACAATCGTTCCGCATGCAAGTGTGTGTATATATATATATATATATATATATATATATATATATATAAAGAAAGAACAGTAAGATATAAAATCCGGTGTTCTTAAAGATATTTTTATTTTTACACAATAGTGCTCAATGTAAATTTACAGAGCATTAATATTATAAATTAATTGATTTAAAATATCAATAAATATATATATATATATATATATATATATATATATATATAGATATATAGATATATATATATATACTTGCATGCCAAACGATTGTTTTCGACAGGCGTTCATATTCTTGGCTCTTTGTTTTTTTATACCTTTTTTCCTTCGGTATTGATTTGATTATTTGCAAATCATGAAATATATATATATATATATATATATATATATATATATATATATATATATATATATATATATATATATATATATATATATATATATTCATCATATATATTTCATGATATATATATATACACTTTTGCTTTAGTTACTTGTTAACAGATCTTTGATACTCAGCAATTTTTTAAAAATAGATGCCTGTTTATTTTAAATTCTCCTGAAATCTATTCATTTCATGTTTTTCAAAAGAAATGTCAGCATGCCTCAGGTTGAAATAACTTTTGTTTATTAGATTATTCATATTTTAAAATTTGTGGTTTCTCCAGATTGCAGTCTTTGTCATTTTTTCTCTCTGTTTCTGAATTTTTTTTGTTTGTTTGTTTTCTTCATGACGTTTTTCTCAACGGTATGTTCTTTCATTGTTTAGTTCCGTATATGCTTTGACATATATCCACTTAAACTACTTTAAATTCCATAATCATTCTTCGAAGGAATATTGTCTCATTAACTCCATAATGAATTAATACAAATGGTAATTTTTCAAAAAGCCGCGCCATTTCTGATCTGCCTCCAATATATCATTTATTCAGGTTTTTAATAAATCCCTTGCTCTGAAAATAAAATGTACTAGTACTCTGTCTTGTTGTAAGCTTGCCAACATATGCAACCATTATCTTGCAGGCATTCTCTTTGATATTCAAAATACAAAAGACATTGGTCAGTAAGATTGTTTGCAGCTGCTTTACCCAGGCACTTTGTAGCTGCATTGTACTCTACAATGTTTAATAATGATTTCAATTTATTGTTATTATTGTATTTTTTATGAGGCGTTCCTTCTCCTAAATGGGTAGCATCATGTTCTTAGTTCAATTTCAGATCAATATTAATCTAGAAATACTCAATGAAATTGTTTCACAGCCTTTTCAGCAACAAAATCATAAGTTTGAATTGCAATTCTGTTTTCTCTTCTACATTAATCTATAGAAAGTTTAAATTCCCACAACACCAAGCTGCAGGTTGAATAAGATTTGAATCAACGGATATTGCTATGAAGCTTGTCTTGGAAATATTTGCCAC
>OZ038486.1:66030931-66080931 GCA_964036315.1 Acanthosepion esculentum
AATATAAACGCAATGTCAATCATCACCTTCTGTGTTCTGAATTCCTGTTCTTTTATTGTTCCCTCACCTTAATAGTATATTTTTCTCATATTCTGTAACACTCAGTAACTCCTTACGTTTTAGTGGCTTTATTGCTTTGCTTGGTGTGAAATTATGAAATATATATATATATATTAAATACATGTATATATATATATATATATATATATATATATATATATATATATAACAAACAGGCAGAAAGACACTTTCTGGTGGCCTCGGCATTTGATGCGATTTGATTTATGGTCCCCCATTTATCCTCAGATCTTTATGTATGTAAATTTATTGCGTATGCATTTCTCTACGCATATAACCCTAATATGTTTATGTGCATGTATGTGAAATGTGTGTGTGTGTACTAACAGATAAGTTTTCTTTCATCAAAAGCTAACTTCTTGAGGCGTCCCAAACTCGGAAGTGTCCTGAGCGCTGAACCATTATGGGCGCCGCCAGCAGTAGATTTTTTGACACCCCCGGGTTAACTGTGACGTTGTGTCAAAATAGCCATCATCTTGTTGCAGCATGTGAACTGCTTCTGCAAACGCTATCTTTGAAATAATGACCCACCATTTTCGCTTTAATTAACCAGGCAACACCAAGACATCTTGCAGATAATCGATGATGAAACAGACCATGGACTAATGAAAACCGTGTCTCCTGGACAAATAAGTTTTTCTATTGTGTACTTAATGCATTTATGAATTGATTGTTTATGGAGTGACTTTTTCATTCGCGGGTGCTGGGTAGAGTCGCGGGTTGTGACTGACGGTGAGAAAACAGCTCATTAATTTTTGTCTTGTGACCTTTTGTTTTCGCAATTTATGATTAATTTTTAATGACGTACAACGACAACGCACACTGACCGAAAGATATATCTTTCCGTTTCTAATGTCTTACATTCGCTCAAAGGTTTCCAAAAGAAGAAACAATGTCATTTTCGAATAAACAAATTAACCATTTTCCGGGGGAAAGGAAAATAATATTGTCTTTTTCGTAAGTGTTCCCACAGCTGTATCTTGTATACATACATACATACATACATACACACAAACAAACACACACATACACACACACAAACACACACACACATGCATATATATATATACATATATATATATATATATATATATATATATATATATATATATATATATAGATATAGATATAGATATATATATATATATATATAGATATAGATATAGATATATATATTATGAAATGGATAAACTCCGACAATTATTTTAAGACATTTCTATAAAAAAAGAATGTATAAACATAAAAATGTCTTAAAATAATTGTTGGACTTTGTCCATTTCATAATGTGTGACGTCATTTGTTTACATTTGGATACGCATCGAGCAGATATGAATGTACGTGAGAAAATCATGGAAAATTGTAGTTTAAAAACAGTAAAATCGACCTTGCTAACCGAAACACTCCTTTGTGGCGAAATCGGTAAAAGCACGTCAGGCTATATGACGGTTCCGTATAGGATACAGGTTCAATTCCTGTCGGAGGACGAATATTTTCTATGACAATTTCTCGGACATTCAGGCCGGTAAATGTTGTTAATACTGTTTATTATAAACAGAGAATTTACTTAAATATCTGTATCTATAAAAAAGAATGTATAAACATAAAAATATCTTAAAATAGATAGATATATGCTCGGTTAAATTTAGAATTTGATATTATTAATTATTATTTTTACTATGAAATTAAAACTTAATTATATTGATTTCTAATTAAATATAATCTTAACTTTAATGTACTAATAGTTTGTACTTCGGGTATATTGTCACGCTATTTTGAATTATCATATATCGTATTCTGATTGGTCAATTATAGGTTACGTAACAATGTTTCCCCTATTGAAGGTGTTTGGATAGTTTTTGATCTCTTAAAACCCTTTATTTTGCAATCAACACCATCCCTTGATAAGACACCAGAAGTGTTGAAACAAAATGGCTATTTTTACACTATTTACATTATTCGGACTACTGTCCTCATCTTTGTCGTCATATTTATTACAACGTTTGTAAGCTCCGGCCTTCTTCAGGTGGTTGTAATGTCGAACTGAACCCTTTATTTCGATCACTGAGGTAGACTGAAATAAAGGGTTCAGTTCGACATTCCAACCACCTGAAGAAGGCCTTCTGCAATTTATTTATAAAATTTACCGGATATAAGATAATTCAAATTCTATGCGCATGTTAATCTCGCGATATCCTATATATTCAGATGAGATTATACTCACGCTAATTTATTCATCAATGTATCGAGTTGTGTTCGTTTCCATAGAAAGTGAATGCAATAAAATTGCTAAAAATTGCAAAATATAATATTATAACATATATTAATGTACAAGCAGCACGTTTTTGCCTGTTGCACTTGGCCCCCTGCCAATACGGTTGAAACCTGACTCATCATCGGAACGAAATCCATCTATTTGCCCGGCTTCATTCTCATCTCAGTGTCAAAAATCACCTGCAAGGCCTCAGAGATATTATTCGTAGGTCTATGCCTGGTTGTCATGGTATCAAAATTCGATCATCTGTCGCTGGGAAAAGCACAAAATAAATCTCTGATTTCAAAAGACGCAATCTTGCACGATTTCGTTCATTAATGTGCATCCGATTCCGACCAATTGGTTCTCTTAGATTTGGTTGGAATCAAACGCTGTAAAATGCTTGGCCAGCAATATCGCCAATTTATAAACATGACTGAGGAGCGAGGAAGTTTTGAGCAAAATGGAAACTAAAAGAATTCTTATAATCAGAAAGTGACGGTTGAAATTCCTGGAACACATAATAAGGAGAGAAGTCGTGGAGAACTTAATACTCATGGGATATAACGAGGGCAAGAGTAACAAAGGGGAGCAGAGAGTAACCTACATAAAAACCTTGGCAGAACAGAGAGTAGGAGGTATAGTAAAAAGTCATGAATCGCTAAGAACTACGACGTATAAGAAGTTGTGGAGAGCCATCATCGCCCATATCCTAAGGGAACACGGCACATAGAATAAGAAAAATGGCCGCCCCGTAAAGTAGAAAAATTCTTATCTATTTCCGGGCACATGAGCTTCCGCAGATACTGCTGAATGAATATATATTAATGGACTCTTGCGCTTTGGGGCACATGTTTATAAAAGACCTACTATTTTCACACCGTCTTATAGATAGATAGATAGATAGATAGATAGATAGATAGATAGATAGATAGATAGATAGATAAGAGAGTGGAAGAAGAAATACGGTTACAATGTTGCCTCAAAAGCCGAAAGATACAGGGGCACTTATTAAATTTAAATTTTTACACATTCTATCTTTCAGGCTTTTTTTACACTTATATCTTTCAGGCTCTCTTCTTTTGATGTTATTTTTACTAAGAATACTCGTGAACATTTCAAGGTTTTCCTGAATCGAATTTTCTTATTAATTTGTTTTTTATCCTTAATGATTGTATAAGCTTACTGCGTGCGCTATAGAATAAAGGAATATTCTCCCATAAATTTCCCCCATTATGAGCCTTATTAGATGATATAATAATACCTTCTATCATGGACGGAATGGAATAGCCGAAAGAAAAGGAATTATAATATGCTTTATTGTCAGAGAGGTTTATGCCACTAAGTCATACGCAAAATTATATATACATATTTACACGTTTCCCACGCAAAGATACTACAACACATATATAAAGCAGTGTTAAAAGAGAACGAAAAAATAGGGTTTTACATATAATATGGAAATTCTTCTGTGTTTCTGGAGACTCTTTTGTGTTTCTGGGGAATCCATATTTAGGATTCCAGATTCGAGCGAGCTGGATTTAGCTGCAATTTCGATATCGAGAACATATTATCCAAACAGGAAACGACGAGTTCTGGGTTTTTCCAAAATTGAGTATTGCGAGCCGGAGATAATATCTTTCTATATCTGGAGGAGATATATTCCCAGATGGAAACAGTGCCATAGGCTTGTAAGATGCCCTGCGTGCGTGCTGGCTGGGGCAGGTGGATTTAGCCTCAGATTGTGGGCCAAAAAAGAAACAACTCGGTTTGACGCCTGGAAGCTGAATGACTGCCACTTTCGTCGCTGTATGAAGTGACATCACTAACCTGCCGTCACGTAACCCAATGACTTCACCTTGACCAATGGAAAATAATCGCTTTTTGTACCCATACATGTTCCTTGCAAGTTACACAACTTTCGTTCGTTAAATATTTGACCTTAATATCTTTAACAAAACATTACAGTAGCAAAGAGAAATATGAACGGAGGTTAATATATATAGATGTAAGCGGGTACAAATGAAATGATTGACAAGGTTTTTTTTTCCATTACACTGAGGCGTTACAAAAATGACAGTATTATCCTCTCTTCTTTCTTACTTTCGTTCTGAAACTAAAAAGCGTCTTTTCCGTTTTTATTCGAAATCAAATCAATATTTTCTGTCTGAATTCCTGGGATGGGGAGTTATCATTATTTACATTCGGACTATTGTCCTCATCTTTGTTGTTGTTATGACAGCGTTTCCGATAAGAAAATTAAAGATGAGGAACATAATGAGAATGTAAATAGAGTAAAAAAAATAACTCCTCATCCCAGAAAGGTGTATATCGATCCGGGTAAGCTACGCCTGACGAAGTCCAGAGGGCACAGCGGCCAAAATGTTATGATAACAACAAAGATGAAGAGAATAGTCTGAATGGAAATAGTGTAAACAAAACGGAATAAGTCCATTATGGCAAACGGTGACGTTTGCGATAAGGAACAAACAGAATTATAACAGGATTTATAAATATCTCACATTGTATGAGTATTAGATTTTTGTGTGTGTGTGTGTGTTATTTGTTTCTCCTTCACTTTTTATCCTTTTTATTACTCGATTCCATCCCAAGCAAGGCAGTAAAAACATTAAGAAACAATGGGATACTGGGTGGAGAAGAATTAGAAAGAGAAGCATTCCTGACGGGCGAGAAGAAAAGAAGAGTAATCAACATTAGCAAAACCCCATCGCCTGAACGTCTCCAAGAGTAGGAAAATCTTACGGCCATATTTATTTGTAATCGAGATCGCCACATTCAAAGCAGTAAAGTTATTGAGACATGAGGTGTTACTGGCGTAAAAAAAAAATATACTAACACAAATATTACGAATGAAAGAAATCAAAAAGAGTAATCAGGAAGACAGTAGATAGCACCTGACATTGTATTTAAATTTTTGAAGATTAAAGTTGGCTGAAAAGCATGGAGCCGGAAGCGAGTTCAACAAGCGAGAAAAGAATAATTTACGGTTATATCTAGCCAACTCAACTGTAAATAGATGATATCTTTGTTGGAGTTTTTGGTTACCCTAGTATACTAGTGAGCCAGCCAAAATGAGCTGACTCATTTTATAGTTCACCAATAGAAGATATATCAATCAGAAGGCTCAAAATATTGCATACGACGTGTATAAAGACCGCCATGTTTTTTCCGTAATATTCACTGCCAGCCTTTGATATCGAAGACTGAAAAATTACGGAAGAGCTGCTGGTGGTATTGGCGATATAGTCAGATTCAGTAGAGTGTCTGACTCGTGAGTGTTAATCTTTAACGTTGTTTCATTGAACAGATTACGTACTGCGCTGGATTCTATATTCATAGACTATGGTGAACATGGTGAACAATCTCGACGCCAGTTTAGTAGTGCAACTTACCCACTATTAGTGTGATATATAGATTTGTATATGATGACCACCATATATATGGAGAATTCGTAAGTAGTAACTGGTAAAATATTCATTATTATAATGATATAAATAAAAAATAATATATAGTATATGTTTGTTTACTTACTTCGTAAAGTGATAATGCCACTAAGACGCAGAAGGTTACAGATTCCTTCAAGCAGAAGATCCTTCATCAGGCCTCATAGACTAGCGGTACTAAATCGCAAAAAGTTGCCCCTATTACCAAAACCCATATCGCCTGAACATTTCCAAGAGTAGAAAATCTTACGGCTATATTTTTTTAATCGAGTTCACCATATTCAAAGCAGTAAAGTCATTGAGACATAAGGGGTTACTGGCGTAAAAAAAAAATTAGAAACAGAAATATTACTAATGAAAGGAATCAAAAAGAGTAATCAGGAGGACAGTAGATAGCGATTGACATTGCATTTAAATTTTTTAAAGATTAAAGTTGGCTGGGAAGCATGGAGTCGGAAGGGAGTTCAATAAGCGAAAAAGAAACTGTTAACATATAATTTACGATTACATCTAGCCAACTCAACTGTAAATTGATGAGATCTCGACGCCAGTCAAGTAGTGCGACTTACCCACTATTAGTGTGATATATAGATTTGTATATGATGACTACCATATATATGGAGAATTCGTAAGTAGCAACTAGTAAAATATTCTTCTTTTTATTTTAAGCGTTTCACCCCAATCAAGGCGGGAAGCCACTACCACGCAAGGGGTTACAGAGAGTTGGAGCGAGACCAAATAGGAGTGATAGAGGAAAGGATAAAAAGAACGACAGTGGATAGATCAAGGCATGTGGAGACGTCGATTGACATTACATTTGAACAGTTGGAGATGATAGCTATCAAGAAACAGGAAAAGGGGAGGGAGTTCCACAGGCGAGAGGTGCGAGACATGAAGCGATTGGAGTAGAAGAGACGGCTACATTTAACAGTTTCGACAGTGAACGGGTGAGAGCGAGATACAGCCTAGTAGAACGCTTAAATTCATGAAGTCTGGGAACCAGCGAAAGCAGTTCATCGGTGCAATTACCATGAGAGTATTTGTAAAAAAAAAAGACAGAGAGAGGCGATGGCACGAGAGAGCGACTGCAGACGAGATGCCAGATCAGGGCCAATTACATTGCATATCCGTCTCTGGATTTTATAAAGAACCTTGAGACAAACAGATGGGGCTCCAGACCATATATGGCAGCAATACTCCATGCAAGAGCGAATGGTTGATTTATAGATTTGAAGAATCGACTCCGGCGAGAAAAATTTCCTAGATATACAGCAGGAACGGCAGACCAGCTATTAAAGTAGAAGAGATGGCTACATTTAACAGTTTCGACAGTGAAAGGGTGAGAGCGAGATGCCAGTCTAGTTGAACGCTTAAATTCATGAAGTCTGGGAACCAGCGAAAGCAGCTCATCGGAGCAATTACCGTGAAAGTATTTGCAAAAAAAGAGGGAGGGTATGTTACTTTTTGCGTAGAGCAGAGAACAGCTCATGAATCCTTATTACAGTACGATATCTTTAATCCGGTACGAACTTGTCCAGCAAATCCCATGGTCCGGCCCCAACATTTTTTTAAATTAGACGCCATTAGTCCCTTGAGTGACTACGCGGGCAGAGCCACACGTTGTTTATACCTTTCCTGGTAACCGACAGCAGCAGTGTGTTTTAGCAATACGACTAAGCTATTTAGACTTGAATCGGCAACACGTTTAGGACAATTCTGAATTTAAAACAAGATAAGGGTTGTTTGGAGACCTCGTTACACGCTATGTAGATGTCTTCTCTCTATTCAGTTCTTTCGTAAATATTGTTTGATTCTGCACAAAATCAAATAATATGTGCAGGTAGTCTGGCTATTGATTTCTATGAACTGAACTGAAAAATTTCCTAGATATACAGCAGGAACGGCAGACCAGATATGGCAGAAGTATTCAATGCACGGATGAATGGTTGCTTTATAAATGTCCATGGTGGATTCTGACGAGAAAAATCTTCCTGGCACGAAAAATTGAAGCAGCTTTCCTATATGACAATGCAATATGTTATATAGTATATAATGTTATATAAAATAAATAATGTTATCATACTCCAACAATCTATATTAACATTTCGATGCTTTTCAATAATTGATTTTTTTTATTTTTTTTACCCTGAATATTGTTCAACATTCACATTACTTACCTTAACCGAATGTCCTCATCTAAGAAATATTTTTTTCAATATTTTCTCGAATATTGATTATTATTCGGAATTTAATGCAAATATTGATAACATACACTGACATCGATTTAAAGTTTTCGTGTTATTTTCCGTTAAAAATTAATCCGATAGGGAGAAAATGCCAAAACGATACCAAGTTTTGTATCCAGATGTAAATAAACTCATAGTTAAGAATACCGTAATTATTCATGTAAAATACGCAGTTGTGTATAATACGAAATTATAACTTTGGAATGTGGAATTATCAAAAATAGCTCATTGCGCGCTGCCATCTTAGAAGTTGTAGGAGTTTATTTTTAACTTAAATTTAACTGTTCCGGTTAGTGCCGACTAAAAATAGAAATTTAGTTTGCATTTTGTTTTGAAGCACAAACTTTAAACTATATGTAGCACAAGCACGTACAAGTCATTCTTTCCGACAGACCGCGTTCGCAGACTTGAGCTTTCTAAATCTACATGGTCATTGGAAGTCTGTCAGAGTATTTCTGAAAGCATTGCGGCAAAAAATGCTGCATCGCGAACGCAATGGACGGCAGTGAAGATGACATCTTTTTTGAGGAAGAAGGACAAAATGACTCTGTATACGGCGACGACATCTGCTACGCCGGAAACATAAATATTTGACACTGACAACAATGAAGTTGAATTAGATATGCTTAATATCTATGCGAATATCTTTTTAAACAGTATTTTTTTTTATCGTAGTATTTGGTCATTGATTAGTTTCTTAAAGCTTACTCAATGCCCATATATTTTTTTTTAACTTTTCACTCCAAGCAAGGCGGGAGTGCCACTAGCACGCAAAGGGTTACAGAGTGTGGGAGTAAGAGTAAAGAGGCGTGAAAGAGGAAAGAAGGACAGGGAATTAGATCAAGGCATGTGGAGATGTCGATTGACATTGCATTTGAATAGTTGCAGTTTATAGCTATCAGGGAAGGAAGTAAGAGGAAGGTAGTTCCACAGTCAGGAAGTGCGAGACATGAAGCTATTGAAGTAGAAGAGACGGCTACATTTAACCGTTTTGGGACTGAGACGCCGACCTAGTGGCACGTTTAAATTCCTGCAGCTTGGGAACTAGCGAAAGCAGCTCGTCGGAGCAGTTACCGTGAAAGTATTTGTAGAAAAGACGGAGGGAGACGACGGCACGTCTGTGAGAGAGCCACTGTAAACGAGATGCTAGATCAGGGCCAACAACATAACATATCCCTCTCTGGATGTTGTCGAGGACCCTAAGATGAACAGCGGGGGCCCCCAGACCATATATGACAGCAATATTCCATGCGAATGGTTGATTTATAAATTTGAAGGATGGACTCGGGTGTAACACTTGTACAACTACATTCATGTATATATATTTATAGCCAGATATATACACACACTCTCTTTAAAAAAAACATACACATCACAGATGTCCATATGGTTTTGATAACGAAACTTATCGAACAAGTAGTATGAACGTAATAACCAAAATGTTGACACTATCTAACGTTGGATTTAGAAGCTCGGAAGACACCTCGGTGTAATTCTGGACAGTGGCATAGTGGATATCAATAGTGTGTTGTTCTCGTCTAGTGCTTGTGAGTTCAGTCCCTGAATCGGGTAGGGAAATAATGCACTCTGGTTCAGAAGGAACGAACAAGAAATGGTCTTACAGGAATAAAATAGTACAACAATTAACACGTTATATCCCACATGAGCTAAAATAATGGATACCTGAAGATGGCCAGAGGGTACTTGGTCGAACATATATAACAATCCAAGGGGCACCTCGAGGCGATGTAATGGTTAGCAAGCTTGTCTCGCTAGAACAATTATGATTGAGTAGTGAGTTCAATCCCCACTGGATGCCCCTACTTTCGGCCTTGTACCATATCTAAGCTACGCTTGGAAAATCACTATAACAATCCAAGTTGAGAACTGTTCAAATCAGTCTATGTACACTTACTTTTTGATATTGTATTTTTAATGAACGGAGGGATCCATACCTTTTCCAACTTTACGATACTGTATTTTTAATGCCTTGTTCCTTCAAGACGATCATGGCTCTCCACGGTTTTCTATTCTTTTGTATTTGTGGGTTTTATTCTTTGGAATGATTGTGAAGTGGTTTCTTGCTACTTTCTGCACTGTTTTGAATTGAGATTTTTTCTTCTCTTAGAGGTGTTGGCATCCGAGGCCAGGGAATCCAAACTAACTTGCTAGAAGGGAGAAGGAAAGGATCCACGCCTTTCTTAACGGCATTTATGCAAAAATGAACGCAACAGACCAGCCCGGAATTTGAACTCTGCCTGCCGATTCCACATTACACTGTTCGTTGATCGTTTATATTTTTGCTGTTTCTTAACCATAACCTTAGTCACGAACAACAACTCAGACTTATTCAGTAAAAGAGAACAAAAAATATAGTGAGATAGATAAGAGTATTTTGTCTACTACTGGTGATTAATGGTTCCCTAAATTTGCAGATTACGCCATATCTCTGTTAAATTTACCATTCCTATTATTCTGACAATCAGAATTCTTATATACGGATTTCTTCTCGATCGGTCGACATGCAAAGCATTGAATTCAGATCAGAGGTAAGTAGTGCAAAAATCAAAAGACTGAAAGTAAGATTAAAAGAAAAAATATATAAAACTGAATCATAATGAATCATAATCTATCATTGGATTTTTAGAGGAACTCATGATCGGTAAAAAATTTTTAAAAAAAAGGATTTTTTTTA
The DNA here is from genome assembly GCA_964036315.1 of Acanthosepion esculentum. NCBI lineage: Eukaryota > Metazoa > Mollusca > Cephalopoda > Sepiida > Sepiidae > Acanthosepion > Acanthosepion esculentum. The sequence goes on from OZ038486.1 coordinate 66,041,666, forward strand.
TCGCTCCTTATATTTTTTCTTCTATTTTTTTCTTCTTTTTGGTTGGAAAGAATATTATAGTATTTCCCGCCATTTTAAAAATATTCTCTTTATCTATCCCCACCCTTGACACACACACACACACACACCTTTTCCTGTAATTCTTTGACCGTACAAAATTCCTACAAATTTTGATAAATGACCAGAAATTGTAGTCGAAATATACTTTATTTTATCTGTGTGCGTATCTACTGAAACTGTATACAAGTGCATGTATATCTTGCATCAGCGTGTAGACTCGGATGCACATATGAGTGCAATCATCAATATTTAAGGTCAATTTCCGATTCTCCGTTGAATCATACGCAAGGCTACAAGAGAGAAATATTTAATGAAGATCGAACTCACTATGCTGCCCGTCTGCTAAACTAGCTCGCTAACCATTAATAGTATCCATATTTATTACACATAGCTTCAAAAATCACAAAGCAGAATTAAATACAGTGTAACCCGGATATAAGAGAGTTGTCGGGACCGGAGAAGAAGTATCTTATATCCGGGTTTCTCTTATATCCGGGTTTGGTCTATTATATATACATTAACACAGGCTCTAATTTGAGAGAAGATAAAATCGCTCTTATATCCGGGTTTCTCTTATATCCGGGTCTCTTATATCCGGGTTACACTGTACCAAAATCACCTAATCTTAGAAATCTTATGTTTTACAGAGCTCGAACACCAGTCAATAGGTTCGATAGAAAATACACGGCTTACGGCCGTATTACGTTGAAACACCGGTTCTCGCACGATCACCGAAGTTAAGCCTGATCAGTACCCAGATGGCTGGTTGATGGGTTGGTTCTTTTTCTACGGCTTACCACTAGATTTTGCAGGTTATTTAAAGCCAGAAAATATTTTTAGATTGTTTCTGAGATAATAATGCTTTAGTGAGACAAAACTTACTAATTAACCCATAGCTTTCATGCCTTTCCCAATGGTATTTGCTCGTAAGTGAATAAAACGAACCTAACGATAATTCGAACTCTGCTCTCCGATTAACAATTCCAAGCCGTTATTCATTACCCTACCCGTACATCAAAGCTGGCAGCACCTGGTATTCCCAGGTGACCATACATCTAGATACCAACCAGACTCGACGTTGCTTAACTTCGTTGATCATACGGGAACCGGTGTTTCAACATAACATGGCTATAAGCCTCCCCCTAAGCAAGGCAATAAAGCTACTGTATCTTTTCGTGATGTCTTTTTTCATCTATTCTTGGGTATTGTGCGTGTGCGTGCATGTGTGTTTTTGCCATTATGTGTATATATATTATTTATCTATACATATATATTGTATTATTATAAAGAAACCTATATATATATATATATATATATATATATATATATATATATATATATATATATATATATATATATATACACACACATTGTATGGTGTGTAGGGTTCGTGTGTGTGTGCACGCGCGCGTGTGGTCCATCTAGTGCGTTTGTTTTTGCCAGTATGTGTGTATATATTCGTTTTATGTACATATATATTATATATTATATGATGATAAGGAAAACTATATAGTAAATACATTCATTTTTTATTATGTATCATTGTGTTTTGCCACTATGTGTATATGGTGTGTGTTTTCTTCTTGTATTTGGAGGTAAGTGTAATCGTCTGTTTGATATATTGGCATATTTTTAAATTAATCCTTGTTGCATTTATGGATGTGTTGTGATGCAGAGTTTTCTGTTTTCTGTTAATTTAACGTTGTTTTTGTGTAGGGAGACTGTTGTTTAGTGCTTGAGTGATACCTACATAAAATATGCTGCATTTTGTGCACCGGAGTTCATAAATTACATTTTTGGAGTTTTTCATTATTGTCAATGCATTTGTGGGGCTTTCAAAAATATACGAGTTTCCCTCTATAATTATATTACAAATTCTACATCTTGTGCATTTTTTGACACCTTCTCTATTGTGAGTTGACTAAATTTGGATGAGGTTAATATGTGTTTTAGGTTTTTGATAGTTGTTTGCTTTTAGTTGTTAGATTTTGGTTGTTTTTAGTATATGTTTCAGTTTATCATTCTTGTTAAGTAGGCTTAGATTTCTTGTTATTTCTGTAAATATTTCTGGATTGGTCTTGTTGTATGTTGAGACGTATGCTAGAATTTGTTCGCTGTTGCGTTTCTTTGGGTTTCGTAGTTGGTCTAAAGTTATTTTTCTGATCGTTCAGAACCCTTGTTTTTTAGTATTTGGGATATCCTCGTTTTTGAGTTTTACGTAATTCTTCTAGGCGGGTTTTTCGGAGGTGTTTGTCTGCCTCTATAGTGCAAATCCTACATGGTGGATTTTAGACATCTTTTTTTCTTAAAATGAAGATATTGTTGGGTGTCTGTAGGTTTGTGGTAGATATCTGTGCTAATATCGTTATTTCTATTTTTGATGTGTATAGAATGGCAGTTCGTTAAAATTATATTCTTATATGACTTGAATCTTCGGTTGTAAGTTTTGGAGAAAATTATGTAATTCATCAATATTGCCCCATGAGGATTTCCAGAAAATGAAGCAATCATATAGATAGATAGATAGATAGATAGATAGATAGATAGATAGATAGATAGATAATGAAAAGACCGAGATAGATAGATAGATAGATAGATAGATAGATAGATAGATAGATAGATAGATAGATAGATAGATAGATATGAGGAGGAAGAGAAAGAGTGGGGGAGAAATGGAAGAGATAAAATATCCAAATTTCTGAAAGAACCTGAAATCACAAGGCCTTTTAAAATAGACCCTATTATTTAGATTTTTTCTTTAATGTAGAGAACAGACGCCCAAAAATGGAGAGGGAAAATGAAAGTAACATGAAAGGAGGCTCCAATCGGCTCTTTGATTTCCAGCCACCTCCCAGTCTGTTATCGACTACCTCTCACCTAATGAGTGGCTTATCAACTCCCAGGCGCCATAATCAGTTAACTATCTTTTTCCTTTTTTTCCTTTTTTTTTTAACTTTTTCTAGTATACTGGCCGACCTCTTTGCGCATGCACCTATTCTCTTGTTTTCATAATCGACGTCCGCCTATTCCCTGTGATTGCTTCCACTGTGGTGATCATGTGCTAGGAATGGAATGTTGTTTTCTGGAAATGTTTCAGCTTTGGAATGTGAAATTGGTCCATTTAGCAATGAGAAGAAGATGAATGGTAGTTTGAGAGTAGGGACGTGAGAACATACAAAGACCAACAGACATAGGTACAAGCTGAGACGAACGTGAAGAAAGGCCAACAAACACCCAATAAGTTACTTGGTTCAGAAGCCGCACAGATTCAACAATCTCGTACTCAGCTGTCAAGTGTCGTTACAGCGAATTACATCGATATATATATATATATATATATATATATATATATATATATATATATATATATATATAGATAGATAGATAGATAGATAATGGGTAGACGAAGATAAATAATGAACACACAGGTAGCTAGATGTGAGCAGGCTGAGATAGATAGATAGATAGATAGATACATACATACATACATACATACATAATGGGTAGACTAAGGTAGATAATGAACAAACAGGTAGGTAGATGTGAGCCGACTGAGATAGATAGATAGATAGATAGATAGATAGATAGATAGATAGATAGATAGATAGATAGATAGATAGATAGATAATGGTTAAATTTAACAAAACTTGTTTAAAGGAATTCTTGCTCTCACAATAAAATTTACACACACACACACACACACACACACATACATACATACGTGTATATATATATATATATATATATATATATATATATATATATATAAAAGGAAATAACAGTAAGATATAAAATCCGGTGTTCTTATAGATATTTTTATTTTTACACAATAGTGCTCAATGTAAATTTAAATTTACAGAGCATTAATATTATAAATTAATTGATTTAAAATATGGTTTTAGCGCTACACAGTGATAACCATGTTTCAGAAATGGAAGCTAAAGCTTACGGTTGTTAACGGCACTGCAAATCTTTGCAGTGCCGTTAACAACCGTAAATTTTAAAAAGTAAGTTACTCCAAAATTCGCTTGATGAGGAAATGGAACTAATGTCTTTCGCTTAATAACAAAATTAAATTCAAGGGCTTTAGCTTCCATTTCTGAAACATGGTTATCACTGTGTAGCGGTAAAACCATATTTTAAATCTATTAATATATATATATATATATATATATATATATATATATATATATATATATATATATATATATATATGCGTGTGTGTTTGTTCGCACGTGCACTGTTCTGAATGTAAAAGCCCCCGCTTTTTATTAAGTTTATTACTTATCTATCAGAGGTAAATGTCGGTGGTATAGTAACAGAATTTGGACTTTCAATCGATAGCCAACATTGTTTTTCTTCTGACGGGAAGCAATCTGGTGAAATGGAATCTGTCATGAAAGTGCTTATGAAAAATAAACGCGTCCTTCATTTCATTTCCGCCGTGTGAAAAATCAAACGACACCCATTAACGTTCATCGATACTTGCCCATAATCGTTCAGATGGCCAACGGCAAACAATGGAAGTGAGCCCCAGTAAAGATGCTGGGTTTATGCGTTTCACCGGCGACACTCTGCACGGTTTTTAAACATCAAAATAAAGAGCATATCTCGAAAACGGCTTTGAACGAATTAAACCTGTAGGTTTTAGCGATCGTCATCATTCTTCAGACTTTGTGTACTGGGGCTGCATAATCACACACAAAGAACTGTACCAAATTACAGAAAGCACATCAGTTGTGGACATTCGAGAGCGGCAACAACTAAAATGGATAGCTCACATAACTCGAACAAGAAAATAATGATATAACCAAGATGCTAACGTTCCACACGAGTTCAAATAAAAGGTTAGGAAGGAAACTCACCTCAGTACTGGAAAGTGCATTATCAGAGAACTTGAGAAACTCGTTTTAATTTTAGCAGAAACATCTTACAAAATCTCAACCGACAATGGCAGTGGCTACTCTGTCAATGAATGCCTAATGTTTCCTGATGAAGAATTGTCTATTGTTACCATTACTGTTCTGTTGAATTAAATAGGAACTATTCTGTTCTGAGTGTACTTCTGTGTATACGTTTGTGTGTACGCGCTCGCGTGTAATGGTGTCTGTGTATTTACACTCGCACGCGCACGCGCACACACACACACACACACACACATATATATATATATATATATATATATATATATATATATATATATATATATATATATTAATAAATTTACATATTATCCTTCACCGGTAGCACGACTCGGAGTTTCATACACAACGCAATCTTCAGGTGCTGAGTATAGACTATAGCCGTTACGCAGTTTAAATTTTCATAAAAATATCTGGGTACCGCAATGCTGACGCAGTCAAATATTATGCGGGGATTACAGTTTATTATTTTAGAAAAATATATTTGGTATCTAAAATAAACGGGAGTTATATATATATATATATATATATATATATATATATATATATATATATATATATATATATATATATTATTTTTTAAATTAAGCATAAAGACCGATTATTGGTTCTTTTTTAAACAAACAAACCATAATTTACATTAAAAATTAATCTGGATCAACTTATTTCAGAAGATATATATTCTTATGCCTACATGTAACTATCAATTGGTTTTTCTTGTTTAATAAGCTCGGGTTATTTCAGTGTTTTTAAATAACTATTTTTTCAACAAAGCATAAATTACATCTATCACCTTTCCCATTGTAAGATTTGGTTTACAACATATATCTTAACCATTTCTTTCAAGGCAAGGCGATAAAGCCACTAAGACCAAGTTTGCATATAGTGAAGAAAAATGTTATTCAAGAAAGAAGACAATAAAAAAAAAATAGGAAACGGAAGATAATGATTGACAGTGCATTTAAATTATTGTAAGACTGTTGACAGGAAATTAAGAAGCTGGAAGTGAGTTCTACAAGGGAGAAGTGCGAAAGAAGAAACTATTGGCATAGAACCTACGGTTACATTTAGCAATTTCAACAGTAAAATGATGAGAACAAGTTGCCAATGTCGGATTGTGCTTAAATTCATGAAGTCTAGGTACTTATAGGTATTTATAGAACCTGCACAGGGAGATAAGTTACGGTAATGAAAAAGTAACTGAGCCGTCTGAAAGTTGTATATACATATTTAAAGATGTAATGAATTTATTTTTAATCTGCCTTTTTTTATTACTTCAAACGTTATTACAGTGTATAGATGAACGCCCCATATTTATTTATTACTAGCCTCGTAGCCGAGCTTCGGGGGGACTTTAGTCAAGCTCCTGCGGAGAGTTCTTGGGCCGTCGGCCTTTTACCTTCAGCGTCTTAGGTACGTAAAAGTTACAAGAATTTAGAAATAATCAAATTATTTTATCTCTATTCGACATCTTAAATCGGCATAATCTTTCTTCATATACGCAACCAATCTCCCTAATTTGTTTATACTTATTTTGCGCGCAATTTTTATTTTCTTTTAAAATCACCATTCTTAATGATACCTTCATATAAAGTCACTCTTAAAAGTCACTAGGGAACTTGAAATATGTAACATTTCGATTACGTCACAGTACTGGATCCAACCAACGCTTGTATCCACTGGGCTTCTCCTTGAGTAACATGGCCCAGTGTATAAAAGGGTTGACTGCATCCAAAGGGAGATAACTTAATAATAATTTAGGATAATTGATGTGATTACTGAAAATCAGTTGCAAAATGTTTTCCGAAAACTACAGAATAGTATTACCCTTTGTATGAATATTGATTAGGGATATGTTGGAAATTAACAATTTCAATAATTAATTTAAATACTTCTTTCTCGTTCTTTTTATAGAGTGGATAGTTACAAAACTACAAATATTTTAATGCACCTAACTTTATGAAGCCCCCCCCCCCTGTATAGAGATAAATAGAAAAAAAGACACATGATGATGATGTAAGCGTGTGTCTAATTTACAAATTAAATTTATAAAATCTGAAAAAAACTATGTATTCATAAGGAGTGTTTATTGTTTCGTTTTTTTTTTTTTTTACTTTTTTGATAGGTTTTTCATTTGGAGATATTTTTTTTTTCCTGAACGAATAAAATGAATGAACGTAATGAAGCCTGTTATTGATTGCCTATAAAGAATTTACCATAAATAACTGTATTGATCAAACTGAGAACAAATACCGGTTCCACTTCATTTTTTTTTCTTCCTCTACTGAATGATAATTTATTGAAAATAAATGCAAATGTTGCTCCTTTCTTTAAATTTAACATTGTAAAGTGAGATCGTACGATCGACAATTGCGCTGTTATAATTGGTCAAAGGAGCAGAATGAAAAATGATTAAATCTTTAAAGAGATCACCTTGAGCTCCTTGATCAGACCCAAAGAAGAATCAGCAATGTTATTCGTCCTGGTCTGGCGGCTCGGCTTCATTCCCATTCCCACCGCCGCAAGTTCGCCTCCCTGCGTCTTTTCTATAAATACTTTCATGGTAATTGTTCGGATGAGTTCTTCGCGATGGTACCTAGACTGTTTGGATTTAAGCGCAGTGCTAGACTGGCGTCGAGATCTCAGCCATTTACAGCTGAGCTAGCTAGATGTAGCCGTAAATTCTATGCTAAGAGTTTCTTTTCTCGCACTTCTCGCTTGGTAACTCGCTCCCGGCTCCATGCTCTCCAGCCAACTTAAATCTGTAAAAATATAAATGCAATGTCCATCGCTATCTACTGATTACTCTTTTCTCTTCCCATTCATTATTAATTATTTTGTTTCTAATTCTTTCACACCCAGTAAGCTCTTGTATCTTTGGCTTTTCTGTCTTGCATGAGGTGATACCAGTTTGTTTGTTTTTTTTGTTTTTGTTTTTTAAAAAAGACCAAAAGACGCAGCACTTTACAGGTTATCTGGAGATGTCGATTGACATTACATTTGAATAGTTGGAGATTATAGCTATCAGGGAATAGGGAAGGGAGTTCCACAGGCGAGAGGTGCGAGATATGAAGCTATTGGAGTAGAAGAGACGGCTATATTTAACAGTTTCAACAGTGAAGGGGTGAGAGCGGGATGCCAGCCTCGTAGGACGCATGAATTCATGAAGTCTGGGAACCAGTGCAAGCAGCTCATCGGAGCAATTACCATGAAAGTATTTGTAAAAAAGACAGAGAGAGGCGACGGCACGTCTGTGAGAGAGCGACTGCAGACGAGATGCCAGATCAGGGCCAATTACATTGCATATCCGTCTCTGGATCGTATCAAGAATCCCGAGGGAAACAGAAGGGGCTCCACACCATATATGACAGCAATACTCCATGCAAAGGGCGAATGGTTGATTTGTTGATTTGAAGAATCGATTCCGGCGAGAAATCTTTCCAGGCGCGGCACAGGGAGCCAACTTTTCTTGTGGTGGACGAAGCAATTAACTCAATGTAATTGTTCCATCTCAGGTCAGCAGACAACGTGAGACCGAGCAGCCGCAGGGAGGTGTTCTCGAGAAGCTGAGCGTCAGACATTCTAATGGGGTGCAGGGAAGGATCTCTGTGGTGATTAATAGAGAGCAGTTTTGTTTTTGAGGCGTTAAAATTAGCCAGCCAATTCCTGCCCCAGTTCACAACCGATTGGAGGTCCTTTTCGAGACGAACGGCCAGGTTAGTTTTGTCAGCGACACTAGATTTGTTTTTGAGGCAGGAGTAAATTGTAGTGTCATCCGCGTAGATACCTACTTGGGAATCTATGGCATCAGGAAGATCGTTGTTGAAGATAAGGAGTAGGGCCTAGGATGGACCCTTGAGGAACACCTGCGTTCGTGGGATAGGAGCTGGAGGAAAATCCGTTGAGAACGACCTTCAATTCACGGTTTGACAGGAATGATTGTATTAGGTCAAACTATCGACCTGTAATACCATAACCCAGGTGCTTGCGACGAAGGCCGGCATCACAAACCCTATCAAACGCTTTGTCTAGGGCCACGGCACGAGCTTCTCAGTTATTTTGAAGAGCTTGGTAGATAATTTCAGTGATGGCCGTAAGTACATCAGCTGTAGATCGGGCAAAGCGGAAACCATATGTCTTTTCAGAGAGCAGATCATGGGATGCAAGGTGGTTAACCATTTCGGCGTTGATTAGGGCTTCGAAGACTTTGCCGAAGAGGGGTAGGAGACTGATAGGACGGTAATTAGAAGGGTCAGAGGGATCGCCAGAGTTCTTAAAGACAGGAACAATCGATAAGGACTTCCAGCAGTCTGGAAAACAAGATTCCTTGAGGCAGTAGTTATATAGTTTGGAGAGGGCGGGCGCCAGTTCAGGCGCGCATTTCTTCAAGACAATGGCTGGTATCCCATCTCCACCACTATCCTTATGGGGGTCTAAATTAGAGATAATGCCCAATACCAATGACGGGGTTATGTACAACAGCTCAATAGGGCCTCAATTCTAAGAGGGAAATCGGGTATGGGTACACCGGAAGAGTTGAGCGTTGAATTCAATGAAAATCTCCGAGCAAAGCATTCAGCTTTGTCGGCAAAGGAGGTCTGGACCTCAAACTGGTTGAACAAAGGAGGTATAGAGGGTTTGCTATTGTTAAGTACGCTCTTGCATAGACGCCAATAATCCTTGGAGCCGAATTTGCGAGATACAATACGTTGCTTCATCCAAGCAGCAAATAGTGACTTAGCTTCGTTGAGGACACGCTTACACTCGTTAAGGGCAGAGGCAAAGAGACGTCAATTGCAGTCGGACATGTCGCTTCGAAATAGGTGGAAGAAGTGGTTCCTATGGGCAATGGCGGCTGAGCAAGCCGCGGAGAACCAAGAGGAGGAGCGCAATTTGACCTTAAATTTCCTTAAGAGGATGAAAGCGTCGATTCCAACTTTAACCCAGGAGGAGACCATAGAAGTAAATTCTTGAACGGGGAGCGTAAAGACAACATCCCAGGGGATATCGCGGAGGAAATTACGGAACGAGTCCCAGTCAGCTCGTTGGTAGCAGAACGAGATTCTAGTGGTAGGGGGTTCTTTGCAGTGGGCGGAGTTGAAGGAGATGTTGACAGACACTACAGAATTGTCTGAGTTACCAAGAGGGCAGAACTGCATCGCGCTACAAGATTCGGGGATGGAGGTAAAACACAGATCGTGAAGAGAGGCCATACCGTCCCGGTTGTAGGCAAAACGCGTGGGTAAGTCAACTATCTGCGTGAGGGATTGAGAAACTGAAAAATTAAGTGTTTGAATGCCTTCAAGGTCAGTAGTCGCATTCTTAAGCCACTTGGTATGATGGCCGTTAGAAGAATTAGTTTTTAAAAACTTCAAGTTTCTAATAACTCCGGAGAAAGGGCGTATTGATTCTGAAAACTGTATTGGAAACGAATCATTGCATAAGACATTTTGAAAATCACATTGTTGTGATTTTATTTCCATTTAGTTGAGTGATGTGTTGGACCGGTGTGTGCAGGCTAAGTTCAGCTCGTAGCGAGAAATGTCTCATGCAGTTACATCATCGTCAACTTCACCCCTTCTGAAAGCCAGTTCTCTAAAACGAAAAGAGAGAAACATCATTAGGTTCATCGTCTTGTAGCTGATCTCTCCTAAAAAAAAGTCGATGTACTGTATGACGGGATGGAAAGATTAATCAATACAAACGTCAAACCATATAATAATTATCAATATGTATTTAATTATATATTTCGGTCAATTTCTATAGTTCCTGTCCCATCTATAGTTGGAAAGGAGGTAAATCAACTTAGTAAATTTATCAGTGATTACTTTCTTTGATTGTTCTAATAATATATACAAATATTTATCGGCATTTAGACAAAATCGTTTTCCAAGCAAAATTAACCGTTTAATTAATCAGATCATTTACGCCTACGTTTCTTAGATTGCAGACTTATTTGTTCGAGCCTTTCATGTGAGGTACTCAGATAGCTTTGTCTATTAACTGATCGTACTGCTTCGAACTTGGTCTCGGCTTTGCCGTCGCTGTTTTTGTCGTTCTATAACTAATCTTTTTCTTCTGGGCGATATTTCCGTTTCACTGTTATACGAAACAAATAAAACTTTAAATTTAACTTGAAAACATATTGAGAAAAAGGCGATTTATATAATACCAAGAGTAATCCATAGATCATAGACACCATTGAACATCTAAAGAATATAAAGGGAACAGGTGAATTAAACGATTCATTGTCCTCTATTTTAGTTGTGAATTCTGCTCTTTATGGAATTTCAATTCATTGCTTCAAAACTTTCGTTTCATTGCATTTCACTGTTCAGTCTATCTAACAATGGCCGTCATTTTTGACAGTACGGATTCACTAGTACAATAGATAATTATCAATGCATTGAATAAAATAGTAAACGATTCTTAAAGAAAAAACTAAGGTTCATATTTTCTTGCCTGATATTTACTATATGATTCATAAAACATAATTTTCTGCCCATCTCCGATAATTTTCCCGAGATGGAGTCTTTTCTTTTTAAATTCTCATAATACATATTTAAACGTATCAATGAGTCTACCATTCGTCCATGCATCCAATATTGCTGCCACATGTGATTTGGTACTTTTGCTATATATCTGTCAGCAATCTGCAATGTCATCGATTGTGACATGGCATCTCAGCTTCAATTACTTCCCCTTTGCCGTTTTCTATAAATATTTCCAGAGCAATTGTTCTTTGTTGTTGTGTCTGAATGAGTGCGTGTCAGTGTGTGTGCTTGGGATGGATGAATGTTCTATAATATTATAGCCCCGCATTGATTTCGGCCAGCGAACTGGTATTTCTGCCACATTTAGTTATTGTGGGGGTTTTATTTACTAATAATATTTTCTTTAGTTTCTTGTAAATATTTTGTATTCATTTGTATATACTCATTGGGGTTAAATTTTTAAAATTGTTATTTTATTCCCCTCCCCACCACAGACATTGAATTGTAAATATGGGGACGAGTTAGTATTTTCATAGAGACAGTGAGGTATTATGGTGGTTGTAGTAAGAACGGTCTGTATGAATGTGGTGTTTTGGTGTAAGGAATAATGTTCGTACGATTGGGTCAGTGTTTGCGGCTAGCTAAGTTATAGTTAAGACAGATGAAGACCGTCTTTTTCCCCCCTTCGGCCTTGTGCCACATTTCTGTATATCCTACAGAATAAATATCACTTTCCTCTTTGCCTGCATGAATTTAAGCACAGTACTAGATTGGCAGCTAGGTCTCATCACTTTATTGTTGAAAACTCCTAAGGGTAAGAATAAGTTCTATGCTCATTAATTTCTTTTCATTTATTAATTTTTTTTTATCAATTCACTCCAAGCAAGGCGATAATGCCACTATAGACGCAAGAGTGAAAGAGAATGAGAAGAAATTAGAAGAAACCGGAAATCCAATCCCGAACAAGAAACAAGGGATAAACCTGTACTCCTGTTCAAAAGACTGGGGAGAAGTGTGAACTGGACGATAGGCAAACCTATCTACTCGTATTGAGGAAAAATATATAAATAAATAAATAATAAATAAATAAAAATAAATAGTAAAGAAAATTTCAGAATTCAGGCAGAGAAGTTTGAATTAGACTTTAGAAGGAACCGAAAACTCAGTCCTAAGCAGGAAACAAGGGAAAAAACTCTACTTCTGTTCAAAAGATGGAGGTGGGTGAGAACCGGACAATAGGCGAACTTATCTACTCCTATTGAGGAATAAATAAATAGTAAATAAAATTTCAGAATTTAGGTGGAGACGTTAGAAGTATAGTGTTGAAGTCGACTTTAAAATGAACCGGGAATCCAGTCCTGAAATTAACAATTCGCACTACGGAATCACAAAGAACTTTAGCAAATAACAGGAGCCGCATCGCTTGAAGACGTCCAACGGCAACAAAAATAAACCGGATAGCACATTGTAACTCGAAGACCTAACTAAAGCTATAATTAAGATGTTGACTTTCCACATTATCCTAAACAAATCGTTAGGAAGGAAAGCCCCCCCCCACCACCAATACTAGGAAGAGCGATAACAGTGAACTTGGGAAACTGCCTTCTCGAATGACAGTTTTAAGAGAAAGATTTTATTAATTTCAACTGACTGTAACAATAACTGTTTGATTAATGAATTCCTAGTGTTTCTTCTATGGAAACGGTTAATTACTGTTACCCTAGTCCTATAGTTAAATTACACATAGAAGGACGAATCGCTAAAAATTACTGTTACCATAGTCCTATAGTTAAATTACACACAGAAGGGCGAATCGCTAAATATTACTGTTACCATAGTCCTATAGTTATATTACACACGGAAGGACGAATCGCTAAAAATTGTTACGTCTATATTCTACCTTGTCATGAGCTGATAGGAAATAAAATCATTAATGTGTAACAATGCGACTTCCAAAATACTTTATGCAACGCTTCGAATCCAGTACAGTTCTCAGCATCAGTGCACCCTTCTGTGAAATTAATTATTAGTAATTTGCATATTTTTATATTAATTCTTCTATGGGAGTCCAAACTTCCAAAACCTGGTTCCGGGGATTCGGATAATCTGTAAACTTTAAAAGTGCTGCGTCTTTTGATCTCTTTAAAGACTTGTTAATTTTTTATGCTACTCCTCTGGCCAATTATAACAGCGCTTCAAACATTCTATGAGATGAGCTCATTCAAGGACGTCTTAGATCAAAGAAGCTCATTTTTCGCACTGGCTCTCATAAGTCGCCATGATGTCGCACTTCCTAATTTTCTAGCGGGAGCCGACAGATCGAATAAATATTTCATTTGCCATTTAAAGGATAACAGGCCCAATGAAGACGCCAGAGGATTGAAACATTCAGAGATTGTTGATGCTTGTCCATTTGGTCAATTTTTACCAAATAGTTTCGCGCGTGCATGTGAACTGCGGTTTGACTTACATTAGCCTACTCTCTTTATGTAATAGCTACACATCGTATTCATGTCATTTCATCAAGTTTCGAGACTGAAAGCGGACACGAAGACAAGGTTTTAAAATATTTAGCACTCTGTAGGTGACTATTTTCGCTAAGCAAAATTTTATTCCTGCCAATACAAGTTGAATTTGAATTTCCTTGTTGCGTAGTCATATCCTTCTATGGCAACACTTAAAACAATCTTGGCTAAAATTGAGAGCCAGGCTGCTGCAATTTCAGATAAATAGAACTAATATATAAAACACTATACTTTGAGGGGATTTCATATACAGTAAATGGGGATATTTATAAATGATGCAGAGTGTTAAATGTTAATATTAGCTATTCATTTCCAGCTTCTCCATCGCATAAACAAGCTGTTACCGAAGTGACTGGGAAAACGCGGTGATCAAGTATTATACGTTGGTGCAGATAGCGGAATAAATAATAGCTGAGAACTAATAATGTTATTTTTTTTTAATCAAAATCACAGGAACGTTTTCAACGTGTGGACATGCACACGAAGACCCCACCCCTTGGCTCGTCTGTGTCCATCTGTATGTCACATTTGTAGACGCCGTGGCAAATTGCGCAACTCCCGTGACTTTCAGTCCTTTTACGTTTTCACGGGTCGACACGGTTGATTTTTCACTTCTTTTTAGGAAATCATCATTGCACTCAATGAAAAATCTGATGTTTGAAGGGATAAGTACTGACACCAAATATTAGATTCATATCTTTTAGCGATTTGTGAGCATTTAGTTTTCAATGTCCGCGGCTTTTTTTGTTTACAAACTGACTTCACAATGTTACTATTCCAGTAATAAATCCAAATAAAGATGTTATATTTCGTATTAGATATACTGAATGGAAAATAAAGTCAAACCAAAATTCTAATTATGAATCAGCACATGCTAAATAGGCAAAGTTTTTACTGCATTCGATGATTAAAAATTATGCAAAATAAATTGGAAAAGATTACAAAAAGATCACTCAACGAATAAGATTTGTTAGATCATTTGAGAGATCATAATTAATAAAAACAAAAAGTGTTATGTGCCATACACGCTTAGGCGATCATATACCTTTCGATACATGACTGACGAGGTAGATTTTTTTCACGCAGTAGGTTGTCTTTTCTTTCTGCGGTAGACCAGTTGCCATCTAAGGCTATATAATCCGGTCTGTCCTGCTATTTACTCACAGCTGTGGGGAGAAGAAGAGGATTCATACCTTTTCCAAGGGTATTAGCACGTAAATGAATGTAATGGATTCAACTCGGAATTTCAACTCGGCTCTACGATTATCTCAAACCGAGCCGCTATCCATTACTCCACACTGCTAGGAACATATTATAAGACGAAATGTTTTAAATTCGCATAGTTTATCACACTGAAACTACTGCACTGTATAATATAGTACATTAGAATATATCTAAATTGTTCAGTTTAATTTCTCTTTGAAGTAAATGAAGGTCTTATTTGATAGCACAATGATTATGTAATAATGTGTTTGTGCCATGCATCTTGTCCATATAAAATTTGTAAAGCTTCAATAAATTATAAATTGTATATGTCTGTGCAATAAGGCTTTCACTGATCACCAGAATAAAATTTCAACGCTACGATTTTGAGCCTAAACTTAATCGTTTGAAGTCTTTTCCTCAGAAAAGGATAACTATTTGGAAAAAAGTATTTTGGATTATTATTTATTATGTCAAACTTCCATTTTTTAAAAATAATTTTACTCCAAGCAAGGTAAGAAAGCCACTAAGACACAAGACATTACTGAGTGTAAATGAATATGAGAAAAAGAAAACATTATTAAGGAGAAGGAAAAATAAAAGAACAAAAATCAAGAAAATAGAAGATAAGGATGGATATTTTAAATTTTTGAAGAGTAGCGGTGGTTGGAATGCAAGAAGCCAGACGAAAATTCCTCAAGCAAAACGTTGGCATAGAAGTTACGGTTATATCTTGCCTTCTCAACTTTAAAATAATGAGACCTTGCCGCTACTCTGGCACTGCACTTAAATTCATAAAGTCTAGGTACCAAAGAGGAAAAGTGCATCAGAACAATTACCATGAAAACATTTATAGAAAAGGTATAGGGAAGCTAAGTTACGGTGGTGTGGTATCTCTATGTCTAGATAGATTGACAACTAAGACTGAAGAGCCTATTAGCCCTTCTGTGTTAAATAGGCTCTTCACGCTCAACAGATTTTGAACGAAGAATTGTTCTTCTCCTAGACTCGTTCAGAAATAGTTCAACTGTCAGCTGTAGACAACCGCGTTCTCAGATCAATGATTAAAAATGACTTCAAGCAAATGGAGTCTCTAGTAATTAGTGCGGACCATGCTTCTTGAACGCCGTGGGCCTACACGGCAGAATCACAAAGGATTTTACCAAATAACAGAAATCACAGTAGGTTTCATTAGATTTGAGGAGTTTCAACAACAACAACAACAACAACTCAATCAGGCAGCACATAACTGGAGGAGAAATTAACGATATAATCAAAATGTTTACATTCCACATTCTAATTCAAAGAAAAGATTAGGATAGAAGCCTCCATCAATACTGAAAAAGGTCATAACAGCTACTGGACCTCTTTATGTACCCTGTCCCCTTAAGACGAAAGCCGATCATGGCTCTCCACAATTTCCTGTACCTTGTAACTCACTAAATTTCACTATGTCATACGTTGTTTACTTCTGTTCCTTTTTCCTTCAAACCGTCTTGTGGGTATCAGATTTTCAAAGCCCTCCTTCCTCAGTATGTGCCCTAGAAACCTCATCTGTTTCTTCCTGATTTTAAGTATTAGTTTCCTTTTTGTTTCCATTTTCTCTAAAACTTCGTCATTGCTCACATGTTCTGTCCATGGTATCCTCAGCATCCTTCTGTAGAACCACATTTCTGTTTCTTCAAGTCTCCTCTTCATCTTTGAAGAGATTGTCTAGCACTCACTGCCATACAGCGGGACAGATATCACGCAGCAGTTTAGTACCCTTTTCCTTGTTTCTAGAGATATTTGTCTATTTCTTCGCATTCATCTTCGCTTTTGGGATGTTTCCTGCGCTATCCCTATTCTCCTTCGGATCTCAGTGCCGCTCTTTCCGTCTTCTGTAAAACACTTCCCAGATATTTAAATTTACGCACTTGAAATATTCCTTTCTTGATGTTTTATTCTATTTATGATTGAGGTGAAATGTTTTCCATATCGACATACTTTGTTTAATGAAATTGATGACGACCGGTGATACCTTTAAAATCCAGGAATGGGTTACACTATTGAATACCTTACGGTTATCTATCTACAATTCTTTGTATTGAAGCAGTTTTCCAAGACCATCCGATTAATAAGTAATTGGACTTTATATCCGTAAGAGCCACGTTTGCACCCTTTTTGTTCAAGAGGTAGTATGTCAAATAAATGTTCTGTCAGAATAGATGTCAACAGTTTGTAAGTGGTGAGGAGACATGTAATTGGTCTGTAGTTTTTGGCACATTTGTGTCACCATTCTTGGGTAGAAGGAAGGTAAGGTGTGTGTGTGTGTGTGTGTGTGTGTGTGTGTGTGTGTGTGTGTGTGTGTGTGTGTGTGTGTGTGTGTGTGCGCTATATTTAGATAATACAGCCAAAAGTTAGGAATTTTATCAATTCCTGGAGATTTCCAGTTGTGTGCCTTTTTCAGTGCACATCAAAGATTCTCTTCTATGATTCCCTCCCATTCTCTTTATTAGTCTATTTTTCATCCGTTCTACCTCTTGCGTAATCCATTCTGCTTCTTTTTTGTGTCCTTTAGGGCGAGCCCATATTTTTCCCAGAACTGTATAACCTCTTCCTTGAGGTGGGGGGGTTGTCACTTCAATTTATTTTTTTGCCTATTTTTCTGTAAAATTTCTTCGCCTCGGTTTGGAAGATCTTGTTCTGTCTGTAGAATCTTGATCTTTTTTCATAGCATCTGATTCTTTGTGCCTTCAGTTGTATCGTTCGCTTTAATTTTTTCTTTAGCTGCTAAAACTTCATTTTCATTCCTAATTTTGTATTTTTCTCTTGACTCTTTTACTTTTTCTAGCCCTTACATTTGTTCCTCTTGCCAGTTCATCGAGTACACCGATAATACACTCCTAAGTTGTTCAATTTATTTCTCTATTTTTCTTTTCGAATTTGGATCTTCATATCTGTGAGACTGCCTTTTTTTTAATTTAATATTCAATTTTTTTTTAGTTGCTGCGATTGGTGATGCATATATTGCTTCGTTGAGACTTATATGTCAGTCTGCTTCGTCGAGAATTAATCTGAGTGCTGTATTATAGAGTTTAATAGTTTTGAGGTTCTGCTATTTTGGTTGTAATTTTGGGAGTTGTTCTCGTTCCTACATTTCAATATTTTGCGTCTGGATTATATGCCTCATGATTTCTTCCTTGGCTTCTTTTATACTATTTTTGTTTTCCGTAAAATAATTTGGCTTAATCTGCTTTGGACTCGTTTTATTGCAGGCTTTTGAGTGACTCATATCACCTCTGTCCAGCTCTTTTCAATTTTAAACATTATCTTCCCAGTGATTGGTTTGTATCTCAGTTTCTTCATTATGATCTGTGGTTTGTGTGATGTCAGTAATTTTCATGTCCGCTTCTGGTTCCATTTCATGTTCTGTTGATTCACCTATTCTTTTTATTTCTTAAATTTCAGCATCTGAAATCGGTTATTTCTCATGATGTACTTTCTTACATTGGCTAGGTTATTTTCGTCAATGTCTATTTTTAAATGCTAGTCCAACCTTTCTTCGCAAAATGTCATACGTTTGGCGAATTATCTTTTTTTCTTGGGTTTGTGCAACGCTTCATAGAATGCAGTCATAAAGAGTTTGTACACCTCACGAGACCATTTTACCTTTTCTTTCTTTAAATGAATGGTTGTGGATCTAGTTGGAGAATTCGTTGGACCATCATTGGAATTATCGTGGTTGTGGTTTGGCACATCGAGGTGGTGCAATGGTTATCAAGCTTGTCTCGTTAGAACAATTGCGACTGAGTAGTGTATTCGATCCTCACTTGGTGCCCCATACTTTCGGCCTTGTGCCACATCTAAGCTATGCTTGGAAAATTAATATCCCGGTTGTGGTGACCTGAAGATTCATTATTTGTTTAAGGGTTTGTTCCTATAGCAGATTTTTCGACTTCAGGTAGGTTCCCTTCTGAGGGACGGGCTCCCTGTTTATCCACTGGAAGAGCCATACATGACTTTTTCGCTTGACTTTTAGTTCTCATATTGTTCTCACAAGTGACGCACGGGTCCAAAAAAGTCCACCCAAAATTGCCCGACTCACTGTGTAACGGTCTTTTACAGACAGGGTTCCGAAGATTGTAGGGATCGTTCGTGACCTCATAATACAGCAGTTGTGTGCATTTTTCATGAGTTGCAGGTTGCCGTTCGGAGTTTTCCTTCTCTTAGATGGGTTGACAAACAGCGGTGTTAGACCCTCCTATCCCTTGAAACAAAGGCGCGATTGTAATTCAGAAAGAAAGACGCTGGAAAAGACATTGGAAAAAGAAATTATTCAACGAAACAAAATATACTGGAGTATAAATACTTTAAATAATACATTATATATTTACAATTATGAAAAAAAAAGATTATTTTTATTAATTTATTTTTTTACTTTTTTTACTGTTGTTGCTACTGCTCTTGTTAATCAGATAAGTTGTTAATTAATTAAAAAATATTATTTCTGTTGCTACCATCACTAGTCCTTTTAACAAAATTGTCAAAACAAAATTAATGGAAAAAGAAAAGGTTAACATTCGGTTAGTAAAGTTCAGAATTTATACGAAGGGTAACATATCGCTGTTGTGAAATTAAAATAATAATAATAATAATAATAATAATAATAATAAGGCCTAATTATTGCAGCTCAGGACCAAAGCCTCGCAACCAGATCCTATCACTGTTACATAATCAAAGATGGAACTAACCCGAAATGTAAGATCTGCGGAAAATATGATGAAAATGTCTCAGGATGTCCGGAATTGGCAAAAAATGAATATACCCAGAGGCATAAAAAGGTCGCGACATATGTGCACTGGAAGATATGCAAAAAGCACAAAATGGAAAGCACTGAGAGATGGCATGACCACCAATCAGACACAGTTACCCAAAATAACGATGTAACTATCCTCAGGACATGCCAATTCAAACTGACAGGAAAATAAAAGCCAACAGACCTGATATTATCATAAAAAAACAAGAATTTCAGGAAGTGTATGCTTATTGACATAGCAGTTCCATCTGAGAGAAACATCTCCATAAAAATTATCGAGAAATTGTCCAAATTCAAGGACCTGAAGATCGAGATTAACAGGATGTGGGAAATGAAGACTGAGACTGTAATCGGAACTCTGGGCCACGCGAGAAAATGAACAGAGAGGTTTACTAACAGTGTCCCAGGTAACATTAACATATAAGTTGCCCAGAAAATCGCCTTACTAGGAATATACCATATACTAAGAAAAGTGCTATCAATTAAATGACAATTCTCCTATAGAGCAGAAGAACAATAGTTTGGACCCGGCTAAACAGGATACAATAACCCTAACACGCAAATAATAATAATAATAATAATAATAATAATAATAATAATAATAATAATAATAATGTTTCCTATTTTTTAAGATAATAAGATCAAGTAAAATATTCCTGCAAATTGGAAAAATAAATAATACTTTACTTATCGATTAATTTAATGAAAGCAGTGATATTATTTATCGGAGTATATTTAAAAAAATACAAGATTAGAGTTATTGTTTGTATAAAATTATATATATATATATATATATATATATATATATATATATATATATATATATACTGTATTCATTTGTTCATTCATTTGTTCGTCCATATGTATATACAGTTATTTATACACTGAAGTCGTCTGAAAATACTCTTAGCGTTATCTTCAAGACAACTAATATCGCAATCTTTCTAAGAAAAAATATCGTACTTTTTCAAAGAAAAAAATTCTTTCGAAATATCTACAACTAATATCGTTGTCTTTCTTAGGAATATATGAATAATTCAGATAAGAAAACTAGTTGATTAATCAATCAGGATCATTAAAAGAGAAATAGATAAATTAAATAATAAATATTAAGAAGAAAAATTCATATTTACGTTAGTAAAAATAAGATTTCATTTACGTTTTTAATGAAAAAATTTTTATTTTCTGGAGCTTCGAAAAATACGACATTCTCGTTGTAATTCCAACTGCGTCTATTATTATTATTGTTATTATTATTGTTGTTGTTTTTGTTATTATTATTATTATTATTATAGTTATTGTTGTTGTTATTATTATTATTATTATTATTATTGCTGTTGTTATTATTATTGCTGTTATTGTTGATGTTATTATTATTATTTTTGTTGACGTTGTTATTATTATTGTTGTTGTTATTATTGTTGTTGTTGTTGTTGTTATTATTATTGTTGATGCTGTTGTTATTATTATTATTGTTATTGTTGTTATTATTATTGTTGATGCTGTTGTTATTATTATTATTGTTATTGTTGTTGTTATTGTTGTTATTATTGTTGTTGTTATTATTGTTGTTGTTGTTGTTGTTATAATTATTATTATTATTATTTTTATTTCCTTTGATATCTCGCGTTTACACATTTCTTTCCGGGTCCCGCCCAGGGACTTAAGGTTAGAAATGGCGTCATGACATTTTCCACTGCAAAAAGATAAAAATAAAAATAATTACATAGATAAAGCCCTTCGTAAAGTGTGGGCTGTACTTGTCAGAACAATTTTTTGTATCTCTTTGAGGCATTGAAAATTGAAATTATGGTTTTTTGCAGCTTCGGTGTACAGTGATGTATTTGAATTTCTGTGCCCATTTGAAGCTCCTTTTTGAATTTTTCGGCTTCCTTTTCTACAGAGTAAAGACACTTACTACTTTCATGTTCCTTGACACATACCATCATCCAGTCTTCTGTATTTTCCAAGTATCTTTGTTATTATTATTATTATTATTATTATTATTATTATTATACTAATATCCTTATCCATATTTTATGTGCGTCTTTTCTCTATTTATTTTTATTTTCGTGTTTTATACTTGCCCGCTTTCTTTTCATCTTTATCAGTGGTAGGTCTTAACATTTGCGAAATGCAACTTACATGCATACTTTTTTGCGTTTCTATTTTATGGTGGAGCCGTTTTCTCTTTTGCTCATATCCATATTTTGTTTTTTACTATGTAATTACTAATAAAAATACGCAAATACATTTTTTTAGTTTTTTATCATGCTTCAAATATGTCCAAATTTTATTTGGAAAAATTTTTTTTTTAAATTAAATAAACAAATATTAATACGTAAAGATGAATAATTTTATATTTACTTTATTTTTACGTTGACACGTGTGAGTGATTCCCGCTAATTCCAGAAATAAAAGCTGATTTAATTCGAGCAGTTGTTGAAATTTATAATGGATAAAGAGTTAAACTTCAATTTGGAATTAGTTCTGGAGTTGGTTCTTCAAACTAACGAAACGACACGAACTTGTTAAATCTCACTGCTAGAGCGTCTGCCAGATAAGTTCAGCTGGCAGCCTTAGGAAATCTCAAGTATTTTCTTGTTATTTTACCGAAAGCATCCGTTATTGGAAAGTCAGTGGCATCCGAGCCATTGGATGATTTCGATGAGAGCAGACATACATTTTTAAATACTAAAATCACCACATTACAAGGCTCGGGAGCCACTAAAGGTAGTGGTAAACTCTTTCTTTAGAAAGAAAGACGAGAGTGATTCGACATTGTCAAGAAAGCGTCTGATTGGGTTTGACTTCAATAAAGTGGCAATTCTTGGGGAAAAGCTGACTGTTTGTAACTTTCTTCTTACCTTTGGTAAACGAGGAAAAAGATAGTGAATCGACTCCGTGGAAGTGGCACGGGGTGTCCTAATTTGCCGTGAAAATGGTGATATAGCTTGCATCGGTGAGAAAGCAGAGAGGGGTGAGTATAAATCTCCACCATCTCACAACAAGAACGGATAAACAACTGTGAATTCTATCAATACCCAAACGTGAGGGTTCAGCGAATCGAATACAGATGTAGCAACACGCTATCTTTGGCCTAATAACTTTTTTATTATAATTTTCACCTAATACAAGGTCCATGAGCCACTCAAGGTAACATGCGATAAACCTGTACTCCTGTCCGGGAGGAGTGTGAACCGGACAATAGACGAACCTATCTACTCCTATTGAGGGATAAATAAATAGTAAATAAAATTTCAGAATTTAGGTGGAGACGTTAGAAGTGTAGTGTTGAAGTCGACTTTAAAATGAACCGGGAACCCAGTCCCGAAATTAACAATTCGCCCTACGGAATCACAAAGAACTTTAGCAAATAACAGGAGCCACATCACTTGATGATGTCCAACGGCAGCAAAAAAAAAACGGATAGAACATTATAACTCGACGACCTAACTAAAGATATAATTAAGATGTTGACTTTCCACATTATCCTAAACAAATCGTTAGGAAGGAAAGCCCCCCACCAATACTAGGAAGAGCGATAACAGTGAACTTGGGAAACTTCCTTCTCGAATGACAGTTTTAAGGGAAAGATTTTATCAATTTCAACTGACTGTAACAATAACTATTTGGTTAATGAATGCCTAGTGTTTCTTCTATGGAAACGGTTAATTACTGTTACCCTAGTCCTATAGTTAAATTCCACATAGAAGGATGAATCGCTAAAAATTACTGTTACCATAGTCCTATAGTTAAATTACGCACAGAAGAGCGAATCGCTAAAAATTACTGTTACCATAGGCCTATAGCTTAATTATTGGTGGAAGAAAGAAAAATGAAATAATCTTCAAAAACTTAAATGCAGTGTCAATCGTTATTTACCGACTTCTTGATTATCCTCCTATTGTTCCTTAATAATATTCTTCTTTTTTCGTATTCTTTCTCACTTAGTAGCCCCTTGTTTCTTGCATGGGGTGAAATGATGGGAAAAAACGTTGTAATTTAGAAGACCACTACATTTTGATAGTTATTTTCTGTATTTTATCTGGTTTAAAACTTGTTTTTAAAGGATTCGAGACCTTACTTATGCATAAGCCATCATCCGTGTGTTTGTGCGTGAGTGTGTGTGTGTGTGTGTGTGTGTGTGTGTGTGTGTGTGTGTGTGTGTGTGTGTGTGTGCGTGTGTATGTGTGTGATTGTGTGTGTTTGTGCGTGTGTCTGTGTTTTTTGTTTGATTTTTTGTTTGTTTTTTGTTTTGTGTGTGTGTGTGTGTGTGTGTTTGTGTGTATGTGTATGTGTGTGTGTGTGTGTGTGTGTGTGTGTGTGTGTGTGTGTGTGTGTGTGTGTGTGTGTGTGTGTGTGTGTCTGAAGTTCTTATGCATGTCCCCGATGTGGTTTGGTCCATTGCCACGGCATAATGTAAAAGGCTGAAAGTGCTTCAAATTATACCAATCTTCTCGAAGGATTTTCGTGTCATATCCAGGTTGATAAAAAATAGCAGAATTGGATCTTGTCCAGAACTGATTTATGTATTCCGTAAATGCTAATAGAAAACAGTGAGGCAACATGTAGTTCGTGTCGAATATATTTTGTAAAATCAATAAGCAGAACGATGGGAAATCTTTCCGAGAAATACGCGCCATGACCAAAACATGCTTTCAAATTTATTTTTAAAACGTATATATGTCTACGTGACTCTGGATATGTGTGTTTCTTGTATAAATATTTTGATTATAAAAGCTAAGCAAAGTATTAAGAAAGAGGAAAATTTCTTTGGAAACAAAGGAAAGAGTACTGAACAGTTATGTAATATCGGTTCTCCACTACCGCAGTGAATGCTGGAGCGTGTAACCAACGAAGAAGTCTTAAGAAAAATTGAAACAATAAAGACATCAGAGAAAGAGAGTTGAAAGTTCTAAGGCACATAGCGAGGAAAGAGAATTAGGAAATGTTTAGACGCACGGGATGTATTAAGTTAATATTATAATATTGTATATGATATAATATAATATAATATTATATTATATTATATTATATTATTATATTATATTATATTATATTATAATATTATATTATAATATTATATTATAATATTATATAATATAATATAATAATATTATATTAATATTATATTTTATTATTATATCAGATAATATAATATAATAATATAATATTAATATTATATTATAATATTGTATTATATAATATAATATAATATTAATATTATATTATAATATAATAATATAATATTAATATTATATTATAATATTATATAATATAATAATATAATGTTAATATTATATTATATAATAATATAATATTAATATTATATTATATAATAATATAATATTATACTATTATTTAATATTATATAATAATATAATATTATATTATATTGTTATTTAATATTATATAATAATATAATATTAATATTATATTATTATTTAATATTATATAATAATATGATATTAATGTTATATTATTATTTAATATTATATAATAATATAATATTAATATTATATTATTATATAATATAAAATAATATAATGTTAATATTATATTATAATATATTATATAATATAATAATATAATATTAATATTATAATATTATATAATATAATATAATTTTTTTTTTAAGCTTTTCACCCCAAGCAAGGCTGGAAGCCACTAGCACGCAAGGGGTTACAGAAGGTTTGGAGGAAGAGCAGATAGGAGTGGTAATGGAGAGGATCTGGAGAATGATAGTGGATCGATCAAGGCAAGGGGGTTACAGAAGATTTGGAACGAGAGCAGATAGGAATGAAAGGGGAAAGGATGTGGAGAAGGGAAGTGGATAGATCAAGGCAACTGGAGATGTCGATTGACGTTACACTTAAATAGTTGGAGATTATATTTGTCAGGGAAACAGGAATAAGGAAGGGAATTCCACAGGCGAGATGTGCGAGACGTGAAGATATTGGAGTAGAAGAGACGTCTACATCTAACAGTTTCAACGGTGAAGGGGTGTGAACGGGATGCCAGCCTCGTAGGACGTTTAAATCCATGAGGCCTGGGAACCAGCGAAAGCAGCTCATCGGAGCAATTACCGTGAAAGTATTTGTAAAAAAGACAGAGCGAGGCAACGGCGCGTCTGTGAGACAGCGACTGCAGACGAGATGACAGATCAGGGCCAGTTACATTGCATATCCGTCTCTGGATCTTATCAAGAACCCTGAGGCAAACAGCAGGGGCCCCAAACCATATATGGCAGCAATACTCCGTGCAAGGGCGAATAGTTGATTTATAGACTTGGGGGATCGATTCCGGGGAGAAAAATTTCCTGGCTCGGCACAGGGAGCCAACTTTCCTTGCGGTGGATGAAGCAATTGACTCGATGTATTTGTTCCATCTCAGGTCAGCGGACAGCGTGAGACCGAGTAGCCGCAGAGAGATTTTTGAGACAGGAGTAAATTGTGGTGTCATCCGCGTAGATGCCGACTTGGGAATCTATGGCGTCAGGAAGATCATTTATGAATATGAGGAACAGAGTAGGGCCTAGGATGGAGCCTTGAGGAACACCTGCGTTAGTGGGATAGGAGATGGAGATGAATCCATTGAGATCGACCTTCAATTCACGGTTTGACAGGAATGATTGTATTAGGTCAAACAATCGACCTGTAATACCATAACCCTGAATCTTGCGAAGAAGGCCGGCATGCCAAACCCTATCAAACGCTTTGCAGATATCTAGGGCCACGACAAAAGCTTCACCGTTATTATGAATAGCTTCGTAGACAAATTCAGTGATGGCCGTAAGCACATCGGCTGTAGATCGGGCAAAGCGGAAACCATACTGCTTGTAATAATATTAATATTATATTGTAATATTGTATTATATAATATAATAATATATTAATATTATATTATAATATTGTACTATATAATATAATATTAATATTATGATATAATATATTATATTATATAATATAATATAATAATATAATATTAATATTATAATATTATATAATATAATATAATAATGTAATATTAATATTATATTATAACATTGTATTATATAATATTATTATATTATAATATTGTGTTATATAATATAATAATATAATATTAAAATTATAATATAATATTATATATAATATAATATTAATATTATAATATTATATAATATAATATAATAAAATAATATAATATTAATATTACATTATAGTATTGTATTATATAATATAATATAATGGTTGGCAGAACAGGGATTAGAAGATATAGGTAAAAAGACAACATTTACTAAGGGCTACGGGAAACTGTAGGAAGCTATCTCCACGTACTGAAGGGTCGCGATACGAGCGTCGTTAAAAATCTCTAAGCTTCACCCAGAAAGAAGCGCCATAGTTGAATATTTTTTATTGTGACAACACACTAGCACATCTTATAAAACTAGAAAACTAATTAATTTCTGTGCAGGTGAGGCCCATACAAAAAGTGATGTGTGCCACAAATCTAATTATGGAACAGTGATAATGTATCGACAAAAAAGAAATGCATGACACCCAAGGAAATCCACGAGTACATGGTACAGACACTTGCTGAGGAACCCCTTCCTATGAAACTCTGACGAAGGGTGTTTCGGAATTCAAGGAGGGCAGGGACAGCACGGAAGATGACCCTCAGTCAGGTCGTCCAAAAATCTCAACCACTAAAGAACAATTTGATGCCATTCATTGTATGGTTTTGGATGACAGACGTCTTACTGCCCAGCTGATAGCTAAGCCCACAGGCATTAGTTCTGGTTCGGCCCATACTGTTTTAACTGGGATCTTGTGTGATGAGCAAGCTGTCTGCAAGATGGGTCCCAAGAATGCTGACACCAGAGCAGGATATGAAAAGGGTTGACATTTCCAGGAGACTTCTGATTCGCTTCCAGGCTGACCCAGAGAATAACCTCGGTTCACCACTTCGAACCTGAATCAAAGATTCAAAGCAAACAGTGGAAACACTTCTGGTTCTTCAAGAAGGCAGCGTCTGTTGGCAAGGTGACGGCGTCTGGTTTTCATGAGAGACTACCTGGAAAAGGGAAAGATATATTAATGCACACTAAACAGAATGAAGCAATCAAGTCGAAAGAGTTAAGTTGAGGGCAGGTGTGCTCGCGCTCCAGGATAACACGCCAGTTCAGACTGCTCAGTTTGCAGTAGTTGAAGCAGGCCACTATGACTTTGAATGGCTACCCCATACGTCTTACTCACCAGAATGACCTTCATCTGACTGAGCTTTTCTGTTTGTCTCTCTCTTTCACGGTTTGATCGTTTCTATCTGAGTCCGTTTCTTTCTCTATCAGTCTTTTTAACTATTTCAATCTATCTGTCTATTTTCTAAAGAAGTTATGGATTTTTCACGTATTAATCCGACAGATTTTATAACTATAACCGTTATTTTTAGTGGATATTCGTATTTGAGTAGAAGCTCCGTTTGATTATTAAACAGAATATTTGTTTATTTACGTCTACCGGCCTTAGTATCCACTAAAAATAACATTTAAAGTGATAATATCAATTTTTCTGTCATCCTTTTCATTTCTATCTATAAATTTTCATATCTAAACATGAATAGTCTTCTATCAATCTATCTGATAGATATATATATATAGAGAGAGAGATAGATAGATAGATAGATAGATAGATAGATAGATAGATAGATAGATAGATAGATACCATATTTTCCTGTTTACAAGATGTACTTTTTTCCTAAAAATACCCTGCAAATACGCGTGCTCTTCCCAGACGAATGTAAGCCCATGCCCAGGCTCAAGTAAGCTTGGACTGTCACCTTATTGGCTTGACTGATAGGAACGTGGATTTGTATGGTGAGTCATTACACTATGATGTTAGCTAGCTATCTAATTCAGTCTTTTATGATGTAACCTCAGTACGTAGCTGTTATAAATATTTCCAAGACTATAAACCTTCCTGGAGCCGAGCCACATTCTTTGTTTACTAGCAGCGGACAGATCCTTTCTGCTCTTGACTAGTATGTCACTGTCATACAAACAAAATCGGACGATTGATTAATGTAATCAATACATGGCGTCAGTATGTGATGGACGCATGGTGAATGTGTTGTTGTATTAGAATTACTTTTTTTTCTTAGAAATTTCTTTCCAACATTAGGGTGCGTCTTCCAAACCGCGGCGTTTTGTAAGCCGAAAAATACAGTAGATAGATTGAAATCTATTTCTTTTTTGACTTGGGCACTTCGCTGTGGTGTAATGGTTAGCAATCTTGTCTTTCTGGATCAGTTACAAATTAGCAGTGAGTTTGGTCATCACTGGGCGCTTGATAATTTAGCCCTTGTGCCACACCTAGCTACGCTTAGAAAATTTCTATTTGCAATTGGTTCTTTCTTCATTTTTTGTCTAAAATGATGAAAACATTAACAGATCTCTTCTACCCCCAGTTATGGGTTAAATGGAAGGGTAGTATGGTCCCTGAACTCTAGGAGAAGGCCGACTCCGAATTCAAAACGATTGTGAAAGCAACGCGAAACCATTCCACTGTCTTTCTCAAGAAGCTATACTAATTCACAGATAAGAAAAATAATCTGCGGAGAGCCGTGATCGCCTATGTCCTGGAAAAAAAAAACATGGCATTTCAAATAAGAAAAAAACAAGTCAGAAGTTTTCATAAAAAGACGCTATGGATTTTTGCGCATACTTCACTTGAAACGTTTGAAGCTTTAAGCATTTTTATTTATTTATTTTTATTTATTTATTTTTTTATTTTATTTTATTTTATTTTTATTTTTATTTTTTTGTGCATGTCAGCTTCAAAATTGGAGTGCGTGTTATCTCGGTCTTTTGTTCACTTGTAGTGAATCTTGCTCGATTAAACCCACCGCTAAAAGTCGTTCTTCCTCGCATTGGCAGAAAAAAAAATGCCCGAAAAGAACATCCGTTATCAAGTTGACATTTTACAGAAAACTCCAGACTTCTCATCTTTTAGTAAAACATAAAACATCTGCTCCTCTTTAGCATATGTGCTTTCATTTTCTTTTATGTTTGCTTGGCACAACCAGTTTCGCATCGAACTCACTGGACAAGGAATACTTCTATCCATCTCACAACGATTTGGCGGTTTAATTAACTGAACTGAGACGGCACAAGGCCACAAGTAGATAGATAGATAGATAGATAGATAGATAGATAGATAGATAGATATGAAGGTGGATATTATATGCAAATACCGTCTCTATATGCTTATTATGAGTACACGGCGTTGTGTGACTGTGTCTAATGACGTCGTTGGTTGAGAATTGCCTGTTTAAGATAGATAGATAGATAGATAGATAGATAGATAGATAGATAGATAGATAGATAGATAGATAGATAGATAGATAGATAGATATGCAAACAAATATATATAAGGACTGAGATAGATAGATAGATAGATAGATATATAAGAGGGTTAGATAGATAGATAGATAGATAGATAGATAGATAGATAGATAGATAGATAGATAGATAGATAGATAGATAGATATGGTAATGCTAATAACACGAGCGACGGCTGAAATGTTCATAGACTGACTAAGTTACTCTCATGGAATGTGACCAAATGAGGTTTATTTTTCAACATAGTTCCCCGTACAGTCCAAACAATTCTTCAGTTGGTGTTGCAGTACCTCGATTCTATTGGTCAAGAAGCTTTTATCCTGTTGGTCAAAAAAATCATCAACAGCAGAAATGTCATGACTGCGATATTGCTTCCCAGCCCAGTGCTTTTTATGTTGGGGAACAGTTGATAGTCAGATGTATCATAAATCAGAATAAGGAGGGTGATCAGTCCGTGCATAGGCACAGTCACACATAGCAGTCTTTAAAAACCAAAAAAACATTGATGCTTTGGCCATTTTGAAGATATTCAATAAAGACAGTGCCTTTTGACCCCCCCCCATTAAAAAACTGAGGCCACCATCTTCACTGCAGATAAAATGAGCTTGACCTTCTTTGGAGCAGGTGAGCAGGAGTGTTTCCACTGTATGGATTGTCTCTTTGTCTCTGGCTGAAAATGATGAACCCGACACTCATCCGAGGTATGAAACGTTCAAATAAACTAGCTGGATCTGCCTAAAACAATGCCAGATGTTCCTGTAATCTAATTAAGTATCAGAAAACAATCTTTGTCATGCCAAGTTCATTGTGCAAGAGAAGTCATTACTTGTTATATTTGAAGTTTCCATTGAATAGTCAGATGCCAGTTTACCTGGAGATAAGAGGAGTTGAAATTAAAGCATGCAATATTTCACAGTTCTAGCATCACTGCTTCATAGTCAGCCTAAGAACTTTTCGGCGCACCTCCGTTATATTAGTTGTTCCGTTATATGAAAACATTCGGCATTTATTATCCCAACAAGCAGGTCGTTTGAAATGTATAAAATCTTTCTTCTATCAAAACAATTTTTACAGAAAAATTGGTTTCACAAATCTATTTTTATCTCTCTTTTTAATACTGATGGGAGCTTCCTCCCCAGATTTTGCTCGAAGCAACGTGGAAAGACAGCATCTCGATTATGTCATTATTTTCTCTTCGATTTACATGTGCTATCTATTTTAGTTGTTCTGGGAAGTTTTTTTACAGAAGACGAACAATGTGACACTGAAATCTGATTGGTTGGTTTGGTTTGTTTGTTTTACGGCATATCAACTTCAATGGGTTTATTTAAGTCCGACAATTTTTTTATTGCTGGTAATATTTTCTTTCAAAATAAACTATAGTTGGTAATATCTTTTTTTTTTCGAAAAAATGTATTGCTGGTAATAATAATTTTTTTTTTTAACAAAGTGTTCCTGGTATGTATTAAAACCTAATTTTACACTTTCATAGTGTTTTTACCCCAGTTTGGGTGTCAACTATTTGCCCATAGCTGGGATCCTAACAGGTGCTACCACCCCGGGTCAGGGTGGACCTTGTAACACCGGCAATTAAAAGGTGGTTCGACGCTCCTCAAAACCTCCTGATCAGAAGCTTTGCTGATGGACGTAGTTTATCATCATACCCAGGACGCGGATGTAGTTTATCGTCATACCCAGGACGGCTAAAATCTGAAGGCGTATTGATATAGCCAAAAGCTAAGCAGAGGACAAAGAAATAAAAAAAAAAAACTTCGCTAAAACAAGGAAAAGAGAGCTGAACTGTTACGTGATATCTGACCTCCTATATGGTGGATAGTGCTGGAAATTCTCCTCGAAGATGACTTGAAGCAACAGAAATGTAGTTCTACAGAAGGATGCTGAGGATACCATGGTCCGAACATGTGAGCACTGACGAAATTTTAGAGAAAATGGAAACAAAAAGGAAACTTATAATTAACACCAGGAAGAAACAATTCACATTCCTTGGGCACATAATGAGAAAAGGTGGCTTCGAAAATCAGATACTCACAGGACAGATTGAAAGCAAGAGGGACAGGGGAAAACAACGCATAACATACTTAGTGAGCTTGAGTAAATAGATGGCGAAACAGAATTTTAAAAGAAAGACAAAATTTATTAAGGAAAGGGAAGTTGTAGAGAGCCATGTTCGCCTACGTCCTGAGGATATATAAAGAAGACTGTTGAAAGTCTTCAAGTCGTGGTTTCTGTTATTTGGTACAGTTCTTTTTTATTTTAATTTTATAGAGCCATTCCACGAGGTTTGGGAAAGCATGGTCCTCTCTTGAGGCATCATTCGCTCGAAGCCGTTTTTAATCATTAACTTCAGAAAGCGGTTGTCTACGGTCAGCAGTTTAGATATCTTTGAACGCTTTGGGAGACGTACATGACTTCCATATGAAAGTTTTGATCTGGTGAATCTATTCAAGAACATGACGCCGAGTTAATGTTTTGGATTCGCATCAAAATTACCATGTTAGACAAAACAAATCGCAGCTCAGCCTATTCTATGTTCAATTTCCTTATCTCCTGTATCTAAATTTGCTATAACTGACCCATACACCGAGATATTTGAAGTGTTTAACGACATCAGTGAATATACAAAAATAGAAAGGGGCGTAAGTCAGGGATACGTTTTCTCACCTGATCTGTTCAACCTATACAGCGAGGCAATTCTGAGAGAGTTGGAAACCCTACCGGGATTTAGCATTGGCGGCCACAATCTTAACAACATAAGATACGCAGATGACACAGTACTGATAGCAGACACGGAAAAGAAATTACAAAATCTCCTGCAGAAGGTAGCAATGGAGAGTGAGAAGAAAGGACTAAGCATAAACTGCAAGAAGACAGAATGCATGGTCATCAGTATGTTGAGTCTTGACTCAATGTTGAATCTCGCCTATTGCATGGAATAATAATGCAACACAAAATGTACTTAGAACAAGAATGTATTATAACAAGAAAGTGTACACAATAAGTACATATAGTATTTCTGTATGTTTCTGGGAAGACGTTCCTGGAGAATGTGTTGACTAGTCGCAGTCGATCAGAGTCTCTAGTTGGATCTCGTGATTCCCTCTTCCCTCGTCTTCCGGTACCAACCATTATTTATATAGTTGATATTCACCTATGCAGATTAGGTGGATCCCACCACAACACAGTAAAAGGATGAGCCCGAAATGCGATTTGAAGGTCGGGAACACTAGAATCAAGCAGACGCGGAAGTTTAAATATCTGGGAGGCGTTCTGACAGAGGACGGTAAATGCGACACTGAGACCCGTAGAGGTATTGGGATGGCCAAGGACACATTCCAAAAGCTGAGCAGAATATTGCGAGACAGGAGGATTTCTTTGGTAACAAGGAAAAGAATACTGAGCTGCTACGTGACATCTCTCCTTCTTTACGGCAGCGAATGTTGGACGATTTCCTCAAGGATGAGGAAGAGACTCGAGGCGACGGAGATGTGGTTCTACAAAAGGATGCTAAGGATATCATGGACCGAGCATGTGAGCAACGATGTGGTCTTAGATAGGATACAAACAAGGAGAAGGCTTATATTTAACATCAGAAAGAGGCAGCTGAAGTTTCTGGGACACATAATGAGGAAGGAAGGCCTGGAGAATCTGATACTCACAGGTCAAATAGAGGGAAAGAAAGACAAGGGAAAGCAGTGCGTGACATACCTGACGAGCTTGAGCATGTGGATGACAGAACGTGGTCTGGGGGAGGAAGCAGAGGGAAGGAGCTTGCTGAGAGCTGTAAGAGATACAGTGAGGCGGAGAGCCATGATCGCCTACGTCCTGAAAGGACAAGGTATATAAAAAGAAAGAAGCATTTACTAATTCCACATCCTGAATATTTTTATGATGGATTCGGGATATGTTTTGCGTTGTGAATATAACCTACGAATTGAGCTTTCTAACCCCATTCTTATAATCTTGACAAAATTCCTAAAGTAGAATGCACTTTAATATATTAGTCTGAGAGACAAGCTATCCAACCATCACGCGACAGTTACAGAGACATGAGTGCAGGTTACTCTGAAACAAATTCTATAACGATACTGCTAAACATCAGGTCAGAGTAGACGTCTAGAGATATGCCCAAGACCTTTAGTATTGGTGCGACGTACTTCAGAATGACTCGGTCAAGAAGGGCGTCGTCACACGATATACTAAGCGTAGCTTAGATATGGCACAAGACCGAACTCACTGCTTAGTCGTAATTGATCGAGCGAGACAAACTTGCTAAACATTACACCACGTCGAAATGCCCTATAGCGATTTATTAAGCGTAGCTTAGATGTGGCACAAGGCCGAAGTTATCGAGCACCGAATGAGGATCGAACTCACTATTCAGTTGTAATTGATCTAGCAAGACAAACTTGATAACTATTACATCACGTCGAAATGCACTTAGTTGTGGCACAAGGCTTAAGTTATCGAGCCCCTAGTGAGGATCGAACTCACTACTCTGTTGTAATTGATATATCAAGACAAACTTGCTAACCATTACACCACAAGATCATTAGTATAGGTCAATCAGTGAGGACTGATTTCAATAATGAATCTGTTAACCATTACGCTCCAGTAGTCGTTTAAAGGTATTCACAAGACTCTTAGTATAGGTGAATTAGTGAGGTAATAATTCAATATAATAGCGAAGTAGTCAGTCAAACCGACTTCTTAACTATCATGCCATTGTAGGTCCCTATTTTTATGTTTGTCCTTATCGTCTTTGTTTTGACCGGTTTGTTAATTTACTAAAAAAAGTAAGAGAAGGAGAAATTGCAAAAGGAAAAAGAACTAAAAACCGAATGTAACACGTATGAACGAGATAAGGAAATGAGAAAAATCTTGGACCTGGTGTTTGGGAAGAGCTTTCTATCAATCTTCTATTTATTTAGATTTTATCACTTTCGTTTGCGAGGGACCGGATGTCATCAAATTCAATACGCCAGTATTGGATAATACATTCAGCGTCATGATCAAATGTCTGCAGGAAGTGAATCTTTGGAGCCTTTTCCATGAACGACGGTCAGCATAACGACAAATAAATTATTTTCTTTCGCAAATCTCAACGCATAAGAATCACGCTCGTCCAAAGTTGCGGCGAACTCTATAATGGCCGTTAAGAATGGCGACTTCAAAGCAACTGTATATTTTCCTTAAAACGCCAATAGTAACTTCCGACTTACAGAATGTGTGGTGTAATGGATAGCGACCCAGAATGACGAATCGTGAAACCGAGTTCGAATTCCAGTCAGTTTCGTTACAACCACTTTCGCGCATATACCCTTGGGGAGGGTAAGAATCGATTTCCACCCTCCCAAGTATGGCTTAAATAGAAGGACTTGTACATGGAAAAATTATTGTTATTCTAAAAAAAATTGTTAAATATTCACTCACAAAAAAAAAAGAATTATTCTTAGAATCCAAAATAAGCTTCTGCTTTAAATAGCCAACAAGAGGTTGATAAATCGTAAAAAAATTAAATGGATGATTTCAACACTTTTCCTTGATTTCAAGTTCTACCATTTACTTTCTTTGACGTTTTGGTATTATGCCCGGTGCTCCAATAATGACTGGAATTACTGTCATCTTCATGTTTCACAACTTTCTCGGATCTCAAAGTCGAGGTACCGAACCGTATTTTTATTTTTATTTTTTATTTTGAGGGGGGGGGGGTTCTGGCCTAACCTTTGTCCTGCTGCACAAGCGAAATCCAATACTATGTTCTTTTTACATCTTTGCGTTAACGATTTTAACCATTTCTTTTATTATTGCGAATTGGAGGCATCAAAATCAGCCACTAGAGAAGTTTAATTCTCTAGAGTGTTTTCTTTAAACAGACGACGAAAAATGTAACGCAGAAATCTAAAGCCTTGTTGCAATAAAGAAAGATGCCTTCTAAAAGCTGAGCAAAGCTAATTCAAACGTACCGAACCGTATTTTTAGTTTTGCTTGAAGCAACAGAAATGTGGTTGTACAGAAGGATGCAGCGGATAACATGGTCAGGATATGTGAGCACTGACGACATTTTAGAGAAAATGGTAACAAAAAGGAAACGATTTTAAAAAATCTACCTGAGACATAAATTAAAGGAAAAGCCATGGCACATAAAAGATTATTATTTCTAGTTTTCCTGGGTTGTTAGAAACAAAGAAACTGCTGTGTAACCCTTCTCAATGATAGTAAATGCCGGACAATTTATGTATAGATGAAGAAATAACGTCAGGTAACTGAGATGTGGTTCTACAGAAGGATGGTGAGAATAGCACGGACAGATCATGTGAGCAATGAGGAATTTTTAAATAAATGAGAATTAAAAGGTCACTTGTACTTAGAATCAGAAAGAAAGAGATGCAATTTCTGGGACGCAAAATAAGGAAAGGCGGCTTGGGGAATTTGACTCTCACAGGACATACTGATGTCAAGAAAGTTCGAGGAAACTAGCGAATAACCCATGTAAGGAGCTTGTGTAAATTGATAGCAGAATGAGTACCAAGAGGGAGAGTAAGGAGGCAGACAGGCCTACGAAGTTGTGGAGAGCTACGATCGCCTATGTCCTTAAGAGACATGGCGTATAAAAGAAGATTATTATTTATAGTTTTCCTAAGTTGTTATTTGATACAATACTTTTTCAAATGAGACCTGAGGTAACTCCTAGTGGCATTATCGGCTTACTTAGGACAAAACAATTTTTAAAAAATCTGCCTGAGACATAAGTTAAATGAAGGCTTTACATAGACAGTTATTAGGCATATTAAATTGAGTTTAATTGCTAATCTTTTCATTAACATTATCTGATTGGGTTGTGTTTTACGGCTTATCAACCTTTTGCAGGTTATTTAAAGCCAGATAATATTTTTAGATTTTAAGAAATTTTTGGAGACAATAATGATTTACTAATACAATCCTACTATTTAATCTATATCTGGAGGAAGAGTAGGTGGATTCATGCCCTTCCCAAGAGTATTTGCGATTAAGTGACTATAAAGAATCCGACTGGAAGTTGAACTCGGCTATCCGATTTCCAATTCGGAGACGTTACCCATTGCACCACCCATACATCCAAGCTAACAGCATCTGATATTCCCAAGCGGTCACCCATCTAAGCACTGACAAGGCTTGATGTTGCTTAAATTTGCTTATCTTACGCGAACCGGTGTTTTAACGAAATATGGCCGTAAGCTTTTTAATTAGCAATTATTCTATTATTATTTAACAATCAAAAATTAGCAATTAATTAACAAACATTTAATTAATAGATTATAACACTGTAGTAAGATAATAAGTGACCCCATGTGTTTCTCGAACATGATAATTAGAATCAGATCATACGTTTGAAAAAAAATTTTCCCGCTCAAAAGATTAAATAATTTGACTTACATTTTTGAGCTGATATTATCGAGAAGATGGCAGTCAGCGTCTCAAATGTTTGAACAGTGATGTTTTCAATGCTTGCCATAGACGCTGTCTTCTGTAGATGCTTTCCTGTTCCTCTGTCAACCAGGAACTCCTTATTTCAAAGCACGAATCCTTCCTGAAATCAGAAAAGAAATTGTCGATAGGAAAAGCTTGGTTAGTCATTTTATGTGTGAAGGACTATGTCTTATGTCTGCATCGATTAAATTTACTGCCAACTCCCTCGCTACTAAATTGTTTGAAGCCTGAGCCTTTCAAATATATCATGTCATGTCACAAACCTCGTAACCCATATGGTCGTAGGGGCATGACATGTATTGTAGCCATAGCTGCAGTGGTGTGTCTAGGACAAAATCAAGCTAGTTTTGAATTAAAGATTTTTCGTCTTCTAAGACTGCCGCTTCAAGTTGAGAGTCCAGTCTGCTCTGTTATTTAAACCATAACTGGTGGGGGGAATACATGGATACAAACCTTTCTCAAGAGCATTTGTACAAAAGTAACGAACTCGTCCGCAATTCAAACGGCTCGATGATTTCTCATTCAAAGTCCCTAACCACGCACACCCGCGTACAAAAATATTCTGTTTTTTTTTAACGTGAAAGCATTAACGTATGTTTCTCCAGATGCTAGCTGGCGACATACCATACGAAGAGAGCTCCCAGATTTAGCTTAAAATATTCTACAAACTCACCATTCCTAAGATAAATGATGAGACGATGAAAAGGAAAATAAGTCAATGAAATTATTGAAGCAACGGTGATGATGATAATCAGTGGAAAGGCGATGATTATAATAAGACAGTAATATCCTTGCTACAGAAGTTACTGATGATGATGATTGATTGAATCATTTGTTTTTTTACGTCCCACCTACCCTTTTGTAAGTTATTTAAAACCGGAATATATTCTGGATTGTAAAATTAATTCTTTTTTTTTTTGAGTGAATATAGCATTAACAATTTTTTTTAGAAAATCAATGATTTTTTTTTCAGATGCAAGTCCTACTATTTAACCCATAGCTGGGGTAGAGGGATTCATACATTTCCGAAAGGTATTTGCGCGTATGTGAGTGTAACGGAACCGACTTGAATTCGATCTTCGCTCTCCGATTTCTCATTCCGAGTGGCTAAACATTACACCACCCGCACATCCGATGATGATGACGATGATGATGATGAGGGCTTAAAATAAAAAGATATTCATGCTGATTTTCATTATATTAAAAAGATATGCAAAAACAGAAGTCAAAGCAATAGATAAAAAAACAGTATTAATAAGAGCAACAGGTTATAAATAATAATTAATATAATTAATTAATTAATTAATTAATATACATAATTAAAATAAATAATAAATTGCTTCCTGTAGATTAGCGGTTATCGGCAGGGAAATTGTGATCGAAGAGCCGAGACAG
>OZ038486.1:66085931-66105931 GCA_964036315.1 Acanthosepion esculentum
CAATCAAGATAAAAACCGGGGATAAAAACAAAAATACTGGTTAGATAGGGAATCTTGAATCGTATCATAACAAAAGAGGAGGCCTAGAGCTTGTTCTGATTCGATGACGTAATAATTACGTAATAACACTAGTTTATATTTCATTGAAGTTTGTCGAATATGAGCACAGAAGCAGGCGGCTTTTTTTTTCAATTATTAATAGTCGCTGGGTTTGTTCATACTTTAAATGGATAACGAACATTTTGGAATCTCTTTCATTTTTTTTTTTTTTTTCACTATTTGCTGTCTTATTAATTATGCATTTATTCAAGTGAATTAAAAATTTTGACCTGTTTGTTCAATAAATCCTTCAAGCGATACGCCTCATTCAACTTTAACGATATCAAATTGATTCGATTTCACTAATTTCGTTTTTTTTTTTTTCTTTTAACTTCATTAATCAGATCATACCTTTCGACGGATTTATGATTTAGGAATAAATTTTAGTCATTTTGAGAGGCAATTCTCTCGCCGCTTGCAATGTTAGGTCAGATTTACTGAGAAACGTTCACGAGACAATTACTATTGTGTTTCCTTTTCAATGAATGCCGAGAATTCAGATGCGAAGCCTTCATTTAGTTTAGAAGAGCAGTTTGTCACGATCTTGCTTCTATTTGTCTAGAAGTCAGCAATAACATTCTCAGTATAACGCGTTGAAAATCTGCGACTAAATCTGCCTCGGAGATCAAATCTTCCCGTCTATTTCTAATACTATGTCTATGTAATATTTAACAAAAAGTTTACGTAGACTGACGTCTTACACTTGCAAAGCGCTTCACTGCCGACAGGAGACCTATATTAAACAAATCAATCTAAAATACCAAGTTAGATTCTAGGCAGGTGCACAAATAGTAAGGCCTTGTGTCAAACTGTATCATATTTCTTAGTGTATAATGTTTCATCTAAATGATTAATATTTACTATTCAATTAGGTGCGTTGTCAAGAAAAAAGATTATACTGAAAAATCAATACGGATTTATTGAATTACGAACAAATCATTGATTGCATCTTGTTTCCTGGTTAAGAATTGGGTTTTTCCAATTCCTTCGAAAGTCTTCTCATTCTCTTTTACTCCCTGTAACCCCTTGCGTCTTAGAGGCATTATCGCCTTGTGTCTTTGACATTATTGCCTTGCTTGCAGCTAATTGATTAACCTTTAGCACGCTGCATTATTAATATTACTTCCCTTTCCACTGCATTCTTTTTTCAATGGCTCTCACTTGAAGAATCCTTATTGTTAATTTCACTCAAAGTTGTTTTCCGTTGCCATAGCAGGATATGACAGCACCATTATGAAATTCTATCACACTATTTTTCCCGTCCTGGGTATGACGATAAACTACGTCCAACAGAAAGGCCACTGATCAGAAGGTTTTGAGGAGCGTGGAACCATCTCTTAATTGCTGGTGTTCCCAGGTCTACCCTGACCCGGGTTGGTAGGAACTGTTAGGGTCCTAGCTATGGGCAAATAGTTAACCCCCAAACTGTGATCAAAACATTATGAAAGTGTAAAAATAGGTTTTAATACCAGAAATATTTTGTAAAAAATTATTACCAGCAATAATCTTTTGAAAAAGAAATATTACCAGCAATAAAAAAAAAATCGGCATTAAATAACCCATTGAGGTTGATATGCGGTAAAACGAACCAAAACAAACACTATCGTTCAGGGATCAGAATTACCTTCAGTGGCAGGATAAGCTTTCTGTGCAGCAAATGAAGTCACATACAGAATGATAAATGTTAAAAAAACAAACTATGAGCAGACACACAGTAAATGACGCGCTTAGTTTATAATACTTAAAATAATCACTCTAGTTTCTTCTTACTTGCATTAATATCCATGTTATGTAAGAATAAAGTGTCTCTACCGAACATAGATCACCAGTGAGCAAGCGCAGGCGATCCCATTATTGAAGTAAGTATGCCACGTGACCATAGAGGAATCGCATAAGTAGGAAAATAGGAATTAGCTTTGCGTCTAATTGATCGCTATTTCACCTCTATCCTCTATTACTATACGGATCACCATTTCTAGTCTATCCTCTATTACTATACGGACCGCTATTCTCTGCTCTATTCTCTATACTATTTCTCTATACAGATCACTATACGAGTTACTTGCCGAGCGAGTATTATCGAGCAAGTACTATTAGTGCAAGTGTGATTCGAAGGCGTCTGACCCCAGTATTGTTCAACGGCGTTACTATTGTTGCATCTGCGATTACAAAGTCTCTACTGCAACAAGCATTACGAAAGTTACGGCAAGTATTCGTTGGCATTGCAATGGGGTTTTAAAAACCTTGGAGAATTCCAGTAAGATATCTTTATTCATTTCTAAGATACAACGGTTCAAAACTTAATTAAACATTTAGACAATTTTGTTGTTACACACGGTACGACCCATTGCTAAAGAGACTGGAAAAATAAAGGAGGGGACTTCGACGTGATGTAATGGTTAGCAATGATCTCACAAGATCAATTACTACTGAGTAGTGAGTTCGATCCTCACCATGTGCTCCATACTTTCGGGCTTGTGCCACATCGAAGCTTCACGTAGAAAATCACTAGATCACTTCGACGTGGTAGAATGGTAAGCAAGCTTGCCTCGCTAGATCAATTACGACTGAATAGTGAGTTCGATCTTTACTGCGTGCTCCATACTTTCGGCCTTGTGCCGCGTCTAAGTTACGCCTAGAAGATCATTTAGGCGTTTCAATGTAGTGGAATGGCTTTCGATCTTCATTGGGCGCCTCTCATCTAACCTGGACACTTAGATGTCGTGTAATGATTAGCAAGCTTGCCTCGCGATATCAGTTACGACTTAATGGTGATTTCGACCCTCACTGGGAGCACGTTACTTTCTGTCTTGAAAACCACCATTCAGTTTCTCAAAGGGTTCAACTACAAAATTATGAATTTAGTCCCTTCAGGAAACTCAGTGATCTCTTTATAATGGTAAAAGTGAAGAATTTACCATTCCTGTAAAGATAAGGATATTTTTTTATTTCGCTAAAGTGTGTAATAATTTCGGTTTTATCAATGGGCCGGTATTGTTCTTTTTCTTATTGCAAGTTGATAGTTGAAATATAAAATTCTGTTTCTGCGGTTGAGAGTTCCCGCTTTCTTCGGACTGAGAGTTTGAGCAAAGGATGAAAGGAATCGATTTCGACAATCTCCAGCGGCACGGAATGGTGGTAAGACTCGAGTAGAATCTTCTTTTCTCTGAATCCTCCTGCTTCCGTTTAGTTCTGTTGTCAATCTGATTAGCTGATCTCTTTTTATTGATTTTTATGGTGGCCTGGTTACATACTTTGTTCTCATTGGCCACATGTACAACCATGACCTTCTGAGATCAATTAACCCTTCTTTTTTATCTCTTATAGTTTCTGAAAAGGTGACTGCTGTTAATAAATTCCACTTATACTAAGTTTTAAATTATTTGAGCCATCAGATGAAGCTAGTCTTTTCTTTGACTTATTATTGCCTTTTATCCGAAACTGTTATTTTGAAAAGCCTCATATTTTAAAGTTACTTTATTGGTTTACTGATTTGTTTTTTACGACTTATGAACCGTATCATCGGGTTATTTAAAGCCAGAAAATATTTTTAGAAGAGGTGGATTCATGCCTTTCTCAAGGGTATTTGCGCGTAAATGAATATAACGAACCCGACTGGAATTGGAACTCGGCTCACCGATTTCCAACTCCGATCCTTTATCCATCATTCGCACACCCAAGCTTACATCATCTGGTATTCCCAAGTAGTCACCCATCTAGGTACTGACCAGATTTGACGTTGCTTAACTTCAGTGATCGTACGAGAACCAGTGTTTCAACATAATATGACCGCATTTAAAGTAGCATGAAATAAGACCCAAAAAAGTAGTTTCTGGAAAAACATATCCTAAAAGTTCAACTTTCATGAACGGCGCTTGAACCAATTCGGACACGGAAACCAATAGTTAGTTGGTACATAATTATGTGGTTATATTACCCTCTCTCTACTCTTAACGTACTCCATGTTATTTAGTTTTTCATACTTAGTAATAAGATTTGTTTGGATTCTAGAATGAGGAGATTATCGCGTCTTCAATCGCGAGCTCCTTCGTCGTACAGATTGGGATTAAAGAAACAAAATCTCGTTGATTGAATCAAGATTATACCAGACCTACATTATTTATAAATGTATCTGCCCGATATGGGACTACATTCCCGATTAAAACGAACGCATAAATAATTATATTGGATACCCTTCCACCCGCCTGTCAAGACGACTGATTCTACATCTCCCTGACCAGAGCTCCACACGAACGCATTCAAACCAGCATGGAATTATACCAAACTCCATACACAAAATACACGTCGTGAACACGAAAGGGATACGTACCTCCCACTGCAAAAAAAATTAAAAGTCATGGAAGCTCTTATTATAATAAACAGAAACCAATGCATAATAACATCAATAACTCTGGAATTCAAAACTGCATATAGAGTTAGCGGAGCACATAATATACAGCTAAAGAAAGGATCGTTCGTATTGCTCGATGATCATGACTACGGTCGAATAATAATGAATGATGATGATCATGGGCGCGGAAAGTGAAAACTGCGATCCGAG
Organism: Acanthosepion esculentum; assembly: GCA_964036315.1. Classification (NCBI taxonomy): domain Eukaryota; kingdom Metazoa; phylum Mollusca; class Cephalopoda; order Sepiida; family Sepiidae; genus Acanthosepion; species Acanthosepion esculentum. The sequence continues at coordinate 66,090,592 of OZ038486.1, forward strand.
TTCAAGTTCCTACCTCAGCTATTCGCAGAGATACTCTTGAGAAAGGCGGGAATTTATCTATTCTCCCCAAAGGTTTGGGTTAAATAGCAAAGATCTGTAACCTTGTATGGTCACCAATCTAGGAGACAGACAACTCTGAATTTAAAACAAGTAAGAAAGCAACGGGAAACTATGAAGTAACTTTCCTAAGAACGCATTACAATTCACAGACAAAAATGAAGAGGAATCTGTGGCGGGCTATGGTCATCTACGCCCTGAATGGTCGTGGCATCTTTAAAAGAATATGCTCAAGTTCACCCATTATATTTTAAATGTCACCTCCAGAAGCTGCAAGTAACAAAGTGCAAAATAAATTAGCGCCCTCTGGCAACACTCCCAAAAACTCGAAACTGGAAATCGGAGAGCCGAGTTTCAATTTCAGTCGGGTTCGTTATATTCACTTACTCGCAAATATCCTTGGGAAAATTATGAATCCACCTCTTTTCCACTCTTTTAGTAGGATTTGTGCCAGAAAAATCGTTATTATCTCAAAAACTTATTACAATATAAAACTATTTTCTGGCTTTAAATAACCTGGAAAATTTGATAATATGTAAAAAGAAACAAAAAAATCAATAAATCTTTATTTCTTCTGCTTTACACTTTATAACTTTATTCCAGATTTATTTTGCTTTATTTATAACTCACTCCATTCATTCATTCTTTCTTTCTTTCTTTCTGTTTCTACTTAACTTTCGTCCTGTTCATTTTTATCATTTCTCAGTTTCGCAAATCTCAGTTTATTTACCTATTTTGAAAGCTTTAAGTTCCAATTAAATTTACGCAAATGTTTTTGCACAGTATAAGTTTATATATTCATCAGTAACACAAAATGCTTTCTTCTTCTTATAAGAAGATAATTATTATTTTTTTTTTTAAGCTAATCACCCCAAGCAAGGCTGGAAGCCACTAGCACGCAAGAGGTTACAGAAGGTTTGGAGGAAGAGCAGATATGAGTGGTAAAGGAGAGGATGTGGAGAAAGATAGTGGACCGATCAAGGCAAGGGGGTTACAGAAGATTTGGAGCGAGAGCAGATAGGAATGAAAGGTGAAAGGATGTGGAGAAGGGAAGTGGATAGATCAAGGCAGCTGGAGATGTCGATTGACGTTACACTTAATAGTTGGAGATTGTATTTGTCAGGGAAACAGGAATAAGGAAGGGAGTTCCACAGGCGAGATGTGCGAGACATGAAGCTATTGGAGTAGAAGAGACGTCTACATCTAACAGTTTCAGCCTCGTAGGACGTTTAAATTCATGAGGCCTAGGAACCAGCGAAAGCAGCTCCTCGGAGCAATTACCGTGAAAGTATTTGTAAAAAAGACAGAGCGAGGCAACGTCGCGTCTGTGAGAGAGCGACTGCAGACGAGATGACAGATCAGGACCAATTACATTGCATATCCGTCTCTGGATCTTATCAAGAACCCTGAGGTAAACAGCAGGGGCTCAAGACCACTTAGTTATAAAGAAAAAGAAATTAATCTATTAAACTTGTGATTTCGCCTTCTGTTCCTTTCATTATTTTTATTTTTGATTTATTATATTCGTTCTTTGGGCTTACGGCATGATCACGTTGAAACATCGGGTTTCATAAGATAACCGAAGTTAAGCAAAGTTGAGACTGGACAGTACTGAGATTTGTGACCGCTTTGGAATATAATGTGATGTCAGCTTGGGTGTGCAGGGTTGTGTAATTTGTAACGCATTGGAAATCGGAGAGCCGAGTTTCAATTCCAGTCGGGTTCGTTATATTCACTTACGCGCAAATATCCTTGGAAAAAAATCTACATCTCCTTTTTCCTAGCTATGGATTAATTAGTAGGATTTGTATAAGCTGATCATTATTCTATCAAAATTTTATCAGTCTAAAAATATATTTAGGATTTAAATTACCTGCACAAGGGTGATAAGCCGTAAAAACATATCAGTCAATCAATGTTGATTAAAAAGAAAACTCAATTTAATATGCCTAATATGGAAAGCCTTCCTTTACCTCGTGTCTCAGGTAGTTTTTTTAATAGTTCCATCCCAAGCAAGGCGATAATGCTACTGAGACGCAGCGGGTTACAGGGTGGGAAAGTGAATGAGAAAATTTAGTGAGGAGAAGTGAGAAAAGGACAATAAAGGAACAGGGTTCAGGAAGACAGAAGATAGCGATTGACGTTGTATTTATATATTTTTTAAGATAGTAGGTGACAGGGAAACAAGAAATCGAAAGCGAGTTCCACAGGCGAGAAATGCGAGAAAAGACTGTTAGAATAGAAGTGGTGGTTGCCTCTAGCTAGTTCAACAGTAAAACGGTGAGACCTAATTGGCAATCTAGTAGAACGTTTAAATTCATGCAGTCGAGGCACTAAGGAAAAAAACTCGTCAAACCTGTATTTTTTTTAAAGCAATTCACCTCAAACAAGGCGGGGGTGCCACTAGCACGCAAAGGGTTACAGAGGATTGAGAGTAAAAGAGGCGTGTTTGAGGAAAGGATACAAAGAAGGACGGGGAACAAGCTCACGGTGTCAGATGTCGATTGACATTACACTTGAATATTTGAAGATTATAGTCATCGAGGAAGCAAGTAAGGGGAAGGGTGTTCCACAGACGAGAAGTGCGGGGAAAGAAGCTGTTTGAATAGAAGAGAAGGTTTTTAATTTCAGATATTATTAAGATTTAATAGTGTTCATGTATCGAAGAATATTTAAAAAAAAAATTCTACACACAAAATAAAGCTGTATTCTTGATATTCCTTTAGCTAGGTGTCGTATTGGTGAACAGTTATATGACAGAATATGATTCATAAGTTTATATATATATATATATATATATATATATATATATATATATATATATATATCAGAACAATATTAGACAAATGAATAGAAAAATAGAAAAAGTTCGTCGATTTATTCGTTTTCTTTATTTCTTAACATTTGATTTTTTTTAAAAAGGCACTGTTCGCTATTTTATACACCTCCAGATTTCAGCATCTGTTATAGCAGTTCGCATATAGTTTCATTTCAATTTGCTTGATGTTTACGTCTTCAAGTTTCAACTTACATCTTGTGCTGTTCTTCTTACTAATGATTCTACATTCTGTATTGTTACAATTGATTCTTTCTACTTTCTTTCCGTCATAAAAATCATGAGCCAAAAGAAAGCTAAACGCATAAAACTGTAGATCAAATTTTCATCTGATTTTTTTTAAGGCAATACAATTATAGTCATCAGGGAAGCAAGTAAGGGGAAGGGAGTTCCACAGACGGGAAGTGCGAGAGAAGAAGCTGTTTGAGTAGAAGATGCCAAGAAAATATTTATAGAAATGACAGATGGAATTCACGCCACGTCGGTGAGAAAGTGACTGAAGTCGAGATGCCAAGTCCGGATCGGTTACAGACCCTTCTTTGAATTTTGTCAAGAATCTCGAGATATATAGCAGGAGCACCAGACCCTATATAGCAGCAATATTCAATGCAGATTTATACATGTGCAAGACGGATTCTGACGAAAAAATCTTTTTTCTGGCACGACACAGTGAACCAACTTTCTAGCAGTAGATGCAGCTCTTGATTCAATATCGTCGCTCTACTTCAAACCAGTGCAAAACACGTGGAGTATGAATTACGTAATTATGGTGTCGTTTTTATTCCCTTTAGATGCTGATAAATGGACAGTTAATACTTTTTGTTATCAGTAGTAGTTGTATTCCAATAAAGATAACAAGAAGCTTTACGAAATCAAAAGTATATGAAAGACCTTTTTATTGCCATTAAAAGAGGATAAATAGTCACTAAATTTAGTCATGAGATTTAAATTATATTTTTGTTCCTAGTTTGCTCTAGACGTAAACAAATCATAGTTGTTGTTTACTAAACCCGACAACCGTTTCCATACAGGAAACTCTAGGCATTCATTAACCAAACACTGTTACTCTTCATGAAAATAGACGGCTATCCACCTAGTTACCAATCCAGCTAGTTACCAATCCACCTAGTTCTAGTACTACGCTGAAATTAATGCAGCCGAGGCACTAGGGATAAAAGCTCATCAGACCAGTTGCCATGAAAATATTTGTAGAAACGACAGAGGGAAGACACGTCATGTCGGTGAGAAAGTGACTGAAGTCGAAATGCCAAGTCCGGATCTATTGTAAACTATTCTTTGAATGTTGTCAAGAATCTCGAGATATATAGCAGAAGCACCCGACCAGAAAAAGATAGACATCGATAAACCAAACAGTGGTTGAAATTTTAAAATATTTGAAAATTAAAAATATTTAAGTAAAATATCTCTAAATAGAAAACAGTTTTTTTTCTCATGAAAATAGACGACTAACCGATACCGTTCTTTCTACTATTGCTAGGAGTTTCCTTCCTTACCTTTTGCTTAATTTAGTGTGGAAAGTGAAAACTTGATTATATCATTATTTTCCCGTATAGTGTGTTTTTCTTTTTGTTTTTTGTTTTTTTTAATTGAGTTCACCCCAACCAAGGCAATAAGGCCACAAAGACGCAAGGGGTTAATGGGTGTGAAAGAGTTTGAAACAGGAACATTGCTAAGGAGCAAGAAAAGAAGAAGATTAATCAGGAAGATAACAGATAGAGTCTGACACTGCATTTAAGATTTTTGCAGATTAAAGTTGGCTGGAGCCGGACAAGTGAAATCCATTTTAGATGTTGCTGCTGTTGAAAGTATTCAATTGCTGTGGTTTTTGTTATTTGCTAAAGATCTTTGTTTGTGATTATGTAGCGCCATAAGGTTCGATGAATTGTTGTCTTCTTTAAGCAAATAGCTCATTAAAGATTACTCTAAACTGAGGCACTAATAACGTTAATTAATCTTAGCTTTGTTTTAGCACAAAATCACATGGGCGGGGCACCCAGTGAGGATCGAAAGTAGCACTCAGTAGTCATGGACAACCAGACTAGCTCTTTAACCATTAACCCATTCCAAAGCGCTCGTTACAAGGGAGAGTTCAATGAAAGCTCAAATTCGGTTAATCACTCATCTGAAAGATACGGATGGCTTGGTGATTAATGAGACAGTAAGCCGATTTCAAATTCTCAGTAGGACAGTTTATGTTCACTTCACACAAATATGTCAATTGATTAAGAGATCGGTTCAAAATTCCCAGAGGTCAGATACCTGAAGAAGGTCGGAGAAATAATGGCCAAAACGTTGTGATTATAACAACCAAGATGAGTATGCTGGTCTGAATTGCAAAGAATGTAATAATGGTAATTTCTCGAAAATGAACAAAGAAATCGCCTTCTCGGTGTAACATTCTCGGCTGACATGAAGTGGAAAGATTATGTTGAATCAATTGCTAGGTCTGCTGCTAAGAAAGTTGTTATACTAGACAATCTTTCCCTCCAGAATCTATCTTACATAATTATAAGTCTACCATTCGTCCATGCTTTGAATATTGCTGTTATATATGGTCCGGTACTCCTGTTGTATATTTTGAGATTCTTGAGAAAATCTAAAGAATCAGCAGTATTAGTGGTCCTGATCTGGCGCCTCGGCTTAATCACTTTTCCACAGTACTTTTTCTATAACTACTTTCATTGTAACTCTTCGGATGAACTCTTCACTACGGTACCTGAATTTAGATTGGCGGCAAGGTTTCATCAGTTCACAGTTGAATTGGCTAGATATAGCCGTAAGTTCTATGCTAACAGTTTCTTTTCTTGCACTTCTTCCTTATGTAACTCCCTCCCGGCTCCATACTTTCAAGTCAACTTCGATCTTCAAAAACCTAAATGCAATTTCAATCATTATCTACTGCCTTCTTGATTACTCTTCTATTCTTCTCGCTCCTTAACAATGTTTCTTCTTTTTACTTTTTTCTTTCACGTTCAGTAACCTCCTAATGTCTTAGTGGATTTACGGCCTTGCATGGCGTGATAAGATTTTTAAAAAAAAGAAACATTAATATCCATAAATGATATTTCTGTATTATTTTAACAACGATTTTTTATCGTTGTTAGTTGCAATTGTCTTAAAAATGTTGCCTTATTCGTACCGACCCACCTACTTATATAATTTCGCCTTATCTGTCTGCCCACCTACTCATACGCCGACCTACCTACCTACTTAAACCTCCAGCTACTATCAATACGTCCGTTTAATTTGTATTACCTTTCTTACTCGTCTTATACGCTGAGATGAACAGAGAGCATTTTTGTCTCTACTAGAGCGCGTGATTCAACAATTCTCCGGCGGCAGCGAGACGGCTACCTGGGCTAAAGTATTCGCGTAGCAACAAACAAATTCAGGCTGATGTTATTATCGTTTATTTTGTGTTAGCCTTCTTTGGATTTATTTAATTTTGATGAATTTCAAAAGAGCAACACATTTTCTTTATTATCGTCACTTTTCAAACTTTTAGCCAAGGGAGACAAATCTGAATTGCGAATTGAACTGCTTACTGTTAAATGGAACTTGAGATTATAAAAAGAAAAATGACAAACCAGTTTCTACATCTGTCTATGTTTCTGAAATGCAACTATTTACACTATTCACATTGTTGGTACTGTTGTCCTCATCTTTCTTATATTATTTTGCATCTTCAATAAAGATGAGGACAACATTCCGAACAATATAAATAGTGTATATAACCAGTTTATTAGATTGAGTCAGAAGTATTTTTCGTTTAAAGACTATTTACTACAAATAATACAGAATTTATTTATGACTTAACCTGATAATAATCTCCAAGCATAATTCACAAAGTGCATAGAGAGATATATTTTGTGTACGCGTATAATACTTTCCTATGTTACAAATTCTCATCATTATTTTTCCTGCGATGCAGTATACATAATTATTTATTGATGAATAAAATTGTTATGGGAACTTACCCATAAAAATAATGGACTATTCCGAACATCATAAATACTGCGCCTCAGGGAGCAGCGTTCAGAGCTCAGTCCTTTTTGGACGACTCGGCTTGACGGTCGAACTCTCTGCCTCTGAGGCAGAGGGGAACTCTCTGCCTTTGGGCAGAGAGGAACCCGGACGAGGTTCCGCCGAAGGGCAGAACCTCGTTCGGGGAGGTTGACCGGCCCGATCCCGTTTATACGGGATCTACGGGCTATTTTTTGGCCGAGCCTACGGGCTCGGGTACCCCACTTTAAACCCGGCCTTGTGCCACATCTGTCCCTCCTGGGGAGGACACTAAATACTTCAGAGTCAGTCCTTTTTGGACGACTCAGCTAGACGGTCGAACTCTCCGCCTCTGGGCAGAGAGGAACCGGGACGTTCGGGGAGGTTGACCAACCCGATCCCGTTTATACGGGTTCTACGGGCATTTTTTTTGGCCGAGCCTACGGGCTCGGTGAGCCCACATTAAACCGGCCTTGTGCCACATGCGACACACGTGGGCGTGTTGTTGAACATCTTCAGAGTCAGTCGTTTTTAGACGACTCGGCTTGACGGTCGAACTCTCTGCCTCTGAACAGAGAGGAACCCGGACGAGGCTCCGCCGAAGGGCAGAGCCTCGTTCAGGGAGGTTGACCAACCCGATCCCGTTTATACGGGTTCTACGGGCATTTTTTGGCCGAGCCTACGGGCTCGGTGAGCCCACATTAAACCGGCCTGGGCGTGTTGCTGAACATCTTCAGAGTCACAGTCCCAGAGTCAGAGACAGTCGAGAGTCAGACGATTACTGTAAGACATTGGAATAGTGATACTTGTCGAGACAACATAGTTCACTCTAACCAAATCTGATAGTCATTACTAATACGTCTACTTCTTTGTATATATTTCTGTTTGTAATATATCTGTGTTATTCCATACCTGTGTTCGAGTTATTCTTCATTGGTTCTACCTTGGACCATCACCGTGGTACAAGGAACTTGGGCCATAACAAAAATACTGATTTAGTTCTCTATCATTTCATCCCAAACAAGGTAATAAAGCCACTAAGATGAAAAATGTTACTGTATATGAAAGAAACAGGAGGGACCATAAAGGTACAGGATTAGAATTGCATTTAAAATTCTGGAGATCAAAGTTGACAGGAAAGTAGCTGGAAGCCGAAAGAGAGAAAAAGCCGAAAAGAAAATATTAATATAGAACTATGCATCTTGAAGTTTCAGCTGTGAAATTATGCGACCTAGCTGCCAATCTAGTCAGTTATGTGCGATGCGTAATACAAGCTTAGGCGATCATGTATCTTTCGATACATGACTGACAAGGCAAATTCTTTTCCTGCAGTAGGTTACCATTTATTTCTGCAGTAGACCATCTTAAGCTATAGAACCCGTTCTGTCCTGCTATTTACCCATAACTTGGGTGAAGAGGATTAATACCTTTCTCAAGGGTGTTATCACGTAAGTGAATGTAATGGATTCGACTGGAATTCGAACTCGGCTCTCCGATTCCTCAATCCGAGCCGCTATCCATTACTCCACCGTTGTACTGAACATAAGTTCGTGAAGTCGAGGTACCGAGGAAAGCTCATCAGAACAATTACCATGAAAATATTTATAGAGAATGTAAAGAGAAATTGCGTTATGGCGGTGAGAATGTAAGTGAAGATGGCACACCAAGTCAGGACCGATAACGTAACAGATTCTTCTCTGGACTTTGTCAAGAATCTCGAGACCAGGGTTTCCCAACCTGGGCGATATCGGCCACCGGTGGGCGATTTCAAATGTTGAGTGGGCGATGGGCAACTGGACAGAAATGGTATGCGACTGGAAATGATGGTGGCCGATACAGCATTTTGAGTATTAAAAAGGTATTTCAACAACATATGCTACCGAAAGAAAATATTAGAAGAAAATATGCCAAGAACCTGAATTTAAAAAAAAGATACAGGAAGCTAAACGGGAATAACTGGGTTGAGTTCCGAAATAAGATATAAATATTCCCGCAAAGAAGGAATATTTGGGTATTTTCTATAATTTTCAGAAGGGTCGTTAACATTTTTCGAACAGTCCTTCAAACAAAATAACATTTTTTTCGGATAAACAGTGTAACCCGGATATAAGAGACCCTGATATAAGATAAACCCTGATATAAGAGAGATTTTATCTGGTCCCAAATTAGAGCCTGTGTTAATGTATATATAATAGACCAAACCCGGATATGAGAGACTTCTTCTCCGGTCCAGACAACTCTCTTATATCCGGGTTACACTGTATAAAAATTGTTTTTAGTTTACTTTTAGCGCATTGGCCATCTTGAATTTATCAAGGCTGGAAAAAAATGCCCGTCAAAACATAATTCACTCATCTGATGTATGCTTTTAAATATTTACTATATAGGTGGGCTGTAGAAAAAACTTTCGCCTGAAAGTGGGCGATGACGCAAAAAAAGGATGGGAAATTCTGCTGTAGACACATTGCAGAAGCTCCTGACCAGATGTAGCAGAAACATTTGATACACAGACGAACAGTAGAGTTATAAATGTGAAAGTTAGATTCTGACGAGAAAGATTGTTTAGCACGATATTGTAAATCGACTTTTCTAGCAGCGTTCTTAGCAATTGCCGTATTTTCCGGCGTACAAGATGCAAATTTTTTTCATAAAAAATACCCTAAAAAATACGTATGCGTCTTCCAAGACGAATGTAAGGCAACGCTCTGGCTCAAGTAAGCTTGGCTGACTGATAGGGGCGTAATTTTTATGTTGAGTCATTATACTATAATGCTAGTTATCTATCTAATTCAGCCTTTTATATGATGTAACCTCAGTACTTAGCTGTTACAAGCATTTCCAAGACTGTAAACCTTCCTGGAGCCGAGCCACAAGCTTAAACATGCTCTGTTTACTAGCAGCGGCAGGAGCCATGACGAGTGATTAATGTAAACAATACGTGGCGCCAGTATCTAAGGTTCACATGATGAATGTGTTGTTGTATGGGAATGACTTTTTTTTTTCTTATAAATTTCTTTCCAATATTAGGTTGGGGCGTCCAATCCACAGCGTCTTGTAAGCCAGAAAATCCGGTAATTCAAAATAATCATTCCACTTCATGTCTAGTGGAAAATTTGAGAGGTCTTAAATATAAACAATAAAACTCTTATTTTATAATTATATACTTAAAATTTATAAACTTATATCTATGTAAGTAATATAGTGTCAACCAGATTTGTAAGGAAGGTGACTCTTGATGTTATCGATCTGGAAGAGGGGGATCCCAGCATACGGCACCTTTGGAAAATGCCATGAAAACCATACCACGCGTTGACCCAAGCCTTGTGAGTGAAATTGGATTGACGGAACCCACTGAAGCCGTCAGTGGTTATGCTAGCACGAAGTCAGAAGTCATCGTGACCGAGGCTTTTTAGTGTACTAGCCTTGTTCAGACTGTTGATCACGCTAGATAACGCGTTCTCTCCCAGAAATTGAAACTAAGGTTCGCTCAGCATAGTGGCAGTATAAACCACAGATGGGATCTGTGAGTGTTGAACAAACACAAATGTGTCCTGAGCAGGCGTCTGCAATGGGGATTAGCTAGCCGCCCTAGTAGAATGACATCCTCGGATTCGAGTGGTTGCGCCATTTACATTTACAATATATTGTTATATTTTATAAGTATAATCCAGTTTCAAATTTACTTAGATATACAGTGTAACCCGGATATAAGAGAGTTGTCGGACCGGAGAAGAAGTCTCTTATATCCGGGTTTATCTTATATCCGGGTTTGGTCTATTATATATACATTAACACAGGCTCTAATTTGGGACCAGAGAAAATCTCTCTTATATTCGGGTCTCTTATATCCGGGTTACACTGTAGCAATAATTCTTTTGACGGTATAACTCTATTACTGAATTTGGTGACATAATAAATGTGAGTTCAATCCCTGGGCCAGGTAGTATGTGCTTGCACTCAATCGAGACAGGCGAGCAATCACTAAGCAGTACTAAAAATAAGAACTAGACGAGATATCCCTAGACATGGGCAATGGAGCGAAAACAGTCTACACCCATCGAACGGTTCAATTTGGAATTCCCTGTACGTTACACCTGATGAAACCTGGAGGGACAACGATCGAAACATTGTCATAACAGCAACATAGATAAGGACAATTGTCCTAATGTAAATTGTGTAAATAACTCTTTTAATATATAAGAATGAACAGAGTGATTTTTTTTCTGGGTGATTCTCTGAACATAGCATCAATGGAAAACGTGAGAGGTCTTAAATATAAACAAAAAATATTCCTATTTTTATAATTTGTTATATAGGAATAAAGTGTCACTGCCGACACTGGAGTTTGAACACAGATCACCAGAAAGCAAACAAAGGCGATCCCATTTTGAATAAGTAGATCAATTGATGGTAAAGGAAATGTATATATTGGAATTAGCGTTGTGTCTAAGTGGTTACGATACGAAACCCCACAATAAACTCGGCCTTGTGCCACAACAGACCTCGTGTGGCGGTTAGTGAATATCTCACTATACGGATTACTATTCAGGTCACTATTCAGTGGTTACTTTTCGAGCGAGTATTATCGAGCAAGTACTATTAGTGCAAGTGTGATTCGAAGGCGTCTGACACTAGTATTGTTCAACGGCGTTACTATAGTCGTATCTGCGATTACAAAGTCTCTACTACAACGAGCATTACGAAAGTGACAACGAGTATTTGTTGACATTACAAAAGTGGCAACGAGTATTCCTTGACATCACAAAATAATTATTATTAAATTATTAAAATTTATACACATACATACATATAAGTAATATATTACTTATATTTTATAAATATAATGCAGTTTTGTATTTACGTAAAAATAATCGTTTTTAAGGGTATAATGATTCTATAATAATAAAACAATGTGATTTTTTTGAGCGTTTTTCTGTTCATACTCTGTCATATTAACGCAAAGATCTATATAAAATAAACAAGTGTATCCTAATCTGGTTTAAACGTTCAACCCGGAGTCAGACAATCAAGTAAAATATCTAACACACCAGTGTTCTGCTACTTGAACAGTGCTGTGAAAATGTTGTTACAAATATTAAGTGAGATCGTCACTTTGATTGTAGGCAAAGTGCAATGATACTGCTGCTGGTAATTGCTCAGTCCCTGTAGAAGAGGAAGAGATCCTACATTCATCTACGCCGCCCACACACGATGGTAGGGCGTAACACATGGTCGGATTCACATGGGGTGGCCCGTAAGCGTATATAAAATTACCCAGTCTCTACAACTGCTATCACGCTGGCTCCAAATTACTACGCATCTTTCTCTTTGTTACGGTGGAGGAAAGGGTCAGAATCCCCACGGCCAGCAAAAACACGGCACCGCAAAGAGCAGAGAACTGGAACAAAAAAACCTACATTCCCTATCTACTCATCCCACAAGCGTGTAGATGGATTAAGGCCCAAAACTTTTCCAGTCCCCACAACCAACTTCCCGCTGTCGTCAATATTGCACTGACCTTCTCTTTGGTGCAATAAAGAGGGTGCTGGTGTAGGGTTCGAATCCCCGGGACCAGACATCCCTAATTTATTTGTTGTTTTCTTTTCGAAGAGAGAAACACAATTGAAAGATAGAATATAGTTTACCCGCCTAAAGACCCATAGTACTCTCTTATCCAGTATTTACGTACACACAATGACATTATTGCAAATGATCGGTTTAACGTGACGGACACACACAAGTAAATGTGGACCAAAAACCAAAATTAACCAAAACCTTCGACAGAAGTCACGCAGTTGTCTGAATAATCTGACCCTCCCTCTTTATTTCAATGAGGAAGGTGCTTCAGAAACATTAAATTATTCCCTAATATATTCTTCTACGTGGCTTCGAAAAAAGTGAGTTGATCAATTTGTATAATTTAATCTCTTTTTATCGTATCTTTTATGAAGCCAGAATGTTTAGTTGTTAAATAAAACGGTTTTTGTGATTAGTTTATTTACTGCTAAATAAAAGTAACAAGATGATGATCATCTAAGTGTTCTAATTCCATCATTATTAGCCATGGATAATATATATATATATATATATATATATATATATATATATATATATATATATATATATATATATATATATATATATATATATATATATAAATTCCCAAGAGGATAGAATCCAGGTAGAACTCAATATCCAGGACAGAGCAAGAATATAATATAAAAGGCTCAAACACTAATATTCCATTGTTATGATTTATTACATTGAAATCGTAATCACGATCCAATTCATCAGACCTACAAATTGGATCGGGATCACACACACACACACACACACACACACACACACACACACGCACACACACGCACATATATATATATATATATATATATATATATCATTCACAGACAGTACTGTTTCGCTGTATCACAGCTCCTCAGTGCGACTAGACTTCCGAATGCCTCAAGCCAGGATTGAAACACAACTAATTTGTGTCAGCCAGAGCTATCTTCACTCGGTAGAGTTACACAACTAAATCTAGCGTATTGTTTTTACAAATGTAAACAAATGCCAATCAACCAAAGTGATCCATTCATTTTACTGAAGAGCTTTGCATTAGTGCAGGTGGCTGTTGTTTATAGAATTAGCTTATCACTCAACAGTGCTCAATTGAAATGTATTTTCAAGAGCTAAATTATGTCATTCACAGACAGTACTGTTTCGCTGTATCACAGCTCCTCAGTGCGACTAGACTTCCGAATGCCTCAAGCCAGGATTGAAACACAACTAATTTGGTATACAAGTATAGGATTGGTATATACGGAATAAATTCCAATAACCAACAATTATTATTCTTAAAAGAGTGCTCAATACAGAGTAGAGCCGATATAATTATTTATTTAAAAATTATAACATAAATTTGTTATAAAATCACTACAAAAATAGCCATTTTGTTTTAACACTTCCGGTGTCTTATCCAGTGATGATGTCAACATCCTCACTTGATAAGACACCGGTGGTATTGACTGTATATATATATATATATATATATATATATATATATATATATATATATATATACAGTCAACCACGAAATTAATCGTGTACCCATCCATTTTGAATATTTTTATCCTTCTCTCACTATCTAATACCCGAATGATGCCAGGTTTTTTATATGTTCATAAGCACAAAAAAAGGAAAGTAAAATTCATTTTTCAGAACAATAGGTTAAATAGAACAAATTTGACAGGCGAATTATGCAAAATAGGAAAAGACAAAATTATTCGTAAAGTATGAAAAATAGAAAATAAATGAACAATAGCAATGCCGTCTCAACTTTATAACTTGCTGCAATCGTTTTTGAATTTCTTCTTTTGTGAAAAGGGGTTTTTCGTAGTCGATTTCCATACAACTCATTTCTATTTAAACAATGCCGTATTATGCGAGTGCTTACGCTGATACCCATTGTATCCACACTTTTGGCGATGTCTTTCAAAACAATTCTTCTCTTTATATTAACCTTGCGACACAGTTTTCGTGCAGTTCTCCGTGATAATTTGAGTATTCTTCCACGCCCAGGCAAATTCTCTATCGTGACACACTGTTTAAACTTATTCATAACGGACTGTATCGTAGACCGAGGGATAGCTAACCGGTTTGAAATAACGCGGTAACTTGTATGTTATAAAAACCAGTCCTCCTAAACGGGCGTCAGTATCATCTTCAGAAGACCGGCAACGACTTAACAAGAATGTTCTTATCAAACTGTTGCTTCAAGTCTCCTCTTCATCTATGGGGGAAATTGTCCAGCATTCATTGCTATATAAGAGGTTTGATTCTACATAGCAAATAAGCACTCGTTTCTTTGTTTCAACTGTCTCTTTCTACTTTTAGTGTCGATTTTGTTTCCCTTTACTTTAAAACTTCATTGTTGCTCCTCCCATGGTATTCTCAGCATCCTTCTGTAGAACCACATCTCTGTTGCCTCAAGTCTCCCCTTTATTTGTGTTCTGCATCCACTGCCATATCAGATGACCGATATTACAAAGCAGTTGAGTATTCTTTGTTTCAACTGAAATTTACTGGCATAAAAGATTGTAAAACATTCCTAGGGATGGCCCAATCCATTAGTGAAAGTTTGGTTGAAATTTTGCTAGAAATGGTAGAGCAAGTCTCCTACTCATTTGTGAGGAAATTGCTCCGCATTCGCTATCATATAGGAAAATTGATATTACATAGTAGTTGAGCGTTCTTTTCTTTGTTTTAACTGGTTCTTCCTGATTTTATCTATAATTTTGTTTTTCTTTCTAAATTGCTTAAAACTTCCACGTTGCTTCGTCCATGATACTATCAAAGCAAAAGGGATGAAAGGCTACTGCTTATTGAAGAACAGAATCATATTCAGTGGCTTGTGAAACTGTCCAA
>OZ038486.1:66108431-66185931 GCA_964036315.1 Acanthosepion esculentum
ACTGTCGGGAAGTGCAAGGGAAGAAGCTGTTGGAGTAGAAGAGGCGATCACTTGTAACTGTTTCAACAGTAAAATTGTGGGACCGAGATACCAACCTAGTAGCACGCTTAAATTCATGCAGTCGGGACACCAGTGAAAATAGCTCGTCAGAGCAAATGCCCTGAAAATATTTATAGAAAAGACAGAGGGAAGCCACATTTCTCCTACGTATTTATGAATCTACCATTCTTCCATACTTTGAGTTTTGGACATCTCTTCTGGCATCTTGCTTCCCAGTCAACTTTGACCTTCAAAAATTTAAATGCAATATCAATCGTTATCTTCTGTCTTTTTAATTTCTGTTCATACATTGTTCTCTCTCCTTAATAGTACTTTCTTTTTCTCATATTATCTCACACACAGTAACCCCATTCCTGCGTCTTAGTGGATTTATTGCCTTCTTTACGATGAACTGAGAAAATACTCTTGTAAAAAATATTAATCACTTCTCACTCCCAGCTATAGGTTAAATAGCAATACAGGCTGGCCTTTCTATAGATAATTAACAACCAGTTTTGGAAACGGATAGCTCTAAATTTACTTAATTTATTTTGAATTCAGAGCTATCCTTTTGCAAAACTGATTGCTAACCATGGATAGAAAGCCCAGCCTGTATTGCTATTTAACCTATAGCTGGGAGTGAGAAGTGATTAATATTTTTCTCAAGAGTATTTTCGTTTTAATCAGTTCATTGCAAACAAGGCAATAAAACCACTAAGACGCAGTTACTGAGTGTGATATGAGTAAAAGAAAACACTATTAAGGCTGGCAAATTCACTCCGAAAAAACTACATACTTCGTAAATCACAGCAGTGTCAGCTAGAATGGTACAGTTGTGTCCTTACAAATGGGAGTCTAACGACATTCAAGTTGCAGCAGGGAAATTTTTCTTATAAAATCTGATAAGCAGAAATGTCAATTAAATATTTTTGTATCAGTCTATATTTCTGAGATGAGGTATTATGTACACTATTTACATTATTCGGAATATTGTCCTCATCTTTGTCGCCATATTTATTACAACGTTTCAGCCGTTGTACACTCCGGACTTCTTCAGGTGGTTGGAATGCCACTCACTTTATTTCGCTCACTAGGGTAGACTGTTCTAGTTCCACATGCCATGTTTAATGGATGTCAGTTATCAGTTATCTCCTGTTAATTCCCGTCTCCAAGTTCTCCACTGCCTTAACCGGGTATTGAACTCACACTCTTTGGGTCCTGTCACTGGATTTAGCCAACGCCTTTATCCACTGTACCATGTGTCGTTAAGGCAGTGGAGAACTTGGAGAGGGGAATTAACAGGAAATAACTGATAACTGACATCCATGACACCTGGAACGAGAACAGTCTACCCCAGTGAGCGAAATAAAGGGTTCAGTCTTGCCAACCTCTTAGCAGCTTATTTAAAGGAAGAAAATATTTTTTAGATCGTAAGAATTTCTTTGAGATAATAATTATTTACTGATACAAGTTCTACTAATTAACCCCTAGCTGGAGGAAGTAGAGTTGGATTCATAATTCCCCAAGGTTGTTTGCGTGTAAGTGAATATAAGGAGCCCGATTGGAATTGAAACACGGAAACCAGGATTTCCAATTCCGAGCCGTTATTCATTACGCCCCTGCACATCCAAGCTTGCAGCACTGGGCAATACAAACCGGTAACCCACCTAGGCACTGAACAGGCCCGGCGTTGCTTAACTTTGCTGATCGTACGAGAACCGATGAATCCATCTCTTTTCCTCCCCCCCCCAACTATGGGTTAATTAATAAAACTTGTATCACTAAAACCATTACTATCTCCAAAAACAAATAAATAAAATTGCCAACAAGATATTTAGATTTCGACATTAACCCATTAACTGCCAAATTTTTTAATGCACATTTTTGGGCCAGACAGGTGTCTTAGGAGTTTATTTATTCCTTATGTTTAATTCCAGTAGTTACCATTGTCGTTTTTATAGAAACTAGAACGTCAAATATATATGTGTATAAAACATCAAAAAATAATATTGATTAGAAATAATTAAAAAATACGTTTCAACATAGTCATTATTTTTCAACTCGTGAAATGTAAAATTACGACAGAAAGTGTCTTCTTACGGATAATAAAATCTTTAAAGGCTAAGTGTTGTAAAATATACCTCTGCAAATTCAATGTATCTAAGCAATTCAATGTAAATACAAGGAATAGCATGTAATGAATTTAATTTTCACACACCCCAAATGGGGCTCATTGCAGGTAATGGGTCAAATAATTCGTATGTCGTTAAACAAGAAAACAACGGATCTACTCTGCCGTGAATCCATCTATCAATCTTTCCATCTAAAATGGCGCAGCCACTCGTATCCAAGGATGCTCGTCTACCAGTGCGGCTAGGAGACGCCAGCTCAGGCACATTTAGGCTTGTTCAACAGCCACAAAGCCTACCTGTGGTTTATACTGTAACTAAATGCAACTAAGCTGTGCTAAACTTAGTTACGGTTTCTGGGAGAGTGCGCGTGATCAACATTCTGGACCAGGCTTGTACGCTGAAGCCCTCAAGCGGTTACTACTCAATTTCACTCGACTCGTGGTATGGTTTTCAGGTATTTCCCAAAAGCTTCCGCACGCTGGGTTCCCCTCCTCCAGACCGACAACATCAAGGTAATCTTCCTGAGAAATCAACCCGGGTCTCATGTCAGAAAGCGAACGTTCTAACCACGTGCCGATCTTAATGGATTTGATTATTTTACTTCTGACACCACTAATTAATCATCTAAGCCAGGTATTCTTTTACTTATGCAGTGCGTAATATCACTTTGGCGCTGTACAATCTATGTACTCTTCAGCCGCCAGTACAAATCACATATTCAGTGAATGGTAATAACGAAGCGGCTATGCCAGTCTCTATAATAATATCGATCTATTGATCGATCAAGCAGCCTATCGATCTGTTCAGCTGACAACCAGCTTATCGATCGGTTTATCTAATTATTATGTTTCATTCTTAAGATATATCGGTTTTATTTTGATATTTGTCATTCGTAAGCAATTCGATAGTTTTGAACAAATATGCCATTCGATTTATATAGTGAACCACGCTTGACGCCAATGTTCGAAGACGATATTTCGATAGCAATATCAGTTCTCTTTTTAATTCCTCGTTTTTTTAGCCACTTTATAGTTAAACTTAACCGAATATGGCTAATGGCGAGGAGCGTGTGATTACATCGTCCATGTTTGAACATCTTCTTCTTCTTCTTCTTCTTCTTCTTCTTCTTCTTCTTTACCGTAAATTGCGGCGTACAAGTCGACCTGGTATACAAGTCGGCCTCGAAACTTTTAGCTCAACATTCTGATTTAGGCCAATACCTACTGTATAGGTCGACCCCCAAACATACAGTAGGCTACCATATATACTCCATGTATACTCTCTGGTCTCTGCTCGTAGGATCTGATAATGTCATTTAAGTTATTGCCTCTATTATCCTCAAAATTCCCGACGCATGGATTTTTGTGGGCCAAAAGTATTCGTACAGTTGTTTCACTATTTGTTTCACCTTTTAGATCTCTGCTCAGGACCAGAGCCAACTTCGCCGAAATGTTCTTTCATCAAGATGGAACACTTACCGATTATCCTTTGGTAGTAAGGGGCTACCTTAAACAAAATGTTCCACAGCATTGGTCCGGAAGATGTGGTAGCATCGAATGGCCACTACGTTCATCTGAACTAACATCAATGGATTTCTTCTTTTTTGGGGGGGGGGGGGTGTAGTAAAGAACAAGGTTTGTTAGAGAAATCCCCGCCCAGTGAATGAATTAAGAGTATCTCTCAGAAGTACCTATTGAAATTGATGCAGACAGGGATTTGTGTGTCATAGTTTTTCTGGAGAGTTTCGAGGAATGTTGCAATGAAGGAGGATATTTTGAGCACTTAACAGATAAAACTGTGCTAAAACAATGTAAGTAAATTGCTAAACAAATGTACATAAATAGTTTTGAACAAATATGATTGTAACAAATTAATATAAATATAAAGAAATGATTTTAAAAAAATGTAAATCTTATACCTACTAAGTGTAAGCTTACTTTTGGCCCACCCTATATATATATATATATATATATATATATATATATATATATATATATATATGAAGAAATATAGTTTTAAAGTCTGCTATATTTATGGGATAAAGTGCTCAATATCAGAGATAGAGCGTATGTAAATATAAATATAAAAGTGAACATTGAAGTCAACACTCAGAGGCAACAGGCTGTTTCATGCCAGATGCAATCGTCAGGCCTAACGACTACGTCTAGCATGAAACAGTCTGTCGCCTCTGAGTGCTGACTTCAATGTTCCCTTTTATATATATATATATATATATATATATATATATATATACATATATATATATATATATATATATATATATATATATATATATATATATATATATATATATGCATGCAAGGAAAATGCATTGGGAATTTTAAGCATAAGAGAAGCAATAAATTAAATTACCTTATCAGATCCGACGAGCAGAGATCAGAAGGTGTTATTTACACACACACGCACACCTATATATACATATATATGTGTGTGTGTTTGTGTGTGTTTGTGTGTGTGCGTGTTTGTGTGTGAAAAGAACACCTTCTGCTCTTTGCTCGTCGGATCTGATAAGGTAATTTAATTTATTGCCTCTCTTATGCTCAAAATTGCCAACGCATTTTCATTGCAAACAGTACTGTCTGAAGACGTAGTATTTAAATCATTTCGTCGGCGAAACGCATCGTTAAAAAGTTTTTCCACTTTCTTTCATCATCTCCAATTTTGTTTCAGACACTATTATACATTCTATTCACACGCATAGTAAACTTATACAAATATATATGTCCAAGAGTATTTGATAAGTAAATGTTTGGACTGGCCTCATATATCCGATAAATATTCGAATTGTTTGAACTTGGAGTTAAGTCCAATGTAGACATACAAGGTTTTATTTAGCGTAAATTTCGGCGAACAAGTCGACGTCGTGTACAAGTCGACTTAGCTAAAACATTCTGAGTTAGGCCTATACCTATCGTATAGGTCGACTCTCCAAACATACGGTAGGCTAACAGTGACACACAACTTAAGCCTACCGGTAAATGAAGTTAGGCTACAGTATACAATAGGTCAAAACTACATAAGATCACACTACTTACCTATATGTTGAGACACTAACCGTAATATATTTCTATAAGAGTTGTATTGATGGAATATTCCATACCTACATCTCACCCCTCCGGGATAATGCACTTTTCACGCATAATCACCTCTTAACCAATCAGCATCTTAGTTTCAGCAAACTAGGTTTTTCATTGAAAACTGTAGCAAGTTTGAGCAAAAATACCTTTTGCCGCGCCCCGTTTTGGAGCCGGTTTTGAGACCGCGAACTCAATAAATAGAAGCGTTTCGATTCGATTCGAACAGTCAGAACTTCAACCCTGGAGAGATGCTAAGTAAATCCACGCCAGTCAAAACTTTGACCTAACTACACCTTTCGCGCGCTAATTCTTCTGACTCAACAAACAGCACTTCGCTCTCTCAGGAACATTACTTACAACATACTAAAGAAAGTGAATTAACCCACTACTAAAACAGTATTTGTAAATCTCAATCCAACATCAAGACAACAGCTAAAGGTACACAACTCTTACAAACTTTGAACAGTAACTTTAACAAACGCACACATACACACTAGTGACTGAACTCCCACAAGAGACATTTTGTAATTCGATAAAACATTTTGTTTAATTTCATACACAAATCTTAACCACAAACCTACACACATTGAAACTCAGCATAATCCTTCTACATATTTTATTACAACTGGTCGCACTTAATCAGCAATATCTATCTTAATTGCGTATGTTCAATTGATATAAATGAATGTTATTTGTTAAACCTTTAATCACGTTGTCCTCATTTTTGATTTCTCCTAAACGATTTTACCTTCAATGTTCTTATTTTTATATTTGTTGTGGGTGAATGTCTTGTGAACACCTACATTTCTAAGCCGTCTGATAACCTAACCTTCTGATACGCAAAATACATTCGCCAATCTGCAACATTATAGCAAACACCCTATAAGACACACCGGTAGATACCGTATATTATATCCGTATAACTTGGCGAACATTTAAAATTCGTCAGGTCTACTGGTAAACACATTAAAGTCAGCATCAACTCTTATAACATCTTAATATCGTAGATTACACATAATACCAGGTAGTTTGTTTGACAGTACGTACCGTATGTTATTGTAAAATATAGTATCCGTCATCCGCCATTTGCATCAGAGATGTAAACAACATCCAGTGACGCCACCAACCTCGAACTGCAAAACTGTGAGTCCATTACACTATCGACACTCAGGTCATTAAACTGTCATTAATTATCATGAAATTGCGTAGATGGCACGCATACCATACCTGGTTGTTTGATTGGCTGCCTGCGTTAAACGGCCCTTCGGTCAGTGTTTACACTTTGTGCATTAGCTGCTGGCCGCCATGTCTGGTGTGACATTAACAGAATACTGAATGTGTTTTACTAGTTTATTATTTTATATTAATTTCTGTGTTAATATGTCAAACATGTTCACCAAGCACAAGTTTTAGCGGGATATATTTGCGGCAACCGGCTGGAGGTACGGTAAGTGGTGTACAGTACAGTGTCCCACTTGTTTACACTTCGGTAGTATATGGTTTTAATTTAATACCCGCCATATTCTTCGACGCCTCGTTTTGGAATTATTTTTTAGGTTTGAAAACTCGACTTGTACGCCGCAATTTACGGTAGTCATTTCACCCCAAGCAAGGCAATAAAGCCATTAAGACACAAATGGGGTTACTGAGTGCTAGAGAATATGAGAATAAGAAACACTAGTAAGCAGAGAGGATAATAAAAGAACAAGAATTAAGAAGTCAGAAGATTATGATTGGCATTGCAAAGTCTACTGGGAAGTAAGAAGCCGGAAGGGAGTTCCACAAGCGAGAGGTGTGATAGAAGAAACTGTTAGCACAGAACTTACGGTTACTTCTAGATATTTCAACGGTAAAATGATAAGACCTTGCCGCCAATCTAGTGCCCAGCTTAAATTCATAAAGTCTAAGTACTATAGAGAAATTGTTTATCAGAATAATTACCATGAAAGTATTTCACCGTACTGGGAAGCTATGTTTCCTTTTCTATGGGCCATGTCACTTCAGGACGTTGACGTTCACGGCTCTCCACAATTTTCTGTTCTTTGTAACTCTTAATAAATTTTGTCCTTATTGTATCTCTCCTATACCCTGTCCTGTATTCACTCAAGGTCGCGAGATAGATTACGCGTTGTTTTCCTCTCTCTCCCTCTTGCCCTCAATCTGTCCTGTGAGTATCAAACCTTCCAAGCCCCCTTTCCTCATTATGTGCCCTAGAAATTTCAGATGTATCTTTCTGGTGTTAAGCATAAGTGTCCGTTTTGTTTCCACTTTCTCCAAAACTCCATCGTTGCTCACATGTTCGGTCCATGGTATTCTCATCATCCTCTATAGAACCACATTTCTTTTGCTCCAAGTTACTTCATCTGAGTGGAGATTGTCGAGCATTCATTGCTCTATAGGAGGAATGAGATTACACAACGGTTCAGTATACTTTTCTTTGTTTCTTCTAACGAAATTTTTCTGTTTCTTAATACGTTGCTTAGTTTCTGGAAGACTTCTTTCATTGTCCCAGTGCGCCTTCGAATATCCGTGTCGCACTTTCCGCCCTCTGTTAAAATATTTTCCAGATATTTAAATTGTTGTACCTGTTTGATATTTGTATTTCCAATTTGTAATTTGCCTGTTGGGCTGTTACTTTTGCTGACAAGTATGCATTCGGTCTTGTTGCAGTTGATGCTTAGTCCTTTCTCCTCGCTTTCCTTAAATACCTTCTGCAGTTCCTTTAGTTTCCTTTCTGTGTCTGCTATCAACTCTGTGTCATCTTCTTATCTTATGTTGTTAAAATGGTGGCTGCCAATAATGAATCCCCGTAGGAGTTCTAATTCTCTCTGAATCGCGTCACTCGATAGATTGAATAAGTCCGGTAAGGAGACACATCATTGTCTTACACCATTTTCTCTTTCAGAGACTCTAAAACTATGACAGTACCTCTTCCTTCTTTACCTTCCTGTCTTCTTTTATTTTCTTTGTTTTTACCTTACTTCCTATCGACATCTCTTCTTTCTCACCAGCTTTCCTAACTTCTTTCCTTCCGTCCTTACTTCCTTCCTTCCTTCATTCATTCCTTCCTCCCTTCCTTTCTTTCTACTCATACTTTTTGTTTTCTTTCTCGTACATCCGCTTCCTCCTCCTTTCTCTCATTTCAGCCCTTTCTCTCCCGATATCGATCCCTTTTTTTACTCACTCCCTTACAGTTTTCCTTCACACTTTCTCCCTTTCTCTTCTTTCTCTTACACAACTTTACTTTCTCAACTCGCTACTTCCTTTCTTCTCTCTCGCCCCCTCTCTTACTCCCTCCATCTTCGCATTGTTTCTTTCATTTTCCTCTCACTTCCTTCCTCCAACTCACTTCTTTCCTCCATCATTCTACAATCGTCACTTCCTTTCTTCTCTCTCACACACTCCTTCCCTTCCTCCCTCTTTACATTGTTTCTTTCATTTTTTTCCTCTCACTTCCTTCTTTCTCACTCACTCATTCCCTCTATCATTTTGTTTACCTTCTCCATTTCGTAATTACTTCTCTCAACCCCTTTTTCCTCCAGACCTTTCTTTCACTCCCTATCTTTTCTTACTTATGCTTACCCACTCCGTGTCTCTCTTCATTTGTTTTCCTTTATTCCTTTCGGCCTTCCTTCTCTTGCGTCTATTTTCCACACAAGAACCGACTCTTTGTGGAACAGACTCCTGCGTAGTTGCTTCTCCAAACAATTAAATCTTAACTTCTCCAAGTTAAAGGCCAATCGTTGTCTTTTCTCCTTTCTTTCCACCTTCCCTTCAATTCCTAATGGATAGCGTCTCAGAATGAGAATTCGAAGAGTCGGGTTCGGATTCCAGTCGGGTTCGACTTCACACGCGTTAATTCATTCTATTCACTTACATGAAAATACCCTTGGGAAAGTTACGAATCCACCGCTTCTCCTCCCAGCTATGGATTAATTATTAGGACTTACATCTAGAAACATCATTGTTCTCTCGGGAAATTATTAATGTGTTATATACCGTACCTATGAACACTAATGTATATGTCCCAGTCCTCATAAATATCGTTGGACACTATTATTGTAAGTGGGGATAATATGCTGTTTAAGTAGTCCACCAATAGCAGTGGTTTACCTACTTCAAACCGCTGGCGAGTATTGTATTTTGTTGATATTATAAAGATTATCATTTCATTTCCAACCTCCGTTTTGCTTATTCCTCATTCAGTAACATTTTCTAGGTTACAACATAATGTAATATTCACTCGCGATAAACGAATTATACTTACAATCCTAAATATGCCTCAAATTTAAATAACCCACACGGGGTTGATAAGCCATAAAAACAAATCAATCAATCAATCCTTTATTCTCACTGTTTTCCTTCCTGTATTCCTCATTTCCTTGTTAGCGTTCTCTGACTTTCTTCCTTTCTCTCTATATCACTTCTTTTCATTTTCTCTTTCTTCCTTCCTTCCTGTTTTTCCTCCTTCTCATCCGCTTTCTTACTTCATCCCGTTCTTTCTTTTCTCCTTTTGCCCTTCCTTCTCTTAACTCGGTTTCCTTCCTCCCTCCCTCCATTTGTTCTCTCTTTTTTCACTCCCTTCCAGTTCTTGCACCTGCTTTCTCCCTCAATGTTCCTTCTTTCTTACTTTTCTTTCCATCTTTCTCACCTGATTATTACGTCATCCTTTCTTTCTCTCTCTCTCTCTCTCTCTCTCTCTCTCTCTCCCCCCCTTTTATTTCTACTTATTTCCTCTACACCATTCCTTTCTTCCCAAGTTTCCTTTCCAGGTTTAACTCACTACAACTGTAATTGTCTGAAAGACTAGCAGTAACGAGCCCACATCATAACAAGCTTAACTGTATGACACAAGGTCGAAAATGTGGAGCATCGATTATTATTTTGCTTTTACTAAGCTTATCTTAAAGATGAAACAAAGGAGTGATAAGGCTAACAATTCAGTCTTTCAAGTGGAGAGGTCCTACTGACTAAGTACCTGTATGCTTGCCTTGCAAAATCAGCATTCTATCTGCTAGCTCTTATCTACAGGGTGGTCCGAAAGTCTTGTCACCCAAACCCTCTCTTCCAAAATGTAGGAGCTTGTGTCATTTCTTTTTATGTACCGTGTCTTTTCAGGACGTATTTGACCATGTATCTCCACTTTCCCCTATTCCTTGTATCTCTCAATAAGTTCGTCCCTGTGTCACCTCCCCCAGACCACGTTCTGTCATCCACTTGCTTAAGCCCGCCAGATATGTCATGCGTTGCTTTTCCTAGTCTCTCTTTCCCTCTATTCAACCTGTGAGTATCACATTCTCCAGGTGTCAACCATCTGAAATGGAAAATTATACTATGTACGGGTGACAAGATTTTCGGACCACCTTGTAGATATGAACACTGAAATGTGGCATCGTTTGGAAAATATCAACCTATTGCAGCCACAAGGCAGACCTTTTTTTATTCTTGTTTATTCTTGAATTGATAATTTCCAGTCTGCACAGATTGAATAGGGGAGTCAACTGGGGCACACCGGCATCTTTATGCATCTTCAAGATTCTTTTCTTCTTCTTCTTCTTCTTCTTCTTCTTCTTCTTCTTCTTCTGTTGAGCATGAAGATAAGAACCGGAGGCATCCAATTGATAAACAGGATATGGGTTATTTCGAATGCTTGTTGCTAACGGGGAAATGTTGAAATTAATCCGAAGATTCCTGACAACGACCAAGAGATTTTTCCGCGGGGAGAAGATATGGGAGATATCCTTCTCCTGCCCTTAGGGCCGTAATTACTCTCGTTATCAAACACTGCACTTAGAGTGATCTCTGATATTAAACAGAAAAAGGGAGGAGAGAGAGAAAGAGAAGACGAAGGGAAATAAAGAAAAGGAGAAAGAGAAGAGTTTAAAGAAAGAGGAGAGAAAAGAGAAATAAGAGGAGGGAGGAGGAAAAGAAGAAAATAATGACAGTAAAGAGAGAGGAAAAAAGGAAAGATTAGAAGATAGAAATCACGGACAGTAAGGAAGTAGACGAAGAAGGGACATAGTGGCAGATGATCACCGAAGTTAAGCAACGTCCACTCTGTTCAGTACCTAGATGGGCGACCGCTTGCGAATATCAGGTGCTGCAAGCCTTGATGTGCGGGTGGTGTAATAGATAACGGCTAGGAATTGTTAATCGGAGGGTCGAGTCCCCATTCCAGTCGGGTTCGTTATATTTAATTATGCGCAAATCTCCTCCAGCTATGGGTTAATTAGTAGGACTTGTATCCGTCAATCATCATTAGTACCGAAACAATCTTACAATCTAAAAGTATTTGATGGCTTTAAATAACCTGGAAATGGTTGTTAAACCGTAAAAAAAAAACAAATAACAATAGGAGGAGACAAAGAAGAAGGTGAAAAATGTAAGAGAGGGTGTGTCAGTACAGAAGGAGAGTAAAGAAAGTAAAGAAATGTTGGTGAGTTAGGAAAAGAAACAAATGAAGAAGGAAAGAAGGAAGTACAAAGAAAGTTATAAAAGGGTAAAAGAAGGGTGATGCTGCGGAAAGAAAGGGAAGAAAGAAAGAGGTGAAGGAAGCGAGAGTGTGAGAAGAGGTAAGCAGGAGGAGAGTAACAAAAACAGAGAGGAAATGGGAGAGAAGAAAGGAAAAGAAAGAAAGAAAGAAAGAAAGAAAGGAAAAGAAAGAAAGGAAAAGAAAGAAAGAAAGAAAGAAAGAAAGAAAGAAAGGAAAAGAAAGAAAGGAAAAGAAAGAAAGAAAGAAAGGAAAAGAAAGAAAGGAAAAGAAAGAAAGAAAGAAAGAAATAAAGAAAGAAAGAAAGAAACGCTCGAACAAACGAACACTTGGCTTGTTGGTTGATTTGCTTAATGGCATATCAACTCCTTATGGGTCATTTAATGCCGAAATTTAATTTTCTCGGGAGCTTTGAAGTAATAAAAATATATGTTATTCTGCTTTCACAATTGAATACATGGTAGATGATACTCAGCTTTTGTGCCTGTACATGTTTGTGTGGAAATGATTACTAGACGCGGTGATATGGATGCTGTAAGTTATTTTGTTGAAGTTATATTTTGGAATACAGTTTGAATTCTTTGAGAAATTGTAGGATATCATATGGACTAATGTCATGAATGAGTTCTTTCATGTTGGTTGGTTGGCTGATTTTGTTTAGCGGCATATCAACCTCTATGAGTAATTTAATGTCGAAATCTAAATAATTTCAAAACAATTTTATGGCTTTCATTAAATATATTTAGAACACAATTATATGCCTTCAACTTCAGATAAAATCTATTGCTGGTAATTTTGTTTTAAAATTTATCGTTGTATATTTTACAATAAATTTGTCTTGTTGACCACTTTAGTATATATAGCGAAGAAAACGGGGATTTACCTCGTCAAACTAAGCGACAGCGAGCCGCGTGTATTTTACGACGGAAAAACTGGCGAAAAAGAAAATTAATTACCAAACAAAAGGGCACGTATACCTCATGACATGCTGAAGACGGAATATTTGAATTTAAAAAAAAAACAAAAAAAGCCAAGTCTGACGCAGGAGTCGCAATTAAACCTACTTTGATATGCAAAATACTGGAGATCGTCTCTCAGCTGTCGACGAATGGAAAAATTGTTCGCCCGATAAAAGCAGTTGGTGTTCTCAAATCTGCGTGGAATTCGGGAATTTTGGTTACCGCGGTTGGTGGAGAATGAGTTATTTTTCTGACTGGTGGCGTGCATTTTGATTAGCGAGATAGTAGTTGCGAATCGAGTTTTCGGTATTTCTTTCTGCCCTCGATGTTCGAGTTGGAACTTAGTGATTTATTCTCTGTGACGTGGAAATAATCTGCGACAAATATTTCCTTTGCAATCCCAGTTTACTTAGAGTATAAATATAAATTGTTGGTCATTTTACTATAAATATGTATTGCTGGTCCTTTTTATATAAAAATTTATTGATTGTATTTTTACTCTTAAAATGTATTTTTATACTTTCATAGTGTTTTCTTTGGCCGTTCATTATTTGCCCATATCTGGGACCCTAACAGGTGCTACCACCCTGAGTCAGGGTGGACCTGGGAACAACAGCAATTAAGAAGTGGTTCCATGCTCCTTAAAACCTCCAATCTCCCGATCAGAAGCCTTGCTGCCGGATGTAGTTACAAACGAGCGGAAAAAGAAATGTAATGAAGTGTGTTTAAATGAAAAAAAGGTGGAAATAAAATGAAGGAGAAAAGAAACGAGAGTTAAAGATGGAAAAGGGGAAAAGGAAGAGGGAAAGAGGAAAGAGGGAAGGAAGAAAGAAGGAAGAGGGAAAGAAGGAAGAAGAAAGAGAGATAGAGATAATAAGTGAAAAGTGGAATGGACGAAGGAAACGGGAGTAGAAAGAAAGGATAAGAGAGAGTGAAGAAATAAAAAAAAAAGTGGGAAAGAAAGAAAGAAAGAAAGAAAGAAAGAAAAAGAAAAAGAAAGAAAGAAAGAAAGAAAGAAAGAAAGTAAATGAGAAGAATAACGAAGAGATGACAGAAAGAAGCGGGAAGGAGATAGAGGAAGAGAAGAGAGATGAGGGAAGGAACTAACACGCGAGAAGAGAGAGACATGAAAAGAACAGATGGATGCAACAAGGAAATGAGTATGCTGACACTTAAAATTTCGAACATTGTAGTCACAAACTAGTCAAAACTACTCACTTGCAATAGGCGGGAAAATATCCTACCAGTCATTGAAGTAGGTATCGATATCTGTGCGGACACTAGCGATTTCGATTTTGATAAAAGTATTTTTAATGTTAAAAACGCTTTATAGATGTAAGACGTTCGTATTTGCTGGTCTGATTATGCATTCATAAATATATCTTCTTATGCTATGTGCCGTGTCCGTTCAGGACGTTGGCGACCACGGCTCTCTACAATTTCCATCTCTTTGTAACTCTTGTTGCTGGAGTATGTACGTTGATGTTTGAGTTGTGAAACGTGTCTCCTGAGATGTTTATCCCACAACAAAAATGGCGGACTCGGTATGTGAGTCCGGGTAATAAAATACCTGTCCTTTGTCACACTTAATAAATTTTTTTTTGTTAGGTCTCCTAAACATTGTCCGCCATCAATTTACTCAAGCTCGCTAGGTAGGTCATGCCGTTTTCCTCGGTCCCTCTTGTCTTTAAACTGTCTTGTGCGTATAAAATTTTCCAAACACTCTTTCCTCATTATATGCCCTAGAAATTTCAACAAACTCTTTAGGGTGTTTTGTATATGTATTTTTTTTAATTTTCATTTACTCTAAAATTTCGTCGTTGATCATATAGTCGGTTAATTATATCCTCAGCATCCTTCTGTAGAACCACATTTCTTTTGTTTATTTTTGTGGTCACCACTAATGAATCCTGATAGGACTTCTAATTCTCTCAAAATCGCTTCGCTGTATAGGTTGAATAAGTCCGGTGAGAAGACACATCCTTGTCTTACACACCTTTCTATTTTTGTATATTTACTGAATTCCTTTTTATTTATTTATATATATATATATATATATATATATATATATATATATATATATATATATATATATATATATAGATTATATAGATTATTCAAATATCCTTCCCAAATATGTCAAAGTTACCTAGAAGTTCCAACAGTTGTTTGTGATGTACTTTATCAAACGTTTTGCGTAATCTATAAAGTATAGGTATGCATCCTTCTACATGTGTATTGCTACTTTTAGATTAATAAGTCCGTAGTTCGATAGAATTTATAGCTGAATTTTGATCTGAAATTTTCACTGTATAATCTCTCATCTATGGCGTTGTGCTAAATTACTTTAGGTCGACCCGAACCATCAGAAAAGTGTATTCGGGCGTTAAAACAGGAAATTGAAAAACGAATTTACAGCAGGTCAGCAGAAAGAGAAGACAATTTTGAAATCAGCCCAAGATCGGCACAGTGTAGCCATTCCATTCGTTATTATGATTGATCAAGTCATCAAATATTCAGTAGAGCAAACACTCTTCCTATTTTATGTGCCCTGTCCTTTAAAGGTGTAAACGAGTATAGCTCTCCTCACCTTCCTATCCATTGTAAAGCTAAATAGTGTTTGTCCCTTTACTATACCTCCCATCCTCTGTTCTGCCACAACTGGAACATAGAATGATATAGAGGGAAAGAGGACAACCATCTTACACAATAAAGTTTGTAAGTTGACAAGATTCTTACAAAATAAGGATAGTAAGAAATATTAAGGAGACAAAGCTTCTTACACAATATAAAAGGGTATAATCTTCTCACACACTAGAGATAATAAAAGGAGAACGTTTCTTACAAAACTGGTATAGTAAGGGGACACGCTTTTTACACAATAAGGATACTAAGGGATAGTAAGGGGACAAATATTCTTACACAATACGGGTAGTAAGGCATAATAAGGGAACAATAGAGACAGTAAGAGACGAACGTTTCTTACACAACAGAGATGGTAAAGTGACAAGCATCTTACACAATAAGGATAGTGAGAGATAAGGAGACAAATATCCTTATACAATTGGGAGATTAAGGAGAGAAACTTCTTACAGAATAAGGATAGTAAAAGATAGTAAGGGACAAACTTCTTACCAAATCGGGAGAAGTAAGGAAAAAGTTCCTTACGCAATAAGGACAGTAAGAGATAATAAGAAGACAAGCATTTTACACAATAGGGATAGTAAGGCGACAAACTTCTTACATAATAAGGGCAATGGGCAGCTTCTTACACAACAGATATAGTAAGTGGACAAATTTTCTTACACAATAGGGATAGTAAGTGATAGTAAGGGGACAAATCTTCTTACACAAGTTCGTCACGTAGGTTACTCGCTGTTTTTTATCTATATTGCTTTCAGCCTGCCCTGTGAGTGTCAAGTTCGCCAAGATTTCTTTCCTCGTATTGTGTCCTAGAAATTTTAACTGTCTGTTTCTGATTCTAAGTATAAGTGTTATTTTTCCCATTCTGCTTAAAGCTTTCTCTTTACGCACATGTTCTGTCCATGTTATTCTCAACATCCTTCTGTAGTGCCAAATCTCTGTTGGCCCAAATTTTCTCTTCATCTGTGTGGAAATTGTTCGAAATTCACTACCATATAGCAAGATTTATATCACACAGCATTCTAGCATAATTTCCTTTGTTTCTAACGAAATATTCCTGTTTCTTAATACTTTGGCTTTTGGAAGTTATCTTGCTCTATTCCAATGCGCCTTAGGCTTTTTGCGTCACATTCGCCGTTGTCTGTTAAAACACTCCCAAGATTATTAAATTTCTGTGCTTGCTTGATTCTAGTCAAATGAATTAACGGAGAGACAGAGATTTCTCGGTGTATTCTTGTCTGATGAGTTTTCATTTAGCAGACAAATCTGGAGATTGACGAATCAAGAATTGTTTTTGAACAGCCGACAGCTCACTATCAGGCATGGTGGATTTCTGGGATCTATATAGGTAGTAACTTGAAGTATTGAACATTCAAAGTTTCTAGAGGGCGTATGGAATATTAAATCAGAACAATGCATCTCCATTTTGCAAGAGGAACTTCTACCGGTATTCTCTGAGGATTATTTGTGCCAAAACCGTACGAAGAATATTTTATGCTCTACATAGTCTGTAACTCTGAGGAGAGTCATTAACATTCAAAATTTTCTTTAGACTCCTTCTTTGTGATTTTCACTGTATTAAGTACAGTTTCGGTCGATCCAATGATCAACCTTCATCAGATGGGTGTAATTTGAAAGAGAAAAAAAATCAGTTCTTCACAAATTGGTCGCTAGGTTGGCCAACAAAAAAGCAGCGAAATTTAAGCTTATCGTGAAAAGACGTGGAATTTCAGCGGAGATATTTCGATGGACATGCAGACATTTCTTTCGGTTCTGAATCTCTTCAGCCTTAATTTGACATCTTTTTCAAGTCTTTGTTTTGGTTCTCCGCGACTTCCTCACTCTTGTTGCTTTAAGTAACTTTTGATATTTTACCTTCTCTCCTTATCCCACTTCTGCCATTTGTACACGAATTCTTTAGCAGATTAATTCTTTGCATTCAGTAAGTTCTGTCAGTGTTAAATTCTCCGTGCCTTCTTTCCTCATTATGCGTCCGAAAAATTTCATCTGTCTTTTTTCTTGTAAATATAAGCTTCCTTGTAGTTCCAATTCTATCATTGGGAGAACCGTATCTCAAATGCTTCAAGTCTCTTCTTCATCTCTGTGGAAATTGTCCAACATCCGCTATCATATAGAAGACATTCCAGCATCCCCCTCTCTCTCTCTCTCTCTCTTTCACTTTCTCTCTCTCACTCTCACTCTCTCTTTCGCTCTCTCTCTCACACACACACACGCTCAAATACACACACACTCCTTTCTAGTTTCTGTCTGTGACTTCCTGCTCGACCTCTCTAGCGTTGTTTCTCCATTTTTATATTCCTCCCTCTTTCTTTCTTTCTTTCTTTCTTTCTTTCTTTCTTTCTTCCACGCATTAACTTGATCTTTCTTTCTGCCTTTCTTTTGCCTTCTCCCATGCATTAACTTGATCTTTCTTTCTTTCTTTCTTCCTTTCTTTCTTTCAACTCCCTTATCTTTTCACTTCTTTTCTTTCTCCTCATATACAGTTTGATGTTGAAAAGTTATCAGCCCGATCAAAAACCATATCTCCCGAAATTTATGATGCACTTTTCACAATTTGTGAAGATACTACATTCCGACCCCAGACAAACGTCTTAGGTCAAAGTGTTGATCTCTATACTTAGGTGCTTAATATAAGGCGGGTATTTTTTTGAGGAAATTTTACAACTCACCTGAGCTTATGAGTGACCACACGGTTTTTGTATATTTTTACTCCTTAAACGATTTTTGATCCCCTTTATTAAGACCTCCTATTTATTGAAAATTGAAAAAAAATTCCTACTTCTTGATTATTAAGAGCTTCCTCTTTTATTAGGCACCTGAGACTACATACATAATTTTCGCATTTGTTACGGGTACTATGCTACTCTATAATAATATATTCAGAAAGACCCACATACACAGACGAAGACGCTTGCACCTATACACATCGACTGATACACCTATTTACAAAAACCGTCCTGTTTAAGACAATAAAATACATCCGGCGACAAGGTCTCTGATCGGGAGATTGGAGATTTGAAGGCAAAAATCTCGTTCAAGTTATCTGTAGTTCAAGGCATAAAATCGTGTTCAAAACATCTGTAGTTGAAGGCAGTAATCTCGTTCAAGTTATCTGTAGTTCAAGGCATAAAATCGTGTTCAAAATATCTGTAATTGAAGGCAAAAATCTCGTTTAAGTTATCTGTAGTTCAAGGCATAAAATTGCGTTCAAAATATCTGTAGTTCAAGGCATAAAATCGCGTTCAAGATACCTGTAGTTGCGTTCAAAATATCTGTATTTGCGTTCATAATATCTGTAGCTGAAGGCATAAAATCGCATTCAAAATATATGTAGTTCAAGGCACAAAATCGCGTTCAATGTATCTGTATCTGAAGGCAAAAATCGTGTTCAAGTTATCTGTAGTTCAAGGCATAAAATCGCGTTCAAGATATCTGTAGTTGTGTCCAAAATATCTGTATTTGCGTTCAAAATATCTGTAGCTGAAGGCATAAAATAGCATTCAAAATATGTGTACTTCAAGGCATAAAATCGCGTTCAAGAGATATATAGCTGAAGCCACAAAATTGTGTACGAAGTAGTTAAATTTCGGCATTAAATAACCCATAGATGTTGATATGCCGTTAAACAAAATCAACAAACCAAATATTTACAAGCAAACATGTAAACGCAAATACATTTCAGTCTTTTTTTTAACTGGGGAGGAATGCATATCTCGTTCAACATTGCGAAGTCAATGAAGAATATGAAACATGAAGTGACTCGTACAGAAATGTCTATTCTGGATAAACGACCTTCATTCCTTGTAAGATTTTTTTCAGGTTTTCTCATTAGAATATCTTTATTAAGCCGAATCTCGGAAAGCGTGCTAAAGAAAATTTTGACAAGTTAACAAAATGCAGACACTCTATTACAAATAGATTTGTTGCTTCATTACTTTTAACTTTATTCTGCTTTGTGTTGTCGATGTGGTTTTATCTGTCTACCTGATTTTCAGTGTTATAATTGGCCGAGCGGAGGAGAAAGGAGAGAGAGAAATAGAGAAATGAAAACGAAATAGAGAGAGAAAGGTAAACAGAGAATAAAGGGAGAGCGGGTGATGAGAAGGATAAGCTCACGGAGATAGAACAAAGGAAAAAGAGACAACGTGAGAAAAGAAACAAAAGAGAGGTCGCCTGAATGAGGAAAGAAACATGCAGAAGAGAGGAGAGATAGAGAGAGAGAGAGAAAGAGGGGAAGAAAAAATGGTTCGAAAGACAAGGTAAGGAAAATAGACATGATCGAGAAAAAAGGGGAGGAAAGAAAAGAATAAGAACAAGTATCTAGCAAAGTGAGTGAGTGAGTGAGTGAGTGAGTGAGTGAGTGAGTGAGTGAGTGAGTGAGTGGGTGAAGGAGAAAGACAAACAAGAAGGAGGAGAGAGAAAGTAAGAAAAAACGAAGATCGTGGAGAGGATTGAAAAACAAAAACAAAAAGTTGATCAAAAATCGAAAAGGTAGTAAAGATTTGTCGGTTGATTTTGTTTAGCGGCATATCAAAACCTCTATGGGTTATTTTGTAGTAGACCATGCGGTGGTGTGAATGGAAGAAGAGAAGATGAGTAATCTCTAGGTGAAGACTTCCGCTGGCCGGCCCAGCTAAATTAGAATGTTGGACTATAATGAAGTCCAAAGAAGGCAAATAAACAAACAAGACCGATATACATGTATGCGAACAAATATATATTAATAACAAATAGATTAATACACGAATTACAAATACATTGAAGACATGAATAAAATGTTACAGTCTGTATGGAAAGTTGTGTGTGTGTTGAGTTGAATGTCCGTACGGGGTGAATTTTGTTTTAGCGTGTTCCCAGAATATGGGAAACGCTGGTTGTGTATAGGAGTTCACATATTGGAAATTTTAAGAGAAAGTTTTATATACCTCGCCTCACGTGTGAGGTTGCGGCCCGCGGCTGAAGTCGAGATAGTTGCTCGCACGTGCGCGTAAGCAGAGAAAAGAAGAAGAGGCGAAGGGTCAGCGAGTATTTATACTCCCGGGAGAGAGAGACCCCTGTTGAAGGGTTAAGGAAATGAGGAGGAGCTAACTGCGACAATTTAATGCCGAAATCTAAATATTTTGAACACAATTATATAGCTTCAACTACAGATAAAATGTATTGCTGGTAATTTTCCTATAAGATGTCTTATTGGTAATGGCACTTTAAAAGAGAAAGTCATATATCCGATCTCTTGCTAAAGAGACTGGAAACATTGTCCCGCTCCAGTAAATACATAGCTCCTTCAACAATACTCTAGATTTACAATAGCCAGATCATACCAAAAATACACTATTGCTGCCATATCTGGGCTGGCGCTGCCCAGTCCTCACTTGCTTGCGTTGATAGTGCTCAAAAGCAGCTACAAATCTTTGTGGGTGATGAATTATTTTCAATTCTACAACCACTTTCTCACAGACGAAACGTCGCGAGCTTCTCGCTGCTCTATCGCTATTTCCATGGCACATGTTCTGACGAGTTGCATTCTTTCGTCCCACAAGACCTGACCTTTAAAACTGGGACCGGCCATGCCACGTCCACAAGTGTGAATCATCCCCGTTCCCTTCGTATTCCCCCTACAAGAAAAAAGTTCCACTCGGAAAGTTACTTTCCAAGAACTGTTGCTTCCCCAATCACTGCCATCTTGACCTCTTCAAGTCTAAGGTTAACCGTTATCTTTCCTGCATAGCCGCAAGAACTCCAATTCTTGCCTTTTTTTCTTACGCTCATACACCACCACACACTAACACTCTACATTGAGTGGCTCTTTGGCCTTGTAATGGGTGAATAAAAAAAGCATCCCTCACTTTTAACAATATCGATTCCATTATATTTTCTTCCGATGGCGATTTTATTTGGTGAGGAATGATGCCGCTTTCAAATACTGCTCTAACGTTATTCTTATATATACTAATTTTTACCCAACACAAGACTCGTAAGCCACTCAGGAGAAAGGTTTACAGTCAATAGGTATTGATACTGAAGTGTGCGATATGTATTGAAGATTGAGTGAGTGAGGGATTTGATTTTTTTAAGAAAGAAAGAAAAAAAGAAACAAACAAAAAAGGAACATGGCAAGATAAATCGGCTTCAAGAAAGGACTGAAAAAGAAAGAAGAAGGAAGGAAGGAAGGAAGGAAGGAAGGAAGGAAGGAAGGAAGGAAGGAAGGAAGGAAGGAAGGAAGAGAATAATAGACAGAGAAAGTAAGTATAAGTAAAGGAACAAAGCAAGAGAGAGAAAAATTAAATGAGTAATTGAGGAATGAAAAATAGAATAAAGAGTTGATTAATTAATTGATTTTTTACGACTTATCAACCCGTTATGTGTTATTTAAAAGCGAGACATATTTTGGATTGTAAGAATAATTTATTTTTTCGTGACTCAATATTACATTAACAATTTCTCACAAATGACAATGATGTTTCCAGATATTAGTCCTACTATTTAACCCATAGCTGGGCTAAGGAGGTCGATTCATAACTTTCCCAGGGGTATTTACGCATAAGTGAATGTAACGAACCCGAGAGAAATTAGAAATCAGCTCTCCGATTTCTCAGTCGAGTCGTTATCCATTAAGAATTGAAGAGAAGGTGAGAGGAAATGAAGATGATGAAGATTAGAGAAGATGACGATTGACATTTAACCTGGAGATATCAGGAAATGAAGCAATCCATCTTTGTACTCGGTAGCCATGTTTGAACTTTGAAACGAATCTTTTATTCAATGTCCGCGGGTTGACTGTTCTCATTCCGTTTTTAATGCTTACGGAATTTTTTCTTAAATTCCTTTTTTTTTTTGTGTGTGTTTTTCTTTTTGAATCATTCACCCCCATGTAAGGCAATAAAGCCACTAAGACACAAGAATGTGAAAGGATAAAAAAAAAAGAAGCATTATTATGTATACGAGAACAATAGAAGAGTAGATAAAGATTGTTATTGCGTTGAAATTTTTCAAGATCGAAATTGGTTGGAAAGTTTGGAACCAGAAGAGAAGTACATAAAAGAGAAAAGAAACTGTCAGCATAGAAATTATGGTTGCGTCTAACCATTTCAAGTGGGAATTGATGAAACCTTGCTACCAATCTAGTACTGTTTACAGAGAAGAGTTCATCGAAACAACATGAAAATATTTATAGAAAAGGCACAGAAAAGATAAATTTACGGCGCTGGGAATTTGACTGAAGCCGACATGCCAGGTTAGGTCTAATAGTATTGCTGATTCTTCTTTAGATTAGAACATATCTTGTTCCATGGCAGTTGCCTGTTCAATCCTTGGGTTACGGAGTACTGAAAAGTCACTACCTTCTTCAATAGAAGAAACAGGTAAGCGACACAAAAGTGGATAAAATCGGCGTATATTAACTGATATGAAGTATTCACCAAACTAATATCTGTCGTTTATCCGTTTCTTCCATTTCAGCAATTCCAAAAGATTTGAACTCACAACTATCATGAAACCAAATATGTTTTAAGCAAGTCCTTAGTACGCCAGACTATGACAACCAAGCAGACCTCTTCTCTTGAATAACAAAACATTTAATAATTCCGACAAAGCGAGGAAATTTGTTCTAAGGGAACCATATACAACGACGGAATATTCAATTTGAGCTTAAGTTGGTTAGAAACGTCTAGTCAGATATATAGCCATATATGCAATTAGGTTGGAAAAGGCGTGGTGATAACTATGTTTCTGTGTGTCTCTGGTTGCAAGGTTATGGTTTGAAAGGTTTGTGGCTAAAATAGTTGCATATTTCAGACCGGTATTTAAACGGAAGGGTTTGAGCCGGGATAAAATCTCTTGGCACTGAATCATGATTTTCTAGGCAGATATAACCTCTTGATTTTGAAGATTAATGCAATGCAGTCACCCTGCTCGCCTTTTATCTGCATTTAGACTTATGCTGGACTAATCTTAGTTTAGTAAATACTAAGAGAGACTAAGAAAAAATAGTTATCAATTTATATGCATCAGACAGAAGCTGGAATAATTTACAATTAATGAATGTAGGGAAAGAAAGAAAGAAAGAAAGAAAGAAAGAAAGAAAGAAAATGTTTTGAGGACAGTTAAGAAGAGTAAGACAGAGAGAGACACAAAGAGGGAGAGAAAGATAGACAGAAGAAAGGCAGACAGAGAGAGAGAGAGAGATCATGAACTAGGTGAGAAGGGAAATAACAATCACACAAAATAATAAAAAATTACCAAAAAATCCTACTAATATTCGGATATGGCCGATCATGGCTCTTCACAGCTTCCTACCCTTTGCAGTCCTTTGTAAATTTTGTCTTTTTGCTCTATCTCCAACCATTTACACAAGCTCTCTAGGTAAGTTATTCTCTGTTTTCCTCTGTCCCCTTTGCTTTCAATATGTCCTATGAGTGTCAAATTTTCCAAACCCTCTTTCCTCATTATGTGCCCTCGAAATTTCAACACATCTTCTTGATGCTACTTATAAAGAGTCCTTTATGTTTCCATTTTCTCTAAAACTTCGTCTTTGCTCACCTGTTCAATCCATAGTATTCTCAGAATCCTCCTGGTGACTCACATTTCTGTTGCCTCAAGTCACTTCGACATCTATTTTGAGATTGCCCAGCATTCACTGTCATATAGGAGTGCCGATATGACATAACTGCCAAGTCTTCTTTTCTTTTTTCGAATTAAATTTTCCTGTTTCTTAATACTTTGCTTACCCACTGAAAGGCATTTTTCGCTCTAACAATGCGCCTTCGGATTTCGGTTTTGGTTTGGTTTGGTTTGGTTTACGGCATATCAACCTCAATGGGTTATTTAATGCCGACAACTTTTTCCAGGTAATATTTTTTTGTCAAAAATCTATTTCTGCTAATATTTTTTCCCTCACAAATGTATAGCTGGTAATATAATTTTTAAAAATGTATTGCTAGTAATATTTTTTTCAAAAATATATTGCTGGTAATAGTTTTTTCCTTCAAAAATTTATTTCTGTTAATAATTTTTACAAAGTATTTGTAGTATTAAAAGCTATTTTTTACACTTTTATAATGCTTTTTACCTCAGTTTCGGGGTTAACTATTTGCCCATAGCGGGGACCCTAACAGGTGCTACCACCCCAGCTGAGAGTGGACTTGGGAACACCAGCAATTAAGAGGTGGTTCCACGCTCCTCAAAACCTCCTGATCAAAGGCCTTGCT
Source organism: Acanthosepion esculentum (assembly GCA_964036315.1). NCBI lineage: Eukaryota > Metazoa > Mollusca > Cephalopoda > Sepiida > Sepiidae > Acanthosepion > Acanthosepion esculentum. The sequence goes on from OZ038486.1 coordinate 66,133,020, forward strand.
GTTGGACGTAGTTTATCATCTTACCCAGGACGCGGATTTAGTTTATCGTCATACCCAGGACGCGGATTTAGTTTATCGTCATACCCAGGACGCTTGGATTTCGGTGTCGCATAAGCTAACGTCTAAAAAATAATTTTGTAGAAATGGGAAAATAAATATGTGAAAGTGAAAACCTTATTTGGTGAGATTGTTGCCTAAAAACGGGAAAAGGTTGCCAGCGCTCGATCTATAGCGAAAGCTAATTTATTGAATGATGATTTTCAAGGTAGGATTATAGTGTCCACTTGGGAACCTTTTTCTCAGAATGTTTATAAATAATTCCTTTTGGCACCCTAACTCCTTTCCCCAGAACTGTACCTCCTCTTTCCGTTAAAAAGAGTTAATGAAGATATTTCCTGGTGTCAACAGTGCCTTCGGAAATTACTGAGGTACTACAGACATTCTGAGGGAATCGTGCGCGAGTGAAATTTCTGAATGACGCGCTGGATTAAGCGGAGATTCGTCGAAATAGCAAGAGGTCAGTGTGATCGAATGTCACCAAACAAGGAGAGATGGTGGTCACGTGTTTAATGGAGGCTTGTTTTCTTTTAATTTACTTGAAACCTATGAGATCGCTTATCCGATTTCCGCCTTCGGTGAGTTAGAGAAATATAAAATTAAATTAATCTCACCAGCTTTTCAACGTTTCAGCATAAAGTATATTTATTTATTTTACAAGGAAGGAGGAGGATTTCTTATTTGCGTTTTATTTATTTGTTTTGTTTCGCTATCATATTTTTCTTTTGAACACTGTCCACTTTTGAGGGAGGTTAGATGTTGATTTTGGAAAAATGCACAAGAGTGTTCTAGAAGATGAAGATGGGAGGAAGAAAGAAACAAAGAAAGATGGAAGGCAGAGACGGTGTAAGAGAATATCATGAGGAAAAGAAAGATCAGGTTAATGCTTGACAAAAGGGAAATGAAAGAAATAAAGATGAAGTTAATGTGCGAGAGGGAGTAAAAGAAAGAAAGAAACAAAGAAAGAGAGAAAGATAGAAAGAAGAAAAATCAAGTTAATGCTCGAGAAAAAGTAAAAGAAAGAAAGAAAAAAGAAATATCAAGCTAATGTGCAAGAGCAAGTAAAAGAAAGAAAGAAATATGAAGTAAATGTGAGAGTGAAGGTGAAAGAAGAACAAAGAAATATGTAGTTAATGTGAGAAAGAAAGAAAGAAAGAAAGAAAGAAAGAAAAAAGAAAGAAAGAAAGAAAGAAAGAAGGAAGGAGGGAAAGAAGAAGGCAAAGGAGGAAGAAAGAAAAAGTTAATGCGCGAGAAAAAGTAAAATAATGAAAGAAGGAAATAAAGAAAGAAAGAAATATAAAGTTAATGTGCGAAAGAAAGAAAGAAAGGAAGGAAGGAAGGAAGGAAGGAAGGAAGGAAGGAAGGAAAAAGTTATTGCGCAGAAGACAGTGAAAGAGAGAAAGAAAGAAAGAAAGAAAGAAAGAGAGAGAGAGAAAGAAAGAAAGTGCGAGAGAAAAGAAAGTTTATGCGTTACATAAGGTAAAAGAAAGAAAGAAAAAATGAAGTTAATGTGAGAATGAACGACAGAAAGAAATATAAAGTTAATATGTAAAAGAAGGTGAAGTAAAGGCAAAGAAATATCAAGTTAATGTGCGAGAGAAAGAAAGAAAGAAAGAAAGAAAGAAAGAAAGACAGAAAGAAAGACAGAAAGAAAGACAGAAAGAAAGAAAGAAAGAAAGAAAGAAAGAAAGACAGAAAGAAAGAAAGAAAGAAAGAAAGAAAGAAATATCTTGTTAATGTACGGGAGAAGGTAATAGAAAGACAGAAAGAAAGATCAAGTTAAATCGTGAGAGAAGGTTTAAAGAAAGACAAAAAGAAAATAGATTAAATTAATGCGTGAAAAAAAGAAAGAAACAAACAAAGAAACAAAGAAACAAAGAGAAAAAGAAAATATATAAAATTAAGGCATGAGAGAAAGTAAAAGAAAGGCAGAAACAAAGATCAAGTTAATGCGTAGAAGAAAGAAAGAAGAAAAGAAAGAAAGAAAGAAAGAAAGAAAGAAAGAAAGAAAGAAACGATCAAGTTAATACGCAACAGAAGGTAAAATGGAAAGACAGAAATATTAATGTGCGTGTGAAATTAAAACAAAGGAAGAAAGAAAGAAAAAATCAAGTTAATGCGTGAGAAAAACTGAAGTTAAGACAAATACAATCTCAAGTTAATATGCGAGAGAAAGTAAACAAAAGAAAAAAGTGCAAGTTAATGCATGACAGAGGTTAAAAGAAAGAAAGATCGAGTTAATGTGCGAGAGAAGGTAAAAGAAAGAAAGAAAGAAAGAAAGAAAGAAAGAAAGAAAGAAATATCCTGTTAATGTACGGGAGAAGGTAATAGAAAGACAGAAAGAAAGATCAAGTTAAATCGTGAGAGAAGGTTTAAAGAAAGACAAAAAGAAAATAGATAAAATTAATGCGTGGTAGAAGGTAAAAGAAAGACAGAAAGAAAGATCAATGCGTGGGAGAAGGTAAAAGAAAGACAGAAAGAAAGATCAATGCGTGGTAGAAGGTAAAAGAAAGACAGGAAGAAAGATCAATGCGTGGGAGAAGGTAAAAGAAAGACAGAAAGAAAGATCAATGCGTGGGAGAAGGTAAAAGAAAGACAGAAAGAAAGATCAATGCGTGGTAGAAGGTAAAAGAAAGACAGAAAGAAAGATCAATGCGTGGGAGAAGGTAAAAGAAAGACAGAAAGAAAGATCAATGCGTGGTAGAAGGTAAAAGAAAGACAGAAAGAAAGATCAATGCGTGGGAGAAGGTAAAAGAAAGACAGAAAGAAAGATCAATGCGTGGTAGAAGGTAAAAGAAAGACAGAAAGAAAGATCAATGCGTGGGAGAAGGTAAAAGAAAGACAGAAAGAAAGATCAATGCGTGGGAGAAGGTAAAAGAAAGACAGAAAGAAAGATCAATGCGTGGGAGAAGGTAAAAGAAAGACAGAAAGAAAGATCAATGCGTGGGAGAAGGTAAAAGAAAGACAGAAAGAAAGATCAATGCGTGGTAGAAGGTAAAAGAAAGACAGAAAGAAAGATCAATGCGTGGGAGAAGGTAAAAGAAAGACAGAAAGAAAGATCAATGCGTGGGAGAAGGTAAAAGAAAGACAGGAAGAAAGATCAATGCGTGGTAGAAGGTAAAAGAAAGACAGAAAGAAAGATCAATGCGTGGTAGAAGGTAAAAGAAAGACAGAAAGAAAGATCAATGCGTGGGAGAAGGTAAAAGAAAGACAGAAAGAAAGATCAATGCGTGGTAGAAGGTAAAAGAAAGACAGAAAGAAAGATCAATGCGTGGGAGAAGGTAAAAGAAAGACAGAAAGAAAGATCAATGCGTGGGAGAAGGTAAAAGAAAGACAGAAAGAAAGATCAATGCGTGGGAGAAGGTAAAAGAAAGACAGAAAGAAAGATCAATGCGTGGGAGAAGGTAAAAGAAAGACAGAAAGAAAGATCAATGCGTGGTAGAAGGTAAAAGAAAGACAGAAAGAAAGATCAATGCGTGGGAGAAGGTAAAAGAAAGACAGAAAGAAAGATCAATGCGTGGGAGAAGGTAAAAGAAAGACAGAAAGAAAGATCAATGCGTGGGAGAAGGTAAAAGAAAGACAGAAAGAAAGATCAATGCGTGGGAGAAGGTAAAAGAAAGACAGAAAGAAAGATCAATGCGTGGGAGAAGGTAAAAGAAAGACAGAAAGAAAGATCAATGCGTGGGAGAAGGTAAAAGAAAGACAGAAAGAAAGATCAATGCGTGGGAGAAGGTAAAAGAAAGACAGAAAGAAAGATCAATGCGTGGGAGAAGGTAAAAGAAAGACAGAAAGAAAGATCAATGCGTGGGAGAAGGTAAAAGAAAGACAGAAAGAAAGATCAATGCGTGGGAGAAGGTAAAAGAAAGACAGAAAGAAAGATCAATGCGTGGGAGAAGGTAAAAGAAAGACAGAAAGAAAGATCAATGCGTGGGAGAAGGTAAAAGAAAGACAGAAAGAAAGATCAATGCGTGGGAGAAGGTAAAAGAAAGACAGAAAGAAAGATCAATGCGTGGTAGAAGGTAAAAGAAAGACAGAAAGAAAGATCAATGCGTGGGAGAAGGTAAAAGAAAGACAGAAAGAAAGATCAATGCGTGGGAGAAGGTAAAAGAAAGACAGAAAGAAAGATCAATGCGTGGGAGAAGGTAAAAGAAAGACAGAAAGAAAGATCAATGCGTGGGAGAAGGTAAAAGAAAGACAGAAAGAAAGATCAATGCGTGGGAGAAGGTAAAAGAAAGACAGAAAGAAAGATCAATGCGTGGTAGAAGGTAAAAGAAAGACAGAAAGAAAGATCAATGCGTGGTAGAAGGTAAAAGAAAGACAGAAAGAAAGATCAATGCGTGGGAGAAGGTAAAAGAAAGACAGAAAGAAAGATCAATGCGTGGGAGAAGGTAAAAGAAAGACAGAAAGAAAGATCAATGCGTGGGAGAAGGTAAAAGAAAGACAGAAAGAAAGATCAATGCGTGGGAGAAGGTAAAAGAAAGACAGAAAGAAAGATCAATGCGTGGGAGAAGGTAAAAGAAAGACAGAAAGAAAGATCAATGCGTGGGAGAAGGTAAAAGAAAGACAGAAAGAAAGATCAATGCGTGGGAGTAGGTAAAAGAAAGACAGAAAGAAAGATCAATGCGTGGGAGAAGGTAAAAGAAAGACAGAAAGAAAGATCAATGCGTGGTAGAAGGTAAAAGAAAGACAGAAAGAAAGATCAATGCGTGGGAGAAGGTAAAAGAAAGACAGAAAGAAAGATCAATGCGTGGGAGAAGGTAAAAGAAAGACAGAAAGAAAGATCAATGCGTGGGAGAAGGTAAAAGAAAGACAGAAAGAAAGATCAATGCGTGGGAGAAGGTAAAAGAAAGACAGAAAGAAAGATCAATGCGTGGGAGAAGGTAAAAGAAAGACAGAAAGAAAGATCAATGCGTGGTAGAAGGTAAAAGAAAGACAGAAAGAAAGATCAATGCGTGGGAGAAGGTAAAAGAAAGACAGAAAGAAAGATCAATGCGTGGGAGAAGGTAAAAGAAAGACAGAAAGAAAGATCAATGCGTGGGAGAAGGTAAAAGAAAGACAGAAAGAAAGATCAATGCGTGGGAGAAGGTAAAAGAAAGACAGAAAGAAAGATCAATGCGTGGGAGAAGGTAAAAGAAAGACAGAAAGAAAGATCAATGCGTGGGAGAAGGTAAAAGAAAGACAGAAAGAAAGATCAATGCGTGGTAGAAGGTAAAAGAAAGACAGAAAGAAAGATCAATGCGTGGGAGAAGGTAAAAGAAAGACAGAAAGAAAGATCAATGCGTGGGAGAAGGTAAAAGAAAGACAGAAAGAAAGATCAATGCGTGGGAGAAGGTAAAAGAAAGACAGAAAGAAAGATCAATGCGTGGGAGAAGGTAAAAGAAAGACAGAAAGAAAGATCAATGCGTGGGAGAAGGTAAAAGAAAGACAGAAAGAAAGATCAATGCGTGGGAGAAGGTAAAAGAAAGACAGAAAGAAAGATCAATGCGTGGGAGAAGGTAAAAGAAAGACAGAAAGAAAGATCAATGCGTGGGAGAAGGTAAAAGAAAGACAGAAAGAAAGATCAATGCGTGGTAGAAGGTAAAAGAAAGACAGAAAGAAAGATCAATGCGTGGGAGAAGGTAAAAGAAAGACAGAAAGAAAGATCAATGCGTGGTAGAAGGTAAAAGAAAGACAGAAAGAAAGATCAATGCGTGGGAGAAGGTAAAAGAAAGACAGAAAGAAAGATCAATGCGTGGGAGAAGGTAAAAGAAAGACAGAAAGAAAGATCAATGCGTGGGAGAAGGTAAAAGAAAGACAGAAAGAAAGATCAATGCGTGGTAGAAGGTAAAAGAAAGACAGAAAGAAAGATCAATGCGTGGGAGAAGGTAAAAGAAAGACAGAAAGAAAGATCAATGCGTGGGAGAAGGTAAAAGAAAGACAGAAAGAAAGATCAATGCGTGGGAGAAGGTAAAAGAAAGACAGAAAGAAAGATCAATGCGTGGGAGAAGGTAAAAGAAAGACAGAAAGAAAGATCAATGCGTGGTAGAAGGTAAAAGAAAGACAGAAAGAAAGATCAATGCGTGGGAGAAGGTAAAAGAAAGACAGAAAGAAAGATCAATGCGTGGTAGAAGGTAAAAGAAAGACAGAAAGAAAGATCAATGCGTGGTAGAAGGTAAAAGAAAGACAGAAAGAAAGATCAATGCGTGGGAGAAGGTAAAAGAAAGACAGAAAGAAAGATCAATGCGTGGTAGAAGGTAAAAGAAAGACAGAAAGAAAGATCAATGCGTGGGAGAAGGTAAAAGAAAGACAGAAAGAAAGATCAATGCGTGGTAGAAGGTAAAAGAAAGACAGAAAGAAAGATCAATGCGTGGGAGAAGGTAAAAGAAAGACAGAAAGAAAGATCAATGCGTGGTAGAAGGTAAAAGAAAGACAGAAAGAAAGATCAATGCGTGGGAGAAGGTAAAAGAAAGACAGAAAGAAAGATCAATGCGTGGTAGAAGGTAAAAGAAAGACAGAAAGAAAGATCAATGCGTGGGAGAAGGTAAAAGAAAGACAGAAAGAAAGATCAATGCGTGGTAGAAGGTAAAAGAAAGACAGAAAGAAAGATCAATGCGTGGTAGAAGGTAAAAGAAAGACAGAAAGAAAGATCAATGCGTGGTAGAAGGTAAAAGAAAGACAGAAAGAAAGATCAATGCGTGGGAGAAGGTAAAAGAAAGACAGAAAGAAAGATCAATGCGTGGTAGAAGGTAAAAGAAAGACAGAAAGAAAGATCAATGCGTGGTAGAAGGTAAAAGAAAGACAGAAAGAAAGATCAATGCGTGGGAGAAGGTAAAAGAAAGACAGAAAGAAAGATCAATGCGTGGTAGAAGGTAAAAGAAAGACAGAAAGAAAGATCAATGCGTGGGAGAAGGTAAAAGAAAGACAGAAAGAAAGATCAATGCGTGGTAGAAGGTAAAAGAAAGAGAGAAAGAAAGATCAATGCGTGGTAGAAGGTAAAAGAAAGACAGAAAGAAAGATCAATGCGTGGTAGAAGGTAAAAGAAAGACAGAAAGAAAGATCAATGCGTGGGAGAAGGTAAAAGAAAGACAGAAAGAAAGATCAATGCGTGGTAGAAGGTAAAAGAAAGACAGAAAGAAAGATCAATGCGTGGTAGAAGGTAAAAGAAAGACAGAAAGAAAGATCAATGCGTGGGAGAAGGTAAAAGAAAGACAGAAAGAAAGATCAATGCGTGGTAGAAGGTAAAAGAAAGACAGAAAGAAAGATCAATGCGTGGGAGAAGGTAAAAGAAAGACAGAAAGAAAGATCAATGCGTGGTAGAAGGTAAAAGAAAGACAGAAAGAAAGATCAATGCGTGGGAGAAGGTAAAAGAAAGACAGAAAGAAAGATCAATGCGTGGGAGAAGGTAAAAGAAAGACAGAAAGAAAGATCAATGCGTGGTAGAAGGTAAAAGAAAGACAGAAAGAAAGATCAATGCGTGGGAGAAGGTAAAAGAAAGACAGAAAGAAAGATCAATGCGTGGTAGAAGGTAAAAGAAAGACAGAAAGAAAGATCAATGCGTGGTAGAAGGTAAAAGAAAGACAGAAAGAAAGATCAATGCGTGGTAGAAGGTAAAAGAAAGACAGAAAGAAAGATCAATGCGTGGGAGAAGGTAAAAGAAAGACAGAAAGAAAGATCAATGCGTGGGAGAAGGTAAAAGAAAGACAGAAAGAAAGATCAATGCGTGGGAGAAGGTAAAAGAAAGACAGAAAGAAAGATCAATGCGTGGTAGAAGGTAAAAGAAAGACAGAAAGAAAGATCAATGCGTGGGAGAAGGTAAAAGAAAGACAGAAAGAAAGATCAATGCGTGGTAGAAGGTAAAAGAAAGACAGAAAGAAAGATCAATGCGTGGTAGAAGGTAAAAGAAAGACAGAAAGAAAGATCAATGCGTGGGAGAAGGTAAAAGAAAGACAGAAAGAAAGATCAATGCGTGGTAGAAGGTAAAAGAAAGACAGAAAGAAAGATCAATGCGTGGGAGAAGGTAAAAGAAAGACAGAAAGAAAGATCAATGCGTGGTAGAAGGTAAAAGAAAGACAGAAAGAAAGATCAATGCGTGGGAGAAGGTAAAAGAAAGACAGAAAGAAAGATCAATGCGTGGTAGAAGGTAAAAGAAAGACAGAAAGAAAGATCAATGCGTGGGAGAAGGTAAAAGAAAGACAGAAAGAAAGATCAATGCGTGGTAGAAGGTAAAAGAAAGACAGAAAGAAAGATCAATGCGTGGGAGAAGGTAAAAGAAAGACAGAAAGAAAGATCAATGCGTGGGAGAAGGTAAAAGAAAGACAGAAAGAAAGATCAATGCGTGGGAGAAGGTAAAAGAAAGACAGAAAGAAAGATCAATGCGTGGTAGAAGGTAAAAGAAAGACAGAAAGAAAGATCAATGCGTGGGAGAAGGTAAAAGAAAGACAGAAAGAAAGATCAATGCGTGGGAGAAGGTAAAAGAAAGACAGAAAGAAAGATCAATGCGTGGTAGAAGGTAAAAGAAAGACAGAAAGAAAGATCAATGCGTGGGAGAAGGTAAAAGAAAGACAGAAAGAAAGATCAATGCGTGGTAGAAGGTAAAAGAAAGACAGAAAGAAAGATCAATGCGTGGGAGAAGGTAAAAGAAAGACAGAAAGAAAGATCAATGCGTGGTAGAAGGTAAAAGAAAGACAGAAAGAAAGATCAATGCGTGGGAGAAGGTAAAAGAAAGACAGAAAGAAAGATTAATGCGTGGGAGAAGGTAAAAGAAAGACAGAAAGAAAGATCAATGCGTGGTAGAAGGTAAAAGAAAGACAGAAAGAAAGATCAATGCGTGGTAGAAGGTAAAAGAAAGACAGAAAGAAAGATCAATGCGTGGGAGAAGGTAAAAGAAAGACAGAAAGAAAGATCAATGCGTGGTAGAAGGTAAAAGAAAGACAGAAAGAAAGATCAATGCGTGGGAGAAGGTAAAAGAAAGACAGAAAGAAAGATCAATGTGTGGGAGAAGGTAAAAGAAAGACAGAAAGAAAGATCAATGCGTGGGAGAAGGTAAAAGAAAGACAGAAAGAAAGATCAATGCGTGGTAGAAGGTAAAAGAAAGACAGAAAGAAAGATCAATGCGTGGTAGAAGGTAAAAGAAAGACAGAAAGAAAGATCAATGCGTGGGAGAAGGTAAAAGAAAGACAGAAAGAAAGATCAATGCGTGGTAGAAGGTAAAAGAAAGACAGAAAGAAAGATCAATGCGTGGTAGAAGGTAAAAGAAAGACAGAAAGAAAGATCAATGCGTGGGAGAAGGTAAAAGAAAGACAGAAAGAAAGATCAATGCGTGGGAGAAGGTAAAAGAAAGACAGAAAGAAAGATCAATGCGTGGGAGAAGGTAAAAGAAAGACAGAAAGAAAGATCAATGCGTGGTAGAAGGTAAAAGAAAGACAGAAAGAAAGATCAATGCGTGGGAGAAGGTAAAAGAAAGACAGAAAGAAAGATCAATGCGTGGTAGAAGGTAAAAGAAAGACAGAAAGAAAGATCAATGCGTGGGAGAAGGTAAAAGAAAGACAGAAAGAAAGATCAATGCGTGGGAGAAGGTAAAAGAAAGACAGAAAGAAAGATCAATGCGTGGGAGAAGGTAAAAGAAAGACAGAAAGAAAGATCAATGCGTGGTAGAAGGTAAAAGAAAGACAGAAAGAAAGATCAATGCGTGGTAGAAGGTAAAAGAAAGACAGAAAGAAAGATCAATGCGTGGGAGAAGGTAAAAGAAAGACAGAAAGAAAGATCAATGCGTGGTAGAAGGTAAAAGAAAGACAGAAAGAAAGATCAATGCGTGGTAGAAGGTAAAAGAAAGACAAAGAAAGATCAATGCGTGGGAGAAGGTAAAAGAAAGACAGAAAGAAAGATCAATGCGTGGGAGAAGGTAAAAGAAAGACAGAAAGAAAGATCAATGCGTGGGAGAAGGTAAAAGAAAGACAGAAAGAAAGATCAATGCGTGGGAGAAGGTAAAAGAAAGACAGAAAGAAAGATCAATGCGTGGGAGAAGGTAAAAGAAAGACAGAAAGAAAGATCAATGCGTGGGAGAAGGTAAAAGAAAGACAGAAAGAAAGATCAATGCGTGGTAGAAGGTAAAAGAAAGACAGAAAGAAAGATCAATGCGTGGGAGAAGGTAAAAGAAAGACAGAAAGAAAGATCAATGCGTGGTAGAAGGTAAAAGAAAGACAGAAAGAAAGATCAATGCGTGGGAGAAGGTAAAAGAAAGACAGAAAGAAAGATCAATGCGTGGGAGAAGGTAAAAGAAAGACAGAAAGAAAGATCAATGCGTGGGAGAAGGTAAAAGAAAGACAGAAAGAAAGATCAATGCGTGGTAGAAGGTAAAAGAAAGACAGAAAGAAAGATCAATGCGTGGGAGAAGGTAAAAGAAAGACAGAAAGAAAGATCAATGCGTGGTAGAAGGTAAAAGAAAGACAGAAAGAAAGATCAATGCGTGGGAGAAGGTAAAAGAAAGACAGAAAGAAAGATCAATGCGTGGTAGAAGGTAAAAGAAAGACAGAAAGAAAGATCAATGCGTGGGAGAAGGTAAAAGAAAGACAGAAAGAAAGATCAATGCGTGGGAGAAGGTAAAAGAAAGACAGAAAGAAAGATCAATGCGTGGGAGAAGGTAAAAGAAAGACAGAAAGAAAGATCAATGCGTGGTAGAAGGTAAAAGAAAGACAGAAAGAAAGATCAATGCGTGGGAGAAGGTAAAAGAAAGACAGAAAGAAAGATCAATGCGTGGGAGAAGTTAAAAGAAAGACAGAAAGAAAGATCAATGCATAGGAGAAGGTAAAAGAAAGAAATATCTAGTTAATGTGCGAGAGAATAAGCAAAATGCAGAATCGGGAAATACCAACGATGGAAAAAGAATGTAAAATAAAATGTGGCGTGCTTAGTGGCCGAAATAGTTGCATATTCTCTACCGGAATCGGAAGCCAGTATCCAAGCCCATGTGAAGAATACTAAATAGAGCATTTAGAATTTTAATATTCATGGTAAACATCCTTCCGTTAGTTGGTTGCCATATCTGGTCTGGTGCTCCTGCTGTACATCTTGATATTCTTGACAAAATCCAAAGAAGGATCTGTTATGTAATCGATCCTGACTTGGCATCTCGACTTCAGTCAATCTCTTGACGACATGATGTGGCTTCCCTCTGTCTTTTCTACAAATATTTGCATGGCAACTGATGAGCTTTTTTCCCAGTGTCTCCGACTACAGGAATTATACGCATGCTACTAGTTTGGCATCTATGCCCCACCCTTTTACTATTGAAATAGCTAAATGCAACTGCCACTTCTGCTCCAACAGTTTCTTTCCTCGCACATCCCGCCTGTGGAACTCTCGTTTACTTTCTTCACTGATAACTACAATCTTCAAAAATTTAAATGCTTCGTCAATCGCCATCTTCAGTCTTCTTCATCTTTTGTCTTATCCTCAATCCTCCCTATACTCAGTCTTCTCTTTCACTTTCATTCCCTGTAAGCCCTTGCGTACCAGTGACATTCCCGGCTTGCTTGGGATGAAATGATTAAAAAAAAATGGCAATATGCAATCTTCTTTAAATTCTCACTCATATCGGTTTTGTACCACACTATGTTACAGTACATACTACGTGATGAAAGGAAAAAAAATGATGACTAATTCGTGTATTTGCTTGGGTGGGGTCTGTTTTGCGGTTAAAAAAGAAAAAAAATCTCCAGGTATTTTCCGCAGTCGCAGAGACAGTGTTCGTGTCAAAACATCTTTAAAAAAATGAAATTTTGAACGCTGAATTTTAAGACAGCTAAATCTTGGAAAACTAGCCAATGACAATGTTCTTCTTGTTGATTTCACTTGGGTGACTATGCATTTTATACTCAAAACAGAAAAAAAAAGGCAGCAAGTAAATAAAAAGCTACACACATCTTCACCTTCCATTGTGTCGACTCCGCAAATTTTGTCTTTCATTGATATTTTCTCATCTTCTATCTTTTGCTGATTACCTTTTTTTGTTGTTTCACACTTGTCACCATTATCCTAATCCATAAATAGGGGATTTCTAATAACAAATCACAAATGATAGCGCGTGCTCACGAGCCTCCGACACTTTCCTTAAAGATCTCTTCGATTTAACCAGTCTGTGAATGTTTTCAGTTCTTTGGGGCTCTCATTTTCTTAACAAGAGTTTTTAGCGACATTCCCAGTGCTCCATTTAATATAGACCCAACTGTCACATTCACAGTTTTGATGTTTATTTTCTTGTCCTTATTCATACAGCGATCCACAGCCACGGTATTAGATGCTCTTAAGCTATTTCAAGGTTCAACATTTTATTTAATATTCCATTCCACGTGAGTTCGTTTTCATGGACGACATGACCACTTAGAATGTTAGCGCTATTATTAGTAGACAAAATTCTCCCATATACTCTTCAGCTTGTAGGCAATCTAAGGAGATTTACTTCACCCCCACCCCCCACTGAGTCAGGTTGTGACACAAGGTCAGTTTTTAACGTGGGGACCCGAGTGTTTTCACTCGGGCCACTGGTCTATGCTGGTCTTAGCTGGTCATAGCTTGTCCAAGCTGGTCAAAGCTACTCATAGCTGGTCTTGGCTTGTCATAGCTGGTCAGAGCCGCTCCAAGCTAGTCGTAGCCGTGATACCACCAGCACACGGATGGAACCCTGTGCCAGGTAAGATTAACATTTAGGATATATTAGTAACTTTGAATCCACTTACTGAATTCGAAGGAAAATTTTGATTAAAAAATACCAACAATGAATGCGAAAACGAAGCTGTACATAAAATAAATAATAAACGGTAAAGTTTTATATACCAACACCCAAACAAATTGGTATATACAAAAATCACAAAAAGCTTCTGTAGAAATGTCATTTCATAGTTTTAGATTTTGGTTTTATGTTAATTAAAGCAGTTCTCTCGGCATGTACGTGTATGTAAAAAAGAAAGTATATTCCGATATGACAGAGAAAGTTTATTCATGCATATCTGCTCAGAAATAGAGAAAATGAGACAGTCAAATGGTGGCTAGCGTGTCTGGTATATATATCTAGTGGTTTGTGAGTAACTGGTCTGAATTGTTTATTTGAAGTTGCTGCGGTAGCAAGTAGGTTTTTCGATACGAGTGAATCTCCAGCCACTTACTTTTTCAGTTGCCAATTCGATTTTTATTTGTTTTCTGTATTAATACCGGCTCTTGGGCTTAGGAGTTTTGAAACAAGATTGAAATATTTGATTGGCTAATTATTGTCTCAACAAAAACGTTCTCTACTACGTCTGCTCCAGTAAAGCTGATTTTCTTTTCCGTCCAGAAATTCGTAGCGAGCATTTTATCTATTTTTTAATATATCTGGTTGGTTGCTAATTATTTGAGATGTATCCTGATATTGATCACTTTTTTTTCGGGTATAGACGTGAATAAAACCATATGGAGGTATATGAATAAAAACAGATGAATGTGTAAGCGTATAAAGACTTATGTATGCGTATGTGCATGGATAAAGACGCATATATGTATATGAATAAAGTCATGTGTATGTGTATTAATAAAGACATGTGTGTATAAAGACATATTAGTGTACAAGTGCAAGAATAAATACATGTGTATGTGCATAAATAAATACATATGTATGTGTATGAATAAAAGCATGTGTATGTGTACGTGTATAGATAACGACATGTATGTGTATGAATAAAGACATAAGTATGTCTGTGCGTGAATAAAGACATACCTATGTGTATAAATAAAGACATATGCATGTGTATATCTATAAATAAATACATGTGTGTGTGTGTGCATAGATAACGAGATATGTGTGTATGTGTATGAATAAAGACATGTGTATGAATAAAACTATATGTATGTATATTAAGACATATGTATGTATACATATATGAATAATGACATGTATGTGTATATGTATGAATAAAGATATGTGTATGTGTATGCGCATGAATAAAGCCATATGGATGTGAATGCGTATGAGTAAAGATATTTGTATGTGCATGAATAAAGACATATATATGTGTATGTTCATGTGTGTGTATATGCATAAATAAAAGCGTATGTATGTGAATGTGTATGAGTAAAGACATATATGTGTATGATCATAAATAAAGATATACTGTATATATGTGTATGTGCATGAATAAAAACATGTATGTATATGTGTATGTGCCTGAATAAAAACATGTATGTGAATGTGTAAAGGTATTTGTATGTTTAATGATATGTGCATGTATGTATGTTCATGTGTGTGTATATGCATAAATAAAAGCGTATGTATGTGAATGTGTATGAGTAAAGATATGTGTATGTGTATGAATAAAGACATATATGTGTATGATCATAAATAAAGATATACTGTATATATGTGTATGTGCATGAATAAAAACATGTATGTATATGTGTATGTGCCTGAATAAAAACATGTATGTGAATGTGTAAAGGTATTTGTATGTTTAATGATATGTGTATGTATGTATGTTCATGTGTGTGTATATGCATAAATAAAAGCGTATGTATGTGAATGTGTATGAGTAAAGATATGTGTATGTGTATGAATAAAGACATATATGTGTATGATCATAAATAAGGATATACTGTATATATGTGTATGTACATGAATAAAAACATGTATGTATATGTGTATGTGCCTGAATAAAAACATGTATGTGAATGTGTAAAGGTATTTGTATGTTTAATGATATGTGTATGTATGTATGTAAAAATATATGTATGTGTATATGCATGAATAAAGGCATATGTATGTCAACATGTATGAGTAAAGGCATATGTATGTGTATATCCTATGTTCTATCGTCTTCAATTAATTTAGTGTGAATTCATTTATTGAACAAAGTACCTAATAATAAGAAAACAAAAGTCATTGAAACAAAGCAAGTTCAGTCGACCGTTGACGACAATTCCAGAACAACGTAACTATAAACAATTTTTCTATCCTCTGCCAGCCGCAATGATGGAGAAAGCGTTACCTCGAACCATCGCCAGTGAGACACGCTGCAAGAGCCACTCCGTTTCGCGAGGCTCGTTCCTTAATCGAGACGCAATCGCGCCAATCCATCCGAAGGAACGCCATCGAACGAGAGCCAATAACCCCTGAAGTCTCCACTGCCACAGGAATAAAAGAAAAAATCTATCAGCAAGAGAAGTATATTTAACTATTTTTTTCATCTCTGCGTCTCGGGCGACGGACCCCGGCTCAACCACGGACCTGATCAAATTACCAGCCGAAAATGTATCCGCACAGGTCGCATTGAATTTCCGCAAGATTTAGATAAATGACCGAAGAATGTGTAAAAGCTGCAAAAATAATTAAGAGAAAATATTAAGCCAGAAGAAACAAACGATACATAAGAACCCTGTTTAATCGGCTTGACAGCGTAGTTGCTTAAGTCATCATCGATAAAGATGAGCTGCCAACGAATGAAATCTGACCTCTAGTCTCATCCGAAGTTAGCTGTTCATTCTTAATTATTGCAAATTTAGTTTTAAAAACCAAAGAATGGGTTGGTTAAAACAACGCCGTAATAACAAGCAGCAAATCTAAATGAAAGAAAGCTGAAGCAATTATTTATAACATAGTTGACTTCTCAGTTACTAAATCTCGTTGCTTGGACTCAGTAGAATTTCAAACGTGCACATAACTTTACTTCTCCGTTATCCAGGATTGCGACTGAATTGTAAGGACATCATTGAATTCATGTCTTTTGCATAGTTCTTAACGAATCACTATCTCTATTCAATCGGAAATGACTCATTGCGCATTCTCAGACTAACGTTTTCCGGTGACATGAAGTGGAAAGATTATATTGAATCAATTGCTCGGTCTGTTGCGAGGAAAGTTCATTCACTGTGTCGTTGTAGACTATTTTTCTCAACCGAATCTACACCCTTGTGAAAATTAATTAAAACAACCGCTTTAGTTTCCTTTATTTCACCATAAGTTCAGTTTTAGACTCATTGGAGGGATAGAGTGTAATCGATTTCTATTTTTTCCTCGGATTAGGTCATTTGCAGTGGTGTGCAGCAATATAAATCTATTTTCGGGATCTATGATGAAGTTTGTTTGGCATTGAAAAATATTGCGTCATCCTTGATTGCATCAGATTTTATCACGCCCAGACGCTATTGTCTCGACTGTCGACTAGTTGTCCTACGCCTACTGTATGCGATGGACGCTATTCCAAGGAGGAGTACTAAAATTGTAACGCTGCACGAACACACTAGCAAGCCTTACCAATAAGCAAATCAAAGTACTATGGACTGACTCAGAAACTCTCCTGATTTAAATCCAATCGAGAATCTGTGGTCACTCTGCAAGGAACGTGGAATGGACATACGAAGTAATAACATGTGCATTAGGTCACGTTTCATTGGAAAAATATGAAAAAAGTAAATAATAACAGAATTATTCGTTTTCTTTAAATTAATTTGCACAAGGGTGTATCTTCCATATTTATAAGTCTACTATTAGTCTATACTTTGAATATTACTGCCACATATGGTCTGGTGCACCTGATATCTACCCTGTATATTTTCAATAAATACTTTCATTGCTCTGTGGAACTTTCCTTTATGGTGGTCATTGTAAATATTCATTGGGGTGTCATTTTAAAATGTTGTTATTTTTATCCCCACCCAAGACAAATTGTACATATGGGGACTAATTAAGAATTCATAGAGACTCCGAGGTATTATGGTGGCTGTAGTGAGAATGGTAAATGATAATGTGTTGTTTTGGTGTAAGGAATACTGTGCTATGTTTGAATCAGTAATTGTGGCTAGCTAATTTTAAGATAAGATTCATTGAAGATCATCTTTCTCCATCCTCCCTTTTGGCTTTGTGCCACTTTGTTGTATTTTTAAAATAAATGTTACTTTCCTCTATGGTACTTAGAATCTATTAATTTAAGAGCCGTACTAGATTGGTGGCAAGGTTTCATCATTTTACAGCTGAAATGGTTAAATGTAACTGTAAGTTCTATGCTAACAATTCCCTTGCTCGCACTTCTCGCTTGTGGAACTCTCTTTCGGCTTCTTGCTTTCAAAAGTTTAAATGAAATGTCAATCGTTGTCTTCTGTCTTCCTAATTCTTTTTCTTTTATTGTTCTTGCTCCTTAATAATGTTTTTCTTTTTCTTATATTCTTTCACACTCAGAAACTTCCCTTCTTTTTAGTGGCTTTATTTCCTTGCTTGGGGTGAAATGATTTTTAAAATCTCTTCTGTGCTAATGTTACTTTCTTCGTTAATTTATTTTATTTTGAGTTTTGTTGAAAGAATGTCGATGTAATAATTTATTTACACTTCTTTAAAGAAAAAACACCGAAATTTGTCATTTCTATCCATATTGCTTTCACGCATGCGCATGGGCAAGAAAATTTTATATTTAAAATTATATGCTTGTATGTATGCATGAACACAAACGCATATATATATATATATATACATATATATATATATATATATATATATATATATATATATATATATATATATATATATATATATATATATATATATATATATAATATTGACACATTTGGACAAACACACACTTCAAAGATCAACATGACTCGTATGTTCTTTGTTGATATGAAAGATTTTGTACACAAATTGACGTCTTAACATTAGCTAACAGCACTTGAGTTTCCCTGAATGGGTAAAACCCTTACGTTTTCAAGGAAAACTGTCAAGAATGTTCTTCTTTCTCTCTGTTTTATGTTTCTTTCTTTTTAAGTTTCCTGAATGAAAAGAATACTTTCTTCTTTTTTTTTTCTTTTTTCTTTTGGAAAACTAAGGGATTTTCTTTCATTTATTTATATATTTTCCACGGGAAAAATATTTTTGGGAACTTTTTCTTTCTCATTTTTAGTTTCACGAAATAACATGATGCTAAAAATGTTCTAAGAAAATTTCAAGAAATTTCTTTCTTTCTTCCTTTCTTTCTTTCTTTCTTTCTTTCTTTACTTTTGAATTCTCTGAATGAAAGAAAAACATAAAGATTTTCAAGGAAATCCATAATTAATTTTTTTCTTTCTTTCTTTCTTTCTTTGCTTTTGAGTTCCCTACGGTCTTCACAAATATGAAGAAGAGACTAGAGGCAATAGAGGTATGGTTCTACAGAAGGATGCTGAGGATACCATCGACCGAACACGTAAGCAACATGTGAGGTTTTGGAGAGCATGCAAAGAGGAAACTTATACTTGACATCAGGAAGAGGCGGCTGAAATTTCTAGGGCACGTAATCAGAAAGGAAGGCTTGGAAAATCTGATACTTACAGGGAAAACAGAGAGCAAGAGAGACAAGGCAAAGCAACGCGTGACATACCTAGACATAAGAAGAAGAATGAAAGAAAACCGTTAATATTTTCATTTATGTATTATTATTATTATTATTATTATTATTATTATTATTATTATTATTATTATTATCACTATATTTCGATTTCTGCTATGGTCACACTATCTACCACGTCTGCGGGCAGACCTAGGGTTACATGGACAAGTTCTTCTTAGTGTGTGAGCTGTACTTATCAGGACAATTTTTGTGTTTCTCTTAATATGTTGTTGTGTTCCTTTTTTTATCATTTCAAGAGAATCTGCTATGACTGGTACTATTCGGATCCACACTATTATGTATGCTATTTTCCTGAAAGTTCCTACTGAAAAGACTATGGCCTTGCGCTGCAAGAATAAAGCATTCCTTTTCAGCCTTTAATCCAGATGCTCGTAACAGTCGATGAGTTTTAAATTTATCAACTTTATTAGCACGTTCTGGATGTTGCAGAAGTTTGTCTTACCAGCGTTGTTTCATCTGCTCAAGATTTTATTCTTGACTTTCTTGTTAATAATTTTTGCTGCAAGAGTTGGTTCTTGGGTTCTGTTTTGATTTTCTACAGAATCTACTAAATGCAAATCTCGTTCGTATTTACAACCTTCTTTCATGATTGAATATTTTTCTTTCTGCTTTCGTTTTTGACTAATTGTATCATCCATTCCTTTGTTGCTGCCATATATTTTAGTAAGCCAATACTTGTCATCTTGTATGATAATTCTAACTGAATAGGACCTTTCCACCATCTTTACAGGGTATTATTATTATTATTATTATTATTATTATTATTATTATTATTATTTATTTCCTTTGATATCTGCCGTTTACACATTTCTTTCCGGGTTCCTCCCAGGGACCTATGGTTAGAAATAGTATCATGACACTTTCCACTGCAAAAAACAAAATAATAATAATTACATAGATAAAGCCCTTCGTAAAGTGTGGGCTGTACTTGTCAGAATAATGTTTTGTATATCTTTGAGGCATGGACTTCCAGGGATCCCTTCAATCAGCCTACTGGAATCTTTTCCAACCAGTCCAAGGGCTCCAACTACAACAGGAATTGTTGATGTTCCCATGTGCTACATTTTTGAGATTTCAATTTCAAGGTACTTGTATTTTGACAACTTTTCGAATATCTTCAAAAATACATTGCAGTCTGCAGGGACTGCCATATCAATAAGGAGACACTTTTTTTGTTTGTGGTCTTTAATAACAATGTCTGGGCGGTTGGCTTTGATTGTTCTGTCAGTGTGTATTGTGTAGTCCCATAGAATTGTAACAGGTCCTATCTCCGTAACCGGGTCTGGGTGGTGTTCGTACCAGTTTCTTTCAGTTTCCTTCCCGTAGAAGTTGCAAAATTTCCAGTGCTGATATTGGCCCGCTATGTCATGCCGGGTTTTATATTCAGTGGGTGCCAATATCGTGCAACCTGATACAAGATGATCAGTGGTTTCTGGATATTTATCACAGAATCTGCATTTTGGGCTAACACAGTATTTTAGTATATGTGCTTGAAAATTCCTAGTTAACAAGCATTGGTCCTGTGCAGCAAGGATAAAAACTTCAGTTTCAGCTTTCAACCCTGCACTACGTAGCCACTGATGGGTACGGTTTTTGCCTACGTCAGCTTGTTTGGTACGGTCAGAGTATTGGCCATGAAGCGGTTTATCTGTATCTGGTCGGTTGCATTTGTCTTTGCTTTCATTTTTAAGTATTTTTCAGCTTCAGCCAGTTTACCGTGCTGTACTTGTATTTCTGCGCCCATTTGAAACTCCATTTTGAATTTATTGGCTTTCTTTATTACGGAGTAAAGACGCTTACTACTTTCATGTTCCTTGACACATACCATCATCCAGTCTTCTGTAGTTTCCAAGTATCTTTGGAAGCCAATTGTTGTAGTTTTGTAGGGCTGTTCTAGTTGAACTAATCCTCTGCCTCTTTCGGATCTGGGCACATACAGGCGATCAACATCAGCTTTGGGATGATGCATGCGGTAGCAAGTGAGGAGCTTTCTCGTTTTGGCGTCCATTCGCTTAATTTCAGCTATGGTCCCGTTAAGGACATTAAAGCTGTATTGCACCACAGGGACAGCCAAGGTGTTTATGGCGGATATTCTGTTTTTTTTTTTAGTTTAGCTCGGTATTTAGTACCAGGCGTACACGCTTGTAGTACTCCTTTCTTACCTTCTCCTTCATTTGGTGGTGTTGTATGCCATCTCCTTCGCTAATTCCTAGGTACTTATAAGCTTCATCATGCTATTATTATTATTATTATTATTATTATTATTATTATTATTTCTACTTAGTTGCAAATTTATTTAAATGAGTCTTTTATAGTTCCTAAATTGCCTTCCAGCTAAAGTCTAAATAACTAAGGCGGAGTTGGAAAGAAGGAGAGTGGAGAAAAGGTAATGTGGGCAACAATAAAGGATCTCTTACATCAGTTGTACGAAATACGATTCTCCATTAAATCTTTTCTGTGGGATTTTATGTTTTATGCCGATATGTCTAAATTAAGTTGCATTATTATTATTATTATTATTATTATTATTATTATTATTATCATTATTATTATTATTATTATTATTATTATCATTATTATCATTATTATTATTATTATTATTATCATTATTATTATTATTATTATTATTATTATTATTATTATCATTATTATTATTATTATTATTATTATTATTATTATTATTATTATCATTATTATCATTATTATTATTATTATTATTATTATCATTATTATTATTATTATTATTATTATTATTATTATCCTTATTATTATTATTATTATTATCATTATTATTATTATTATTATTATTATTATTATTATTATCATTATTATCATTATTATTATTATTATTATTATTATTATTATTATCATTATTATTATTATTATTATTATTATTATTATCATTATTATTATTATTATTATTATTATTATTATTATTATCATTATTATTATTATTATTATTATTATTATCATTATTATCATTATTATTATTATTATTATTATTATTATTATTATTATCATTATTATTATTATTATTATTATTATCATTATTATTATTATTATTATCATTATTATTATTATTATTATTATTATTATCATTATTATTATTATTATTATCATTATTATTATTATTATTATTATTATTATTATTATCATTATTATCATTATTATTATTATTATTATTATTATACACCTTTTTTTAATAACATTTTACTTAATTTTTATTTTTTCTAAATCCTCCAGATCTTCTACAATATGGATAGACAAAATATAATCTAAAACTTTAACTCTTATCCTAGCAGGGCGCCTAAGAGCTCCACATTAATCTACTAAGGTTTGTTATATTATATGAATCCACCTTCAAAGGGCCCTACACATCTACGGCCATTTGCCGAGATGGAAACACAAACAGAAAACCTACGACCTAGGAACGTTACTCCTACCGTTTCACACTGCTGGACCATCGTATGTGAACGTTTTCATTTGAAAGGTAGGAACTGTCATGTGCACACTGGATTCCACTTTAAAACTTCATCAGCGCAAACAAGAGAGGGTTTTGCACGCGCATGAAACCAAATCTGACAGCAATGGATGCGCCATACAAACGGCAGATAGAAGACGCCAATGGCCATTGCAGTTCCAATCTTAAATGCAGGCAGCACAATGATTCGGGGGTCGATTAATGCGGAAACGTGATACAGCTGTATCACTCGATAGCACGTTGAGCGATCAAGTAACTCTATTCAGTGACAATGTAAGGATTGCCACACCCCAACATGATCTGCCCTGATGCCCACTAGGTGGCGCTGTTTTAGGATTATAAAACTACGGTCATAGGCATTTTTCTTTCTCTGTTTAGCTCTTAAATGTATCAGCGTCCAAGCTAGCCTTGTCCCCGCTTGTTGACAATTTTATTTCTCCGGGCGGTCAGCTGCTAAACTTCAACCCAGCCACGAGGTGCATTGCAAACACGAACGCACTCCCCCGCATACACATACACGCACCCATACTAACACACACATACACACAACTATCACTAACCCTATAAATGATGTTTCTTCTTTTTCACCTATTTGTGTAGACACAAGTATATTTTCTCTTTTTTTTCTGAACGACGTTAATCCTTACATAAAACTATCTGCACGTCTGAAATTTATTCCTTTTGAAAATGTTGAATTATGTATCTTCAAAAGTTCTAAACCACAACCTCGTTGTGATACAACCTGTAGACACACATTCTCTATAACAAACTTGTCATATAGAACACGGTAGCCACGCGGAACACAGCTAACGCAACAGGACCACCGAATCATAATAATGACAAAAAAATGTCGTTAGTAACTGGAAGTTAAAAGTATGAAAATAGCGCTCTCTAAATTCTTCCAGTTGCTAAGGACATTTTGTTCTGTTATTATTAGTTACTTTGTTTAATAAATTAATTTCGTTTAGGCCTTGAGAAAGTCAACATTGGACGAAACACGTCGGCTAATATTACAGTTTTCCTATTGTCTTTTACATATATATATATATATATATATATATATATATATATATATATATATATATATATATATATATATATATAATGAAATTGTTAGGAAGATTCTGTACAAAAACTTATATAGACTAAAATAAGAATTGGGAAAAAAGGCAGCTAATATTTCTATTTATTTATAAAGTTTTTATTTTTACAGAGTAAAATCAAAATTAAAACTTTGTTACTTACAACTGCATTTTCAGTGGGGTTTTTTTTCCTAGAAAAATAAATTGTTGTTTTACTTTTTTATTTTAACCGGTTTCGCTTAGCTTTTCAAAAAGATTTTAACTGTTTGTATCTCCACGTGTTGACACTTATATTTTTCACAAATAATAAAAATGAAATAATCAAGGCCGTAACTAGTTATATATTTTGCTTATGACAAGGAAAATTTGGTAGAATCTATTTATCCAATGAATTAAGTATTGGTTTGACCTTTTTGATGAAAAATGTTTCTTTATTAATCCGCCTTTGTTCACTGGTTCTGTTGTCTCACTGATAGAATGGGAAGACACTAAAATTTGGAAGATTTTGTCCTCCGCATTCCTCTATATGTTAGCTAAGGGGTATTTTTCTGGTGTGAGTGTCTCTAATTTGTTGGCGTTGAACTGTCATCCTTTGCTGGAGTGACTGGCCGGTTTGACTGATGTAATGCTCGCGGCAACCTTTGCATGTAATTATGCATTTTAAATTCTTTGAATCGCACGAGAAATCTTTTGAATATTGAATTTTGATCCATCTTCGAAATGAAATTCGTGACCCTCTAATAGCAAAGGTGTCAGTTGCTTTTTTTTCACTTGAGGGTCGTTAATTGTTTTCTGCAGTGTTGCAATCGTCAATATCTTTTTTTGTGATTTTGGTGGTCGTTTACTTTTTATGATTGGGTATTTTTGTAATAGGCTTTACATTTTTTTTTCTTTTCGTCCTTTAGTACGATTGGTAGATTTAGCTATATGTGTGCGTAGATTTCTGTGTTCTTTGGGTTGAAAGTTGAGATATAAGGGCTGACCTTTTTTCCTTTTGCATCGCGGAGTTGTAGATATTAATTTGTTTTGCTTTTTCAATAATATTGTTGATCAAACTTTGTGGGTATTTTCTCTTGATGAGTATGTTTTTCATCTCTTCTCGTCTGTGGTCTCTTGTGGTTGTGTTTGAGACTATTGTACATATCCGCTTGGCTAGGTTGAGTGTGATGTTGGTACAAGCGTGTTTCGAGTGGGAAGATGTAAAAAGGAGATACTGTCGAGAGTCAGTAGGCTTAAAATATATGTCGGTTTCTAGTTTAGTGTTTGTTTTTTGTTATTAATATGTCTAAAGTTTTTGTTGCTATACTCCATCGTGAATTGGATGGTAGGATTTATATTATTAATGGATGTTTAGAATGTCATTAGTTTATCCAGACTTTCATTTCACAGAATGAAACAGTCATCTCGATATCTTTTCCTGTTTTCTTTTATGTTGCAACTGAAGTCATTCTGAGGTTCTTTCATAGATTTTCAGTCCATCGTATCCCATAGCTAGGTTGGCATATGTTAGTGCAACATTTATCCTCATGGCTGTTCCTGATTTTTGTCGGTGGGGTGTTTCGTTGAACATGAGATAGTTGCCTTTTTTAAGATGAATTCAATCATGAAATTTCCTTTTATACGATTTGATAGCTCATGAGGAAACGTTTCTAAAAATTGAAAGAAAATTTCTAACACGATGTGTCTCGCAAACTTGGCCTGCTATATATATATATATATATATATATATATATATATATATATATATATATATATATATATATATGTATATATATACTATTGTTATATGTGACTTATATATACACAAATATTTAAATAAATGCTTTGTTTGTAATAAACAGTATTAACAACATTTACCGGCCTGAATGTAGAAAAAATTTCATAGAAAATCTCTCTCTCTCTCTCTCTCTCTCTCTCTCTCTCTCTCTCTCTCTCTCTCTCTCTCTCTCTCTCTCTCTCTTTGTTTTTTTTTTGTTTGTTTTCCACACAAAATTTATTTGATCGCCGGACTTATGGCCCATCTCATCGCCAAACTTCAATCCTCTCGACTATTTTGTGTGGGTCGTCTTGAAAATGTTAGTGAACAGCAGGCCTTACAACACCAAGGAGGCTCTCAAGGCAGCTATCAGGGACACTGTCACCAAAGCCTGCTACAGCTTCCGGTCCCGCCTGGAGAAAATCGTGGCCTCTGATGGTGGAGTGATTTTTGTACCTTATATATGTACCTGTGTATAAAGTTTAATAGAAATATATTAATTTGTTATATATAAAAAAAACGTTGTTTTTACTATCAATTATTTTTTTCAGGATTAATCTTTCTCGCGCTCTATATATAATGACAAACGAATATTTACATATATATATATATATATATATATATATATATATACCGAGTGTCCAATTGTTAGATTAAGCTCTTAGAAGTGATTAAAGATATCTT
Organism: Acanthosepion esculentum; assembly: GCA_964036315.1. Taxonomy (NCBI): domain Eukaryota; kingdom Metazoa; phylum Mollusca; class Cephalopoda; order Sepiida; family Sepiidae; genus Acanthosepion; species Acanthosepion esculentum. The sequence goes on from OZ038486.1 coordinate 66,158,457, forward strand.
ACTGAAATTCCCCGTGGTTTTTATAACATTATTGAACTCTACTTTGAGTAATAACAATGTATAATTATTCTCCAACCTGAACAGAAGAATCGTAATCAAATCGATCATAAACGAAAATAACATGTTCATCATTAAATAATCATAGCTAAGGATCGAAAGTTCATGTGTTAAAACAAAGTTCAAATATATATTTATATATTATTCCAGGATCATTTATCAACTTATTCAAGATGATATTCGCCCTCTCTAACCTTTTATCTTTCTGTCCTTGTGTAACAAGGTACCTCTCAAGTTTCACGTACGATTTCATTTTCAACCGCTACATTGGACAGTCATAGCTGAAACTCCTCTCTGCCAGACATCTTATGAATTGAGTTGAATCTTTTCGTGCCAGACATCTTATGAATTGAGTTGAATCTTTTCGAATTGATCTCTTTAGCTCCAAGTTGTGACCTCTTGTTCCAGTTTTTCTCTCTACTGTTCCCTCTTTTTAAATTTATTCACTGTTCTCTTGATGGTTCTTGGATGGACTTTGAAAATGGGAGTCAAAGTATGAATGTTGGTAAAATTTCTGAAGGCTTGAATGATCTTTTTCCTCTCATCACTGCTCATTTGGGAAAACAGTGGCTCTGGCACAAAACAATTTTAACCTGCTCTGTTTTTAGCTGAATAACTGACAGGGTTTTTCGATGATTCATACGAAACATTGTGTCAAGAATGCTAAATGTTTTATCTGAAAACCTGGAAAAAAGAAACTCAATTAATTTGTTTTTTTTTTAGATATTAAACATTTTGTGGGATGGACAATTATGCTGTTACACGAGTTGGGCAGCTGTTACACCCGGTATTGTGGAGTAATGGATAGAGACTTGGATTGAGAAATCAGAGTGCCGAGTTCGAATTCCAATCGAATTCATTACATTCACTTACGTGCTAGTACCCTTGAGAAAGGTATGAATCTCTTCTCCCACCAGCTATGGGTAAATAGCAGGACAGATAGGGTTCTATAGCCTTGGATAGCAACTGGTCTAGGAGAAGGACAGCTCTGAATTCAAAACCTGCGAAGTGTTGTTTGAGGACTCTGTGGCACGTAGTGCACCATGTCTCTGTATTCGGCCCTTCAAATAGTGTGGATGGTTCTGCACAAAACCTTCACCACTATAATCAAATCTTATGTGCTGTTGTCGGGCTGTCAGTTTCCTAGGAACTGATCTGCTTGACCCTCATACGTCGAATTCAATGGGAGAGTCGAGTATATACCTATATATATATATATATGTATGTATATATATATATATATATATATATATATATGTATGTATATATATATATATATATATATAGAGAGAGAGAGAGAGAGAGAGAGAGAGAGAGAAAGGTAAATTTTCGTTTGTCATTTGGGTACTAAAAATTATTCTCCTATATAAATTAATGTATATTTCGGCCACATTTATCCTTATGTGTCTCTGTGTGTGCGTATGTATGTGTGTGTGTGTACATGCCCGAGCGTCTACACACACGCACATACATGCATGTATAATATGCATGCTTTTGTGTGCATATATGTTTAGATCTAAATTAAAGTGGGTGAAAATTAGCTTTTCATATAGTGCTCTATTTGCTGTGTTTTTGTGCCTAACTAAACTGAAATTATTAAATTACTTAAGAGTACATGTCACTTTGCTTGCGTTTGCACATGCGCGCTCAAATATTACGGACGATTATGTTGACTGCCATTTTTAACGAGCCAATTGTACGCTCTGTCGGTCGGAAAGAGGGAGGATGATGTCAGTTTAATTCGGCATGTTCAAAGTGAATTTTGATAGGCACCCATCATTAGACTTTCCGGTATGTTCTTTGTTTGGACGGACCTGCAACAACACGATGTAGTTATTTCGGGAGACGATGTCGGCTTTTAGCAAAAAGATTCATCAATGTTGCTTGCAAGATCCTGTCCGCACTCCCCGCTAACAAAATTGGCATTTCTTCAGAATCCAAACTCTTGGACCTAAATATATTTTACTCGATAACCAAGTAAAGTAGGGTAAACGAGTGAGGTTCAATGAATCAGCTAAAATCCATCAATGTTGCTATTCTGGAACGTTCTTTCGCCGTGTTTTTTTTTTTGTTTTTGTTTTTTTACTGGTTTCTTCTTGTTGTTGCTTAGTGCTGTCAAGAAACATTGTCTAGAATTTTGTCCGACGAACTAAGAAAAGAGAAACCTTTGAAACACGCTCTACAAAGACAGATTAACTATTATTCTAAGAGAGCCATCCCAGTGCTTAGTCTGGCACAAGGCCGAAAAAATAGCGATGATCGTACTCATTGCAGTAGTAGTGAGCTTCGAAAATAGCATGAAAACCACAACTCTATTGTGATGCGCTCATCGTCATCATCAAACACATCTCCGAGTGCAATCAAAGGGCCGCTGTGCAGTTGGGCACCTGGCCAGTTCCTTTCACGCATCTGGGTTGAAAGCTTGCTAGTTATTTATTTATGCTGATCATGTTTCGGTGGATAAAATCGTTGCTTGAAGTAATCCAGTGACATCAAGAGTTGTGAGTTCAATACCTGGTCACAGCAGAGGTGAATAAAAACTTGGAGTGTTGAGTTACTAAAGGGAATTAACTTAAACTGAGATATATAGAAAAGACAGATCCCGTAAAACGAGAACAATCTACCCCAGTGCACTAATTGGTGTCGGTTCGAAATTCTAACGTAAATCAGCTGTAGAAGGCGGGAGCGTACAACGGCCGAAATGTCGTAATTATGACAATAAAGATGAGGAGAACAGTCTGAACAATGTAAATAGTACAAATAATTTCTCCATCATAAACGCCAAGGTGACAATCACATGAATCTCATGTAACAGTTCTGTGAAAATAGTTCAGCCTGGTGTGATTCAGCAGGCTCAGTAGACCTCGGTTTCATTTTAATAGCTAATTTTATAATGGGGCACTTCACTATTTATAAAACAACGTTCTTCAAAAACAGTTTGATTATCTAAATAATATGGTTTTGTTTTTTATCAATTCACCCCAAGCAAGGCGATAATACCATTAAGACACAAGGGGCTCCTATAATTAAATAGAATTAAAAAAACGTTTGAAGGAACCGGAAACCCGATCCTAAACAAGTAACAAGGGATAAACCCTCTACTCCTGTTCAAAGTGTAACGCATCAATACTTTGACCAGTTCGAACTTGACGTGGGGGAAAAATAAACTTATTTTACAACCAGTACGTTTTCGCAAATTCGAGCTGACTCTGGGGTCCGATCTCCTACTATCCAAAGGATTCCGAAAGCTAGTAATAAGGCAATTCCCTATGAATAAATCAAACGTTCTGCGCCAAATGATCTTTATGTATATGTTTTCGTAGGTTCAATTATTTTCATAGAATAGTCAACGTTGAATTTTATGAAAAACATCGTTTTTAACTCCCGTTTTTCAACAAGGGAAACTTCGATGAGTGTTTCCTGATGGCTGACTAAACTAGCTATCATGGAACAATATCAACTTACCAACGTTTGCGTTTAGTTCAAGCCAGGACTTCGATTGCCGAATGTGAGAGGAAACAGCTTTTTTACGTCTGATCAGCGCAACATAGTCTTCCGACTGTGGATGTAAGCGTAGTAATGTGGTTATCGACACAAAAGGTGGGTGTGACTTGTCGAATTCCGACCGAGGTCGTTGAATTTACTTTTGCACACACGCCCTGGGGAAAGGTATGAATATACCTTTCCTTCCACTTGATGTTACATAAATAGCAGGACAGAACAGAAAAAGGTTCTCAAACTTTGGCTGCCAACCAGGCTAGGAGAAGGATGAGAATAAATCAATTCAAAACTGGTTCGGTGCGGTGCTTGCAATTAACTCTATCTCTTAACAAGTTTACTTATTACATAAACAGCGGAAGCACCACCAGAGAGGTGAGGCTGTGGTCCCAAATTATCTATCCCCTATACTTTTCTTTCATTCTTCCAACTTCCCTATAGTGTTGAATATTCCTATACCCAATGCCTTTACCTGATTTTGTTGAGTATGTTTTTTTAAGCCAAAGGGCACTTTCCTTAGGCTCAATAACCGTTGGTGTTAGCATACAGGATAGTAGCTCTCCAGTGGAATTGTATCTAGTTGATCTTTTTTTGTTTGTTTGTTTGTTTGTTTTTTGTTTTGTTTTTTTTGGGGGGGGTATGTTTTACTGACATAGTATCTGTATTTTCATACAGCTTCCGGTGTCTGAGTTTCGAATTCAGAGTTGTTCTTCTCCTAGTCTGGTTGCCAACCACGGCTAAGTAACCCAGTCTTTTCTGCTAGTTAACAAACAACTTTGGGGGTAGGTAGAAGATGGGATGGATTAATACCTTTCCCAGATGTATTTGTGCGCAAGCGAATTCAACAAAGTCAATTGGAACCCGAACTCGGCGTGCAAAATATCCATTACTAAAGTTTTCGCTGTCAAAATGTGATGACGCCACAAGCAGATGTCTAAACGAAAGTGGACCAATGCTGGATTTCTTCTTCTTCCTCTGTTTCATGCCGGCTAGAGCAACGTGAAGAAGCGTCGTTGGTTCAGAAACTGACTGATTATGTAATCTAAGACGTCTCAGCGTGGGATAACTCTTAGCTAATCTGATTGACTGAGTAGATAGTTCGATCTTCACTGGCTGCCCCATTCCAAATTCGACATTAAATAACCCAACAACGTCCTCAATGCAAGTAGATAGGTTCGCCTATCGTCCGGTTTACACAACTCTGCGGTGTTTTGAACAGGGGTAGAGGTTTATTCCTTTCTCTCTTTTTAGGGTCGAGTTTCCTGTTCCTTCTAAAATCTATTAATTCTCTGTCACACTCAGCGTCTTAGTTGCATTGTTGCAATGCTTGGGGCGAATTGATTAACAAAAATGTTAGACCTATAAATTTAACCTATCCAACTATCATTTCCAGGAACTCGCTGAAAATTATTATTGTTTCCCACATAAAATTTTGTTTTTCAAAATCTACATATAAGTTGACAAAACCTTTGTTGTAAAAATCTAAATAAATTACGCAATTGAATATTATAGCCACTTGTTCAAATTTATTTTATTTTATAAGCTCAACTTTGACAATCCAATTAAACCCGATTCAGTTATACACTTATGGCTTTGCCCCGTTGTAAGCCAACCATAGCCAATATTCTTATTACATTGGCAAGTATGTGACGTGACCGAATTCAAAAAGCATCCTCAGTTAATTGTCAATGGTAAGGAAAAGGCTGCGAGAAGAGCGAGATCAATTTTTGAAATAATTCTCAAGTACTTCGGATGTGCTAATTAGCGACCGGATTGTTCCCAAAAAATAAAATGAATGACACAACGAAATGCATGTTATTTTGCAATCCCCTCACCCCACAAAAATATTGAGAGTCTAATTAGATGATATAAACAGCACAAGAATAATGTAGTCAAAAGATACCGTTGTCAGAGGCGTTAACGATAAAACTATTCTGGAGATACATTCTTCCTCCTGTTCTATCCGCTAAATTTGATTCTTAAAAATATTTCGTCGGACTTATTCAACCTAATGGGTGAGCTAACGAAAGAATGGTCTATTCTCTCACTTGCATTTCCCCCATATTATATTTATGATATAATACCAACTAATTTCAATGACGGAACGGAATAGCTGACGGAACAATAGCAACCAAAGAGAACGAAAAAAAAGAGAGTTTTACGGGTAATAATTCCCAACGAGAATTGAGTCTGCCGGAGATTCTTCTGTGTTTCTGGAGAAGCCCTATTTAGGATCCCAGATTCGAGCGAGTCAGATTTATCTGCCATGTCACTATCAAGAAGAAACGGAAACGGCGAGTCCTGGATATATTTCCTATATCTGGTGAAGTTATACTTACATAGGAAAACGGCTTGTAAGTTGCACCACGTGGCTGAGGAGAGGTAGATTCAGTCTCAGCCTGAGCCGATGGACCCGGACTAAAAAAGCAACTGCGCAGTTTGACTCCTGGAAGTTGACTGACTGACTGACCATATTTATCACGCTATAAAGTGACGCCAATAAGCAGACGTAACGGGACGCACGCGACTTCATCTCGACCATAGAGAAATAATCACATTTTGTATCCCTACAAACCTATATAGTGAGTCGAATCTGAGCGAATTCATTATTGGTGGCCATAGTCTTAACAGCATAAGATATACGGATGATTCAGTGTTTATAGCAAACATAGAAAGGAAACTGCAAGAACTCCTGTATGATGTAGCGAAGGGAGCAAGAAGAACTGAATGAGAATCAATTGCAGGAAGGCAGAAAGCATAGTTTTTAACAAACAGAACAGCCAAACATGCAAATTACAAATTGGAGATACCGAAATCAAGCAATTATAACGATTTAAATATTTGGGAAGTGTTTTAACAGAGGACAAGAAGTGCGACACAGAAATCCGAAGGCGCACTGGGATAGCGAATGGTGCCTTCCAGAAGTTAAGCAAAGTGTTAAAAAACGAAAAAACTTATGTTAGAAACAAATAAAAGGGTACTGAATGGTTACGTAATATCATTACTCCTACCTCCTATTTACCAACCTCCCCAACATTGCTACAAGGCAAGATGTGGCACAAGGCCAGTTTTTAATGTGGGGCGTCCCGACTAGGGCAAAAACTGCAAGTAGACCCCGTATACACGCGGTCTTGGTTGTCTACCTCCCCAAACGAGACTCTACCTTTCAGCCTAACCTCATCTGGATTCCTCTCCGCCCTGAGGCAGAGAATTCGACAAAAGAAGAAGAGGAAGCGAAAGCCTCCTCCTATCATTACTCCTATATGGCAGTGAATGCTGGGTAATCTCCTCACAGATGACTAAGAGACTTGAAGGAATAGAAATATTGTTCTACAGAAAGATGCTGAGAATATCATAGACCGAACTGTTGAAGAGAAAATATAAACAAAAAGGCACTTACGCTTAATATCAGGATGAGACAGTTTCTAAGGCACAATATGTAGAAAGAGTGCTTGGAAAATATGATACTCACAGGACAGATTGAAGGTAAGAGGGACAGAGGAAAACAACGCATAACCTACCTAGAAGGACTGTGCAAATAGATGAACGATCAAGTTTTAGAAGAGATAGCAAAAAAACTTTATTAAGAGCTACAAAGGACAGGAAATTGTGGAGAGCCATGTTCGCCAATATCTGGAAGGGACGCGACATACAGAAAAGAAGAAGAAGATCAGATAAATGTAGCATAATGTTTACAAATTTCGTTTCATAACGCCATCTTGCTTCAGTACATAAGCGATCATGTGCAAATTCAATCTTGGGAAAGAATGGCTGACAGCCACATCACGTTGAAACACCGATTCTCGTGCGATCACAGAAGTTAAGCAACGTTGAGCCTGATCAGTATTTATATAAGAGGCCGCTTAGGAATACCAAGTGCTGTATGCTCGGATGGGAGTGTGGTGTAATCGATAATCGATGGGCAGGTGGTGTAATGGCTTGGAATCGTTAATCGAATAGCCGAGTTCGATTCCATTTGGCTTCGTCATATTCACTTACGAGCAAATACACTTGGGAAAAGTATGAATCCACCTCTTCTCCCCATCTATGGATTAATTAGTAAGATTTGTATCACTACAAATATTATTATCTACCCCCGACACAAAAAAATAAAACTGCGTGCAAAATATTAGATTTTTGGCATTAAATAATAAAGAGATTAATATGCAGCTAAACCACGAAGCAATAATCTTCCTTGAGTGGCTCTTCAGTCGTGTATTGGGTGAACACTAGTTAAAAAATGTAAGTTTGGGAAATTTTGCGGAGATTTAAAATAATAAAATGTAAAACTTTGAGCTGAAAGACCAAAAATAGCATTTCTTCTGGAAGACCTCAAAATTTAAAAACCTCTGAACTAGAGTAACTTTCTGAATATGATGCTGTACCAGCAAATACTTAAACTTCCAGAAAACGTACAAATGAACAAGTTAGCTGTTGTAAATTGTTCCCAAGCTTTAGAAAATGATCAAACACCAAGAAAAAGCGTTCCACGCGAACTTGCAGAAACGTATATCAGTCGATGTTTACACACTTGTCTTTCGCTTTCTTGCTCGAGAACATAAAAATGTCAATTGTGGACAAGATATTTACTAGAGATGAAAAAAGGATTTATTACAAGAATTAAGAATATCATTGCTAGATCGGGAACAGCCTTCAACACCTACGCTTACATGGTATCTGCTGGGAAAATTATTTGCGTCTGACGAAATTCACAAAGAGATTCTTTATATTTTATAAATTCGCATAAGGCGAAATTTCGTCTACGTGTCCTCGTACTAAAATCAAACAAGTAATGAAATTTAAATATTTACCAGAGGACGGAAAGTGCGATACAGAAATCTGAATGTGCACTGGGGTAGACAAAGATGTATTGCAAATCTAAGCAGAGTATTAAGAACGAGAAAATATTTCGTTGGAAACAAAGAAAAGAGTACTGAACTGTTACGTGGCATCAGTCTTCCTATGTGGAAGGGAATGCTGGGTAATCTCATGACAGATGAAGAAGAAACTAGAAGCAACAAATATGTAGTTCTACAGAAGAATGCTGAGTATAACATAGGGTGCAATGACGAAGTTTTAGAGAAAATGGAAACAAAAAAGACACTTATACATTACACCAGGAGAAGTCATTTGAAATTTCCAGGGTAAATAATGAGAAAAGAAGGCTTGGAAAATCTTACACTCACGGCAAAGTATGAAAACAAGAGGGACAAAGGAAAACAACGCATAACCTACTTAGTGAGCTTAAGTAAATGAAAGGTGCAACAAGGTTTAGGAGAAATAACAAAAAGACCAATGAAAGACAGGAAATTGTAGAGAGCCATGATCGCCTACGTGTGAAAGGACACGGCACATAAAGAAGAAGTCCCCAGCTTACATGGATAGAAGACCATAGATCGCAGTATTAAAATGCAATGAATACGAAACAGATTTTCATCGATTTCTAAAGAGCTCCAAATAATGGACATTCACCCACGCCAATGGCACGAAACCCCAACTGGATAACATCCTGATAAACAAAAAGTGGAAGAATAGTTCAAGGAATTGCCAACACATTTGAAGGAGTGTCCTTCATGGCGACACCCTTGCGCACTTTTCTCTTTGTTATCACTATTCCCGCCGCCCTAACGTAACTTCCCTGTGTCTTTTCTATAAATACTTTCATGATAATTGTTCTGATAAACTTTACTAAATGGCACCTAGACTTTATGTATTTAAGTGCAGTACTAGATTGGCGATAAGGTCTGTTCATTTTACAGTTGAAATGCCGATATATAACCATAAATGTTTGGAACATTCTTCTGGTTTCATGATCCCCAGTCAACTTTAATCATACAAAGATTCAAATGCAACGTTAATCCTTATCTTTTACTTCTTAATTCTTGTTCTTTTATTGTCTCCTTAACAGTAGATTTTTCTCATCTTCTCTAACACTCAGTAACCCGTTGCATCTTTTGCAAAGACATGTGTTAGTCGACCAATGTTTCGTTCGTTTTCATTGGTAGACTCAACATGATAATAGTAATGGTAATATTAGCCTTTTCCTGATAAGGAAATATTCGACATTCATTGGGCGAGCAGCCATTGCTACTTTTGGTTAAAATTTATTAAAAAAAATTTATAAAATTTTTACTTTACTTGGAGTAAAATAACTAAAAACAGCAACAGCTAAAATGGATATCACATGTTATCAAAAAGGTAATAATGACATAATCAAGATGTTGACCGTCCACACTACTTCAAACAAATAGTTAGGAAGGAACCCTCTTCCTCCATCGATACTTGAAAGGGCGATAACTGTTACTGGACTTGAGAAACGGACTTTCCTGAAAAAGTTGTTTTAATAGAAAGATTTTATAAATTTTAACCCAAAGTAGCACTGACTGCTCGCTCAATTAATGTCGAATGTTTCCTTATCAGGAAAAGGTTAATATTACCATTACTATTATCATGTTGAGCCTACCAATGAAAACGAACGAAACATTGGTCGGCTAACACATGCCTGTCATCTCAGCTTCAGTTCCTTTCCAACAGCCGTAACGTAGGTTCCCTGTGCTATTTCCCTGTGCTTTAACGACCTCGACTTTATGAATGTACGTTCAGTACTCGCAGATAGGTCTCATCATTTTGTAGTTGAAACGGCCAGATGGTCGGCTAACACAAGTCTTTGCAGGAAAAAGAATCCAAAAATGATAAAAACGAATGAAATGTCATCTGTTGCAGCAAACCTACTCTGACGTCCATTAACAGGCATGAATAACAAAGACGGGGAAAAACTGAAGATTTCGAACATGCGAAATGACCTCTTTGACCTCTGAGGAAATGAATGACATAAACCGTCGTGTTTTTCTGACATAATCATAAGAAACCTGATGAGACATTGTCCACTTCACAGTTTATGGGCAGAATGAGTAAATACTAAAGGTGTGTGTTTAAAAGGTTATATGAGGATTTTCCCCATATAGCAAATAATATTCATTAACTACACTTTGAGCGCATAATAAAAAGTGACACCTTACTCACTGGGCTTACGGCTATATCACGTTGAAACGCCAGTTCCCGTACGATCAACGAAGTTAAGTAACGTCGAGCCTGGTCAGTACCGACATGGGTGACCGTTTGGAAATGCCAGGTGCTATAAGCTTGTATGTGAGGGTGGTGTAAAAGATAACGGCTCCGAATTGGAAATCGGAAAGCCGTGTTCCAATTCCTTTCGGCTTCACTTACGCGCAGATACTCTTGGGAAAGATGTGAATCCACCTCGTCTCCCCCGTCCCTGCTATATGGTTAATAGTAGGACTTGTATCAGTAATTCATTATTATTACCGAAAATGATTACCATCTAGATGTATTTTCTGGCTTTAAATAATCTGCAAAAGGGTTGACAAGTCGTAAAAAATGCAAACCAATCAATAAACGTCACTCGGTATGAAATTGAAACATTAAATAAATTGTTGTGTGAAAAGGAAGATAGGTATTGTTGCAGCAAACCTACGGACGATAATGTGCATGTCCCCATTCACATAAATACAGTAGTAAATACTGTATGTTGGTCTGCAGTTGGAGATTCGTCTCCACCTGTGCTGTTCAAACTCTCTGTCCCTGTATACAGAAAATCCCCAGACGATGCTATGTCGAACAGCAGAGTCTTGTCTCGGAAAACAGCTACCCGACCCCGTTTTATACGAGGTCTACAGGGAATTTTTGGCCGGGCCTACGGGCTCGGATACCCCACATTAAATTCGGCCTTCTGACACATCTGACTGCGTGGAGTGGTTGGGAGATATCCTGCAGTTGGAGATTCGTCTACATCTGTTCTGTTCAAACTCTCTGCCTCAGTATATAGAGAATCCCCAGACGAGGCTATGTCGAAGGGCAGCGACTCATCTCGGGAAACAGCTACCCGACCTCGTTTTATACGGGGTTTACGGGGAAGTTTTAGCCGAGGCTATTAAATTGGGCCTTGTGCCACATCTGACCGCGTGGGGCGGTTGGTAGATATCCTACAGTTGGAGATTCATTGTGAAATTCATTTGACACTTCTACGCACCGCTGGCGAATTTTATATGTGTTGTTCTTGTCCTAGGTATTATCGTTCATTACCAACCTTCGTGTGATTCTTCTATTCAGTAACCTTCCCTAAGTTACAACATTGCTCAAAATATTTGTTTGAGAACGTAAAGATAAAGGAAAAAATTAATGAGGAAGTGACCAAAAATTAGTAGCAGATAAAAATCATTCATAAAGAGAATACAGTATCAGCGACATTCCAGAAAAGGCGTCTTCTTTTTTCACAAGCATTTCCAGTGCCATTACACTGTTATTAGAGTGGATCAAATTTTTTTGACGTATTTGTTTAATCAACTCTACCTATGGTATCAGTGTCTGCATAAACAGCTATTTTAGAATAACGTGCGCATTCAAATATAAGAATTTGCTGCAGCTGTGTAATAAAACAAAGGAAGAAGGTTGATGCATTAAAATATAAGAAAGAATATATGTGGGCTTGTGTGCTTATAAAATAGAAAGCAAAGAAGAGGGGATGAGTGAGAGGGACTTTTCAGATCATTTCGAAACTTCCCAACCTTTTAAAACCAATCCATCCAGCTGTCATTGTAAAAAAAAAAAAGAAATTCGCTTTATAAAATGTGATCGAATTTTTTTTCCTCGTTTTATTTTTCTTAGGTTATTGAGAAACATCTGTCAGTTTCGCAAGCCATTGCAAGCGAACACTCTCCGGACCACAAAAACCACCACTGCTTTTGAATGCCCTACAAATTTGGCCTTGTACCAAAACCGACTCTCTCCAAAAATTCCGTAATGATAGACAGACATCGATTTTTCCTTTCCTATCGAGTCGCGGATACGTTCTCCGATCGGAAATATCAAAGTCTCTACGACTAAGGTTACCCATAATGGCAATGATGCAATAGTAACATCTCAATCGAAAACTATGCTTGCGGTGCTCAAAAGACCACAAAGAAATATCTATAACAGATAAGAGAATAGTGAGTTACTTGAGTCGACGAAGGGAGCCAATCATAGCATCAAAAGGGTCCTTCTCCAATAAGAACGCTTCCATCCCCGACCCTGAAGCCTGGGTAAAAGCATCAAATGTATCTTTTGAGCTGAGGAAGAAATCTTGGTTACGTCAAATGCAACTGGGGGGTAGATACCTTGATGTGTTCGAAAGTTTGAAAAATTGACTTGGACAAAATGGGGAATTCATCCTATGAAGGATAAGAAAGAAAGAAAGAAAGAAAGAAAGAAAGAAAGAAAGAAAGAAAGAAAGAAAGAAAGAAATTGGGAATGGATGAAGGGCAAAATAGAATAATTTAAGGAAAAGAAAGAAACAAACTGAGACAATAATACAGGAAATCAAGGAAAATAAGTAAGAAAGAAGGAAAGAAATATACAAGAACAGAAAGAAAGAAATAGTAGACGTATTATGAGTAAAAGAAAGAAAGTGTAAAGATAATAAAGGGGAAAGAGAATTGTGAAAGAAAGAAAGAAAGAAAGAAAGAAAGAAAGAAAGAAAGAAAGAAAGAAAGAAAGAAAGAAAGAAAGAAAGAAAGAAAGAAAGAAAGAAAGAAAGAAAGAAAGAATAGTAAATCTATTGGTAGTGGTAAAAGAGAATCGTGAGAGAAAGAAAGAATAAACATATTAGAGGAGAAAGAAAGAAAGAAAGAAAGAAAGAAAGAAAGAAAGAAAGAAAGAAAGAAAGAAAGAAAGAAAGAAAGAAAGAAAGAAAGAAAGAAAGAAAGAAAGAAAGAAAGAAAGAAAGAAAGAAAGAAATAGTAAACGGATTTCTGGTAAAAGAGAAGAAAGAAAGAAAGAAAGAAAGAAAGAAAGAAAGAAAGAAAGAAAGAAAGAAAGAAAGAAAGATCTGTAAAAATTTCGATAAATATTCACCAAGATAATTGTCTTGTGAGCGATAGAAGGAAATAATTCATACAAATCTTTTACATATGTACCCGGTTCAATTCAATAGGTTTAAATAAAAATAAAAATCTTTCGAGATATAACAGGGGCGATTTTGTAGGGTTTCGCTTTAAATGAAAAGAAATTTTAAACGCCATTTTCTCCACTTGCGTTTCTTCAGTCTTATGAATTGAAAGAAAGACGTTAAAAATATTTCTTGAATGCTGAACGGATTAAATTACCGCCTGATCGGTGGTGTGCCATGGCGGGTCATTTATGGCATGAAAGAACAGAATTACTTCGTGCTGCCCACCGCCTTCCAAATATCAGTTTATATACTGGGTAAGACAAAAAAAGGAAAGAAAAAAATATTAGTGACGCGTTTCATTCCCAGAAGGAACTTCTTCAGATTAATAAGGATTTTTATTATAGAATCAGTCTGATATCAAAAAATAAGAAGAGGAGGAAGTCGGAGACGCAATACAAGTAACGATTACAGTTCATGTCGAAAACGTAAAGATAAATTTAAATAGTGAAGTCCAGAGCATCTAGATGTTTAGCTTCGTCAATCTCATTCAACATTTTATCAGTTTTGTCTTTACTTTTTTATCGTTATTGTTTTTAATTGCTCCACATAAGTAGTTTTGTGAGTTGTATGACCCTGGGTGTAAATTTACCGTAGAGGATACTAAAATTTGTGCTCTTTCAAAACACTTTAATATATTTATTCTTCATTTTCTTAAACTAAAATTACCGTCAAATCTACCGTATCTATTCGCGTATAACGCGAGTTTTATGATCAGTTTTTTTTATGCAAAAAAATAGGGGTCGCACTATACACAGGTAATTTTTAAGAGGTTGAAAATCATACGTTTTCAGTGATTTTGATTTTTGATTTCCACTTGTAGTTAAGTATTTTACCTTCAGTTCTAGGTGCCTCTTTCTTTCTGTTTTAAGCGAGTTCACCCCCAAGCAAGGCAGTAAAGCCACTAAGATATGATGGGTTACTGGATATGGAAGAATTAGAAAACAGAAACATTACAAGGAACGTGAACAAAGTAAGAGAAATCAGAAGGACAGCAGATAACGATTGACATTGCATTTAAATTTCTGGAGATTAAAGTTGGCTGGAAAGCATGGAGCCGGAAAAGAGTTCCACAAGCGAGAAGTACAAGAAAAGAAACTATTAGCCTAGAACTTACAGTTACGCCAAGTTTTCTAATAAAATATTTTTCTTGTTAAAACATTTTGACAATGTTTTTAGTCTTCATTTTTATTCTCTCCTTATGCAGTTCATTGGTTTTTGATAGTAAAGTCGACACAGTACTTCCTCTTATTTTTCTCATACAGGCTATATACATCTCACTTGGGCGTAGTGCTTTATATTTTCTTGTTTTCTGTTTTTGTTTTTCTGGTTTTCCGTTTTGGCCAGGGCACACTCAGTATTCCATCTCAGGGTGTTGGAGACATTGTACATCAGGTCCAGGCGACCGTCTCTTTGCAAACAAAGAGACTGTTTGCTTGGGCTTGCTGTGCTGGGTCTCTAGCATCTTGAGTGGTATTACTTTAATTTTATACACTTGTATTTATCTTTCTCTTCCCTGCCCTTCATTCATGTCACCCATAACAAATATTTTCCTCATAATTTCTATTCCCCGTTAAACAGTTCTGATGAGAGGGGACGAAACCGGTTAACTGGTGTTTTATTTTAAATCTAACATGGCCGTTAATAAAAAATTGTTTTTTTATGCCTTGATACGCTTCTGTACCGTCGCAAATATATTTATATTTTGTCAATTTCCTAGCCAACTGAAGAAAGTAGATAGTATCCATATAACCAAGTAGATATGAATTTTTCTGTTTCTATCCTCGTATATTCGTCATAAATTATACAGTCCTATATACAAGAGTGTTTGGCTCTGTCAGGATACCTTGCCAAAGACACACCACTACTCTCCAGGTTGGTTTTAATTAAGAGTTTTCCTTCACCTAGACTGGTTGCCAACCAAGGCTACAGAACGTAGTCTGTCCTGCTATTTACCCATGGATGTGAATTCCTACCTTTACTAAGGGTATCTACGCGTAAGTGAATGTAATAAACTCAACTGAAATTCGAACTCGGCTCTCTGATTTCCGAAGTAGAGGATTACCGAGTAAGATTGTTGAAAGCGTACTGATTGGTTGATTTGATTTTTACGGCTTATCAACCTCTTGCATGTTATTTTAAGGCCAGAAAATATTTTTATATTGTAAGAATTTTTGGGGGATGATAGTGATTTAATGATATACAAGTCCTACTAATTAACCCATAGCTGTGGGAGATTTGAATTCATACCTCTCCCAAGGATATAGACGTAAGGGGTTACTGAGTGTTAGTAAATATGAGAAAAACATCTACTAAGGGGAAAGAACAATAAAGGAACAAGAATTAAGAAGGCAGAAGATAACGATTGACATGGCATTTATTTTTTTGAAGATCAAAGTTGACTAGGAAGTAAGGGGCCGGACGAGAGTTCCACAAGCGAGATGTGCGAGAGAAGAAACTGTTATAAAAGAAACGATGGCTGGATGTAGCCATTTCAACTGTAAAATTATGAGACCTTACCGCCAATCTAGTACTGCGCTTAAATTCATAAAATCTAGGTGTCACAGAGGAAAGTGATGTTTATTCTGTATAAATTACAGAAATGTGGCACAAGGCCGAAGGGGGGGGGGGATTGGGTAAAGGACGGTCTTCTTCTGTCTTAAATATAACTTAGCTAGCCGCAAACACTGACCCAATCGTACGAACAATATTCCTTACACCAAAACAACACATTCATACGTACCTTTCTTCCTACAACCACCATAATTCCTCACTGTCTCTATGAAAATACTAACTGGTCACAGAGGAAAGTTTATCAGAATAATTACCACTGAAGTATTTATAGAAAAGTCAGAAGGAAGCTAAGTTACAGAGGTTGGTAAGGGTCTGAAGCCCAGATGCCAGGTTGTGGCAAATTTTATATCAAGTTCGGAAAAATTCTTCTCATTTATATTCTTTATTCGAGTTAGCAGGTGGTATTAAGCACCTAATTGTATCAAGGTTATTTGCGCTATTTTCTTGGATTTATATGTCACAAATAAATGTGTATTATTTTACCTGAAATGATCTTTTTAGAAAGGCGGATTAATACTTTTCTTAGGTTATTACTTAGAAGTAAACACGAAACTACCTCAGTCGGAATTTGAACTCGGATCGGTGATTTTGATTTCTATGTTGATAGCCTCTGTCTATATTTTAAAGATATGATCCAAGTCGGCTAAAAATACTCTTTGCAGAGTGGACATCTGTTAACTGATTTTTTCAAGTAGAAGATCCCAGAAAAAAGAAATCTAGTTTTCTCTTATCTCTTAGGTAATATTTTATGAAATAATTCTTCGGTACATAAATTGGGTTGCTTAGAGTTTCACACTTACCATGATTCTGTTACCCGCAGTCAACACCCCCCCCAAATAAAGTCTTACTTGATAGTCCAAAAGCACAAATATAGTTCTTTTGTTTTTGTGTTTTAATCACTTCAACTCAAGCAAATGGTTGATGCAAGAGGCTACTAGCAGTGAAAGAGAATGAAAAAGACTTTAGAAGGAAACGGAAACCCAGTCCTAAACAGGAAAATAAGAGATAAACCTCTACTGTTCAGAAAACCGGGGAGGATTGTGAACCGGGCGATGATCAGAGGATTACTTAGGAAGAGATCAAGATTGCAGTGATTGGAAATTCCGTTCCACAAAGCAGTAGTTCTTGGAAAGAAGCTGTCCGAGTGGAACTTCCTCCTTAGTAACGGAATGTGTGTGTGGCATGGTAGGTCCCAGTTCTAAAGTTCATGCCTGATGGGACTAAGTAAGGTAACTAGTCAGAACACCTGCCATGGGGATAGAGACAGAGCACCGAGCAACGTTTCGTCTGTGGGAAAAGGGGTTGTAGGGTGGAAAATAATTCATCACCCACAAGGCCGAGTAGACACGTCTGAACTCTATCAAGAAAGGTAGGGGAATGTACAAGCCCAATGGACTGACCACGTCACCCGCATCAAGCAATATCGCATTCCCAAGCGCCTTCTGTAAGGAGAGCTGCTATGTTGCAGGAGACATCATGGCCGACCAAATAGACAGTACAAAGACACAATCAAAACTAACCTTCACTGGTGCATGATGAGACCAAAGGGAGAAGAGGGTTGTGTTGCTGACCGATCGCGTTGATGTTTTATTGTCCACCAAAACTCTGATAGCTTACTGGCATAATGTTGCTTCCTGTGCCTTTTCCTTAAGCATTTTCATGTTAATTGTTGTGATGTGCTTTCCTCTTTGGTACATCGATTTTATGAATTTAAGCGCAGTACTAGATTGAAAGTAAGGTCTCATAAAGTCACAGTTGAAATGGATAGATGTAATCGTATTTTCTATGTTAACAGTTCCTTTCCTAGCACTTCTCCCTTGTGGAAATCTCTTCCGGCTTCTTGCTTCCCAGTCAACTTTGATCTTCCAAAGTTTAAATGCAATGACAGTCTTCTTTTATTTTCCTCTCTCCTTAATAGTAGTTTTCTCATATTCTCTAACTACTCTTGCGTCTTAGTGGCTTTATTGCTTTACTATGGGTGAAATGAGTAATAAAAAGTTTCCCCAGAATTATTTCTACGTGAAGCCGGCACAATGTGAGAAAAAAAAACTAAACTTGCATAAAAGCAAATTTTAAGATCTTCAAAAATGTAAATGTCAATCGTTATCTACTTTCTTGATTCCTCTCTTCTCACTCCTTAATAATGTTTCTGCTTTCTAATTCTTTCGCACTGTTGTGCCTTAGTGGCTTTATTGCCTTACATTGTGTGAATTATGTTTTTAAAATAATTCAAAATGTGAGAAAAACATAAATCATGGAATATGGCCTAACACTCGGAGAAGCACTGTTCTGGTCAAAGTGTTATAGGTCCTTACGACGAAATAAACTGTTTTATATTGTTTTCTGCCCAAGGGTAATCGGATATGAAGAAACTGAGTGATTTTTCTGTTCGCTTGCTTTGAGACATAAAGTGGATGACAAAGTGTTTCCTAGTTAGAAGGCGCCCGAGTAAAAAGCACTTGGGAATTGTTATTGTGACTGACACAAACGAAATGAAATACAAACTAAATGAAAACAGAAAAGAAACCCGTAAATAAGCGAAGAGAATACTGTCTGTAAGAAAAACAAAAATAAAAAAAAGTATTAGATAAAAATCTTTAAGAACTAACCATTATCCCAGATCCTCTTGGCATCAGTTTAAACTGATAGCTTCTTTTTCGAAATTGATTGATTGTGTTGTTTTTTACGGCTTATCACACACTTGCGGGTTATTTAAAGCCAGAAAATATTTTTAGACTGTAAAATATTTTGAGATAATTAACCTATAGCTGGGGAGGGAAGATTTGGATTCATGCCTTTCCCAAGTTTATTTACACGTAAGTAAATATAACGAAACCAACTGGCTGTCCGATTTCCAATTCCGAGTCATTATCCATTGCACCACCCACATATCCACCACTTCTTAATTGCTGTTGTTTTCAGGTCCACCCTAACCCGGGGTGGTAGCAACTGTTAGGGTCCCAGCTATGGGCAAATAGTTAACCCCCAAATTGGGGTCAAAACACTATGAAAATGTAAAAATAAATTTTTAATACCAGCAATACATGTTTGTAAAAAATTATTACCAGCAATACATTATTACCAACAGTATATTTTAAAAAAACAAAAATATTACCAGCAATACATTTCGGAAAAAAAATACCAGCGATACATTTTTAAAGAAAAAAATTATTACCAGCAACAGATTATTACCAACATTACATTTTTGAAAGAGAAAAATATTACCAGCAATACATTTTTTGGAAAAAAGGGAAATATTACCAGCAATAAAAATCTTGTTGTCACTAAATAACCCATTGAAGTTGAAATGCCGTAAATCAAACCAAACCAATCCAAACCAAAGCAGACCACCCACATATTCGAGCTTACATCATGTACTATTCCCTGGGGGTTACTCATTTAGGTACTGACCAGGCTCGACGTTGTTTAACTTCAGTGATCGTACAAGAACCGAATTGTAAACTATAATTTTGGAAAATGAAAATTTTACTGAAATAGTTTGGAAAAGTTCCAAGTATTCTTCTGAAATCAAGAAAATCCGATTTTTAAGCAAAATAATCACAATATATGAAAAAAAAATATAGAAGGCGTCAGATTAAAGAAACTATATCCCCCTGACGTCAGTTTAAACTTTTTTTCCTTTTTCCTTTCTTTACTTGTATCTAAACTAGAATTATAAACTATAATTTTAGAAAGTAAAAATTTCACTGAAATATGTTGGAAATTTTCCAACTATTCATCTAAAACCAAGAAAGTGTGATCTTTAAACAAAACGGTCACAAAATCTTGGGGCAAAAAATTGAAAATGAAGGCGGACGTTTAAACTGACGTTAGTATATGGGTTAAAAAGATAAGTCAACCTCACCATTCCTGTTATAAAAAGAGTTGCGAGTGAATCTGCAGATTAAAAATAATAAATAAATAAACCAATATGATATTTTTTAGAAAATTGATTTTCTTCGATCTCCGATTAGCTTTTTTTTGTGTTTGCTTTTTGAAACCGCTTTGATATTAAATAAAACTTTTAAATATTGAACATATTTATCCAAAATGCTTACAAAACTATTTTACTGGAATGATAAAGAAAAAAAGCAAGCGTATTTTTATTTTATATCTGCTCTAAGACAAGAAGAACATCAGTTTTTTTTTTGTTGATTTTTTTTTGTTGTTGTTTTTTTTTTTTTTGTCTTAATTCCTCGGGTAAATATTTCTCGAAATAAGCTTTTAGTATGGATTTGAAGACTGAGTATTAAAAATTTCCGTAGCGATTTTTTAAAAAATTGCATCAAAAAGTTACATAAGCTCAAAAATGGAAATGGTTTAATTAAAAAACAATTTACCTCTGAATATATGAAACGCTTGTTCATATATATATATATGTGTGTGTGTGTGTGTGTGTGTGTGTGTGTGTGTGTGTGTGTGTTTGTGTTTGTGTGTGTTTGTGTGTACGTGTGTGAATGTGTGAGTGTCTGTGTGTGTGTGTGTGCATGTGTGAGTGTATGTGTGTGTGTGTGTGTGTGTGCGCGCGTGTGTGAATGTGTGGGTGTGTGTGTGTGCATGTGTGAGTGTATGTGTGTGTATGTGTGCATGTGTGTGTCCGACAAAAAGATTAAATCAGAAGTAGCAGAATCTTTATAAATTTGACATATTACTCTATTTATTTAGCTTCACGAGAAATTTTGTAAAGCTAAATAAATAACAAAACGTTAAATTTATAAAGATTTTCCTACATGTTTAATGTTTAAACATATATATATATATATATATATATATATATATATATATATATATATATATATATATATCAGTCTGTTCATATCTATCTGTGTTCATATTTATCTATCTATCTCAGTCTTTTCATATTTATCTATCTATCGATCTATCTCTTCATCTAAGTCTGTTCATATCTATCTTAATCTTTTTATATCTAGCTAGCTATCACATTCCGTTCATCTCTCTCTCTCTCTCTATTTATATATATATATATATATATATATATATATGTGTGTGTGTGTGTGTGTGTGTGTGTGTGTGTGTGTGTGTGTGTGTGTAGAGAGAGAGAGAGAGTGAGAGAGAGAGTGAGAACTACCCTCTATGTCACCTTATATAAGCTTAATACTGCCCTTCAAAAGTGTAAATTTTAAATTCATTTTTTGTTTCAACTTTGAAAGTGAAGTGTGAAGATCCGGAGAAAAATAAAATTCTCTGGTGAAATAAATTATAACTAATGGAGCCTTAAAGTGGTCTGTTTTTCTTTAAAATAATTTTTATATATATATATATATATATATATATATATATATATATATATATATATATATATATATATATATATATATATATTCCGGACGATTTTTATTTCAATGCTGTTTTTAATCGACCCAATTGAGAATAGTAATAATTATCTGAATCTGTGTTTGCGGAGAAGCTCGTAACACACAATGCATTCCGATCCCACATCACCTTCTTATGATGCAGACCATCTTTTGCAGTGGTTAACTCTGGCTCACTTCGTTTTCCACACGGACTTTTTCGCTCCACATTGTTGCAAAACATTCGTTTTTCATCATCCGTTTTTTTAAGAAAACTGGTCATTTTTGCTGCATTTGATGAAAGAATCGCAGATGAAAATACAATCGAATAATTGTTTTCTTGTTAAATCGTGAAGCACCTAAACAACGTAGCGATTCCCCTATCCAAGTGTTTTCAAATGTCTTACAACAAAAAGATTATAAAGGGATGGTTGATCTCTAATGAATCTTTTTTTCCTCATTCGTAGCTACTGCTGAATTCATAATCTCAGTATGAAATCGTTCCAATTAACTTTTTAAGATGGTGTGAAAACGTTTGAGCAACCACAGGTACGACATACGATTCAGTACCATACAGAGTTGGGCAGAACGATGGCTTCTTAGATTTTGATTTTTGTGGCGTTTGTGGGGACTCATTTTCCCCAGACATTCTTGTGTGGTTTACCGAAGGTTTGATTATCCTTGGATAGTCTATTGCCCATTTCTCTGTTCATCTTGACAACGTAAGTGCCTAAGTAGGTGTCGTCCTGGACCACATCTAGCTTTATTGTAGTGAATCTGCTATACATTTTGCTTCTTTATTTCTTTTACTGAGATTCACAGAAAATTGTATTCAGTATTTAACTGATGATTTCCCTTATAATTATTGACATTTGTTTACATATTAGATAGATAGATAGATAGATAGATAGATAGATAGATAGATAGATAGGAAGAAATAATATATGCGAAGATAGATAGATAGATAGATAGGAAAGGAATAGGATATGCGAAGATAGATAGATAGATAGATAGATAGATAGATAGATAAGAAGCAAATGATAGATAGATAGATAGATAGATAGATAGATAGATAGATAGAAAAGAAATAGGATATGCGAAGATAGATAGATAGATAGATAGATAGATAGATAGATAAGAAGCAAATGATAGATAGATATATAGATAGATAGATAGATAGATAGATAGATAGATAGATAGATAGATAGGAAAGAAATAGGATATGCGAAGATAGATAGATAGATAGATAGATAGATAAGAAGCAAATGATAGATAGATAGGTAGATAGATAGATAGATAGATAGATAAGAAAGAAATAGGATATGCGAAGATAGATAGATAGATAGATAGATAGATAGATAGATAGATAGATAGATAAGAAGCAAATGATAGATAGATAGATAGATAGGAAAGAAATAGGATATGCGAAGATAGATAGATAGATAGATAAGAAGCAAATGATAGATAGATAGATAGATAGATAGAAAGTATATGAAACAAATGATAACGAAATGAATTCCACATACGAATGTATACAAGACTTTTTATTTGTTATTTTTTCAGCTGGGCTATTTTAGAATTTAATTCACATAAAACAATGATGTCTATTCTCTCTCTCTCTCTCTCTCTCTCTCTCTCTCTCTCTCTCTCTCTCTCTCTCTCTCTCTCTCTCTCTCTCTCTCTCTCATATGAAATCCTAGGCTCCAAGGCGGGAAGTCCTTCCCTGTTCATTAAAACATCTCATCTCGCACCCACATTCTTTGTATTTACATCTTAATCTAACGAATCAACATCTCCCTCATTTTATTATCTTTATATCTACTTTTTCTCCACTCACCATTTCTTAATCTGTGAAACTGGTTCTATGTCCCTCCCCTTTCTCTCCCTTTCTTTCCCTCTCCCTCTCACTCGCTCGCTAGCGGTTTTTTTTCCAGATGACTGCATTCCACTTCCTTATTTATAATTCAATCCCTCTTCAGAAAGAGAAACCCTTGCTTACTTTTTTCTACCTTCTTTTCGAAATCCCTGAAGAGTGCCATTTTAAAGCTTTCGCTATTCTAGCACAACCTCAGTGGACGAGTGCATCATTCTAAAACCCATGGGCTTTATTGATATTTGTTAAGAAGAGTACGGCATATAGCCAAATTAGAAAAATTAGAGTAAGATTGTGTTGCGCCAGTATTATAAATCTAATGGGCCAGAATATATGCTTTAAAAATAAGGATACATTTTACATTGGCTTGAACACTACAAGAAAGAAAGAAAGAAAGAAAGAAAGAAAGAAAGAAATAAAGAACGAAAGAAAAAAAGAAAAAAGAAAGCAAAGTGAAAGAGAGAAAGAATATAAATTGACAGAGAGAAAGAAAAATGTAGGCATGATAAAAAGAAAGAATATAAATTAACTGTGAAGGAAATTGAAAATGAAAAAATAATGTAAATTATGACTGAAAGAAAGAAACAAACAAACCAAGAGAGAGAGAGAGGGGAAGAAAAAAGAAAGAAAGAAAGAGAGAGAGAGAGAGAAAAAAGAAAGAAAGAGAGAGAGAAAGAAAGAAAAAAGAAACAAACAAACAATATAAATTGACAGAGAGAAAGAAAAATGCAAGCATCAAAAAGAAAGAAAGAATATAAATTAACTGTGAAGGAAATTGAAAATGAAAACATAATGTAACTTAATTATGACTGAAAAAAAGAAAGAAACAAATCAAGAGAGAGAGAGAGAGAGAAAGAAAGAAAGAAGGAAAGAAAGGGAGAGAGAGAGAAAGAAAAAAGAAACAAACAAACAATATAAATTGACAGAGAGAAAGAAAAATGTAAGCATGAAAAAAAGTAAGGAAGAATATAAATTAACTATGAAAAAAGAAAGACACAAATATACAAACAAAAAAAAAGTATAAATTTACTGGGACAGAAAGAAAGCAAGTGCGAAAAGGGAAAATGAAAAACAAACATTCAGATAGGCAGAAAGACAGGAAAAAGAAAGCATATCAATTGACCATAAAAGAAATAAAATGGAAATTATAATCTGACTATAAGTGAAAACAAAAAAATATATAGTCGGTGATTGAAAGAAAGAAAGAAAGAAAGAAAGAGCCACGGTGGTGAAAAGAAAGAAATAATCACCGTGTTAACCAAATGAATAAAAGAAAAGAAACGGGTAAAAAGAAAGAATAAAAACAGATATAAATAAAGTTTTAAAAAAATTTAAAACCGGAAAAATGTTTGGAAGAAAGAAGGAAAATCAGGCGTTTTTAACAATATTTATTATGAGAGAAGAACCATAACAATTCTAAAATAACATTTTTAAATTACTATGATTATCGACACGTATAACCTAAAAATAAAATATTTTTATTAAAAAAAATAAATATAACAGCAATTTTTATTAATGAATAACTCACCTACAAAAACGCCTGATAATTATGCACCAGCCTAATATATATATATATATATATATATATATATATATATATATATATATGCACCAGCCTAATATAATATATATATATGTATATATATATATATATATATATATATATATATATATATATATATATATATACATATATATATATATATATACATATATATATATATATATACATATACATATATATATATATACATATATATATATATACATATATATATATATACATATATATATATATATATATATATATATATATATATATATATATATATATATATATATATATATATATATATAATGATAAAGTTAATTGGTAATCTGTATGGATAATTCCAAGAGGAATATAAATCCTGAGTGCTCAATGTAATAAACAGAGCAAGTAATAATTAATTAACAAATCGGAGACTTCTGAAAGATATGGTAATATTTTATTTCGTGAGACCGATAAAATTCGATTTTGCTTCGTCAGACCTTGCGGTTTCCCTAGACTACTCGTACCCAAAATTACGTCTGTATTTAATTATTAATTATATTTTCTGCATAAGTAATCTATCTAGGATTTTCAAATCCGTTGTCGCATGCAGGAAAGAATTTCGCTCTTTAAATCATTCAAAGTACAAATGTGTGTGAGTGGGTGCATGCGCACGTGTGTGTAAAGACGAACAGACAGGTTTCATTTTTTTTTTTTCCTCATCAATTTTCTTTAAATGTCTACATATGATATATTGTTGCATCTCTAACACCCTACAGCATATATTGTCTAATTTTGAAATGTTTAGACAATTCAGTTCATTTTTGTGTTGCTGGCGCTATAAATTTCACAGAAGTTTTGGTTTTCTTTGATCATCTTGGCAAGTTGTATCATAAATATATTTAATTTAACCATCCCAGTTTTGTGCTCCTAGCAAGGAACATAGAAAATTTGACATTATTATTTAGGTACCTGCACAGATTCGCTAAAAAAGGAACATACCATGATTAAAAAATACCCGAAACTTAATAAAAACAAACTTTTAGCATCTAAATCTTTATTATTAATAGGTAA
Organism: Acanthosepion esculentum; assembly: GCA_964036315.1. Classification (NCBI taxonomy): domain Eukaryota; kingdom Metazoa; phylum Mollusca; class Cephalopoda; order Sepiida; family Sepiidae; genus Acanthosepion; species Acanthosepion esculentum. The sequence continues at coordinate 66,184,382 of OZ038486.1, forward strand.
GACCAAAGGATTTTTTTTTATTATTAAATTATATTTTTTGTCCTTTTTAGAACGTTCGAAATTTTCATTAAAAATCTTGTTTTTCTTGCGTCAGCGGGGGGGGGGGGAGGGGCCAAGGATTAGTTTGGGAAATTTAAGCGTCTTTTTTGCAGTGAAAATCACATTCATTTGGAAATTCTTGCAAAAACACAAATAATGATTGAAACTTATTCACAAATGAATTAAATTCTTTTAGAAATGTTTCTTTTTTTTTTAAATTTTGGTAAAAATCATTTTTTTTTTACAACTGTTATCCCTCCCTCTTTCTTTGTATGTGCCGTGTCCTTTCAGGACGTAGGCGATCATGCCTCACCAACTCCCTCTACCCTTGCAGCTCTCAACAAGTTCCTTCCCTCTTCTTCCTCCCCCAGACCACGTTCTGTCATACACTTGCTTAAGGCCGCTAGGTATGTCATACGTTGTTTTCCCTTGTCTCTTTCCCTCTATTCGACCCGTGAGTATCAGATTCTTCAGGCCCTCCCTCCTGACTATGTGTCCCAGGAACTTCAGCTAGCTATTCCTTGTTTGCATCCTCTCTAAGACCACATCGTTGCTCACACGCTCGATCCATGATATTCTTAGCATCCTTCTGTAGAACCACATCTCCGTCGCCTCGAGTCTCTTCTTCATCTTTGAAGAAATCGCCCAACATTCGCTGCCGTAAAGAAGGAGAGATGTCAAGTAGCAGCTCAGTATTCTTTTCCTTGTTACCAAAGAAATATTCCTGTCTCGCAATACTCTGTGAGGCTTTTGGAATGCGTCCTTGTCCATCCCAATTCATCTGCGGATTTCAGTGTCGCATTTACCGTCCTCAGTCAGAACCCCTACTTATTTAATTTTATGAAATTTCGAGGAATTAAATTTGTACCGCTTAATGTCTATATTAGCTATACGCAGAACTCTTTGTAGAATTTAAATTATTTTTGTAAACCTGGACATGCAGTTACGTAAAATCTGCTCTGAATCGTAAAATAAATAAAAAACGCAATAAAACTAAGACATTATTTCATTAGAAAAGCTTTTAATTGCTTTTATGAATAAGATATATTATGAACACTATTGTCTTAAAAAAGATTTCGTTAAATTTCTGTATTAATTTGTACTGATTAGGTGATATTGTTATTAAGTAAAAACTATATTTACTAATGATAAATGGAAAAGTTTACTACAATGTAGTAACCCCCAGTACTTTAAAACGATTTCTGACTTTTTCTGTGTATAAACGTGGCGATTTTGTAAATACGGATGTCGATTCACGAAATTATCTGAAAATAAGAGCGATAACTATAGTAAATTTAAAGTCAAAGTACATAAAATTCAATAAAATATTATATTACACAGAATATTTTCCTAAATTTTTAACATTACTGAGTAGTTAAAAATTATATAAAAAGATGCTCACGTTATATTCCTCAAGTAATTTTTAGAGATATGTCCACCAAAGAAAAGTTAGATAAACTTCCGTTGGTCAGCTAAGCTGTGAACAACTTAGATAAACAGCTACCGCCGTG
>OZ038486.1:66188431-66223431 GCA_964036315.1 Acanthosepion esculentum
TATATATACATATATATATATATATATATATATGGACTACAGATCTTGTGTGGGTTTTTTTCTTCTGATAATCCCTTCACATAGTGTAGGCAGACCGAAGCTGTTTTCTGAGTGTTGGTTATCCTCTTGTACTCTTCTATTCCCGCTTGTCGTAGCTGCTGTCATGTATTCAAGGCAGTTCTTACGTTGTAGGACACTGCTTCTACTTAAAAACGTTCGAGTATATATACAGTGGTGTTCGATAAAAGTGACTCACCTGATTTTTTTTTTACTTAAAAATCTTTTTTCGCCTATTGTTTTCGGGGTCAAACTAATTTTTAATCTTACTAATATAAAGACGCCTTCCCGACCTCCTTAGTAAAAAGGTATTCTATTGATAATTATAATTTTGGATATAAATGAGATTTAGCGAAAAACTCTGTGCAAAAAAAGTGACTCACTTATTTCCTGCAACTAGTAATCAATAGAAACATAACCGAACAACTTTAAATAAAGAGTAATGGAGGTATAATTTATTTATAATAGGTTATATAGTTCGAAATATTCAATAATCTATGGGTCCTCCTTTATTTTGAATAACCTTTTCAACCCATTTTGGCATTGACTTGATTAGTTCTGGCAAATCTCATCTCCATGCATTGAATTCCATTCGGATATGAAATTCACAATCAAATCCTCTTTGTTGCTCAACTGCTTTCTCGAGAGCCTGTACTTTACAATGCTCCATAAGTTTTCTATGGGGTTGAGGTCAGGAGATTGGGGCGGCCATGTCATAACACTCACCTGCTTCTCATTAAATTATTCCTTCATCAATTTCGATTTGCATAAAAAATGAGCTTGGTGGGGTCGATTTTCCCCCTTTCAGCAGAAGGGAGCAGACAAGACTCTAAAATTTTATTGTACTGCTCGCTCCTGGGGGTCTTTTCAATAGGTTTTAAGAAATCAGTTCAATGAAAAGAAAAGCATCCCCAGAACATTATACTGAACGGATGCTTGACAGTACTTACTGCTAAATTCAAAGAGCTTTCAAAGCTTCTTCTTCGGATTTCAGATCGCTTATCTTTTGAATTTAGCTCAATTTTCGTTTCATCGGAGAAGAGAACATTTAGTAAAAAAAATCAGGTGAGTCACTTTTATCGAATGTGTTTTTAAAGCAATATATATATATATATATATATATATATATATATATATATATATATATATATATATATATATATATATATATATATATATATATTGCTTTAAAAACATATCAGTATTACATATTTTTTTAGTCCTAAGTTGTATACGTATGTTTGTGTATAAGCCATTTTTTTCAGTCCACTACAGATTCCAAGCCTTCCCCAAATCTGACAGTAATAGTAAGTAATGAGTTTTATCCTTCCACATTGGCCGATGACAAGTCGTGTGTTGGCAGGAGGTAGGTATGACTTCAGAGTCCTCGTACCCCCAGGCTTGTTGCTATAGCAGGACTAATGATCCCAGTCAGCTCTATTCTTTGAAACAATAGTTGAGCGGGTAAAGGAGAGACGATTCTTGGTGTTAGTGCGAGGTGAGGAGAACGCATCAGTTGCAGCCTGGGATTGAACTCGGCCTGTTGATTCCATTTTCTGCAGCGACAACGGGTTACACCAACAAAGATTGGGAAAAGCCTGCACCTCGTCTGAGATGAAAGCTTAATAAAAGTTTAAATATTTTATTTTATTTTTTTCTCTGAAGATTGAAACTGAGACAGTGAAATCCAGACGCACATTGGAATAGCAAAAGATGCATTGCAAAACCTAAGCAAAGTATTAACAAACACGAAAATTTATAATTAAAAACAAAGAAAAAAGTGCTGAATAGCTATGCAATATCAAATCACCTATATAGAACCTATATAGCAGTGAATTCTGGACGATCACCTCAGAGATAACGAGTTGCCTGGAGGCAACGGAAGAATGGTTCTACAGAAGGATGCGGAGAATTCCATGGACGGAATTTCTTGGACTATAGTGATAAAGCATGGGTTGGAGAGCAAAAGACACCCGGGGAGGCAGAAGGTCACCTACCTGACCAGCTTGAAAGGATGGCAGAATCAGTGGTGTGGGAGGCAAAAAGACAAACGTTACTAATAACAAGGTAAAGGACGTTTTGGAGGACCATGATGGTCAACGTCCAGATGAAACACAACACATAGATGACGATATAATTATATATACCAAGATTATATATATATATATATATATATATATATATATGCATATATATATATATATGGGGAAAAATGTACAACAAAGTGGAAAAAGTTTTCATGTGACGCGTTTCACCAATTATTTATGTTGGAACGACTACACATGCGCACGAACGAGGGATTCTGGGAATTTTATATATATATATATATATATACACACACAATCTAGCCGATTTCATGGTTTTGTTTTTATCACTTTTTTTATTAGGTATCCCGGACTTGGATGATAGAAAATCTTCCAGCAATTGTGAAATGTTGTAAAAAAGGATTACAAGAACCTCCAGTTAAACAAAAAGATCAAAGACATTTTCGATAAACCACCCATAAATGCATAGAAACAATCACCTAACCTATCAGCTATCCTCACCTCTACCAAATATCTAAACAATACAAACCAATCAGGAAATTTCAAATGTAACAAACCTCGTTGCTTAGTTTGCAAACACTTAATAATCGATACTGTATATTTTGTACCCAACACCAATATCAAGATACACCCATCTCGCCTCACCTGTGATAGCCATAACATAATCTACTATTTATTCTGCACAATATGTCCCAATAGTGGATATATTGGTGAATCTGGAAATAATTTTAGATTTCGCTTCAACAGTCATAAACAAACCATACGTCAAAACAATCCTTATTCCCCCATAGCTGAACAATTTAATCAATCAGGACACTCATTAGACAACTGTAAATGTTTATTGATAGATTCTGATTTCAGTTCCACATACACACGCAGAAAAAAGAAAAATACTGGATTTGAAAATTAAATACATATAAACTAGCGTTAAATAAAGACTTGGGTATTTTAAATCTTTATATATATTTCAATATTTAAACATTTTTTTAGATATAGTTAAAAAAAATTTACACAACATTTAAAAATATTATTACACTTAGATTTACGTTAAAAATATTCGAACACAGTTGCATTCCATATCACGTGACGTCCACGTCTCGCGACGGACGCTGCTTGTAAACAAACCTCTAAAAACAGTTATTTCTGATGAAAGATCGAGGTTGATCTGAAATATCAAATTACATATATATAAAAAAAATATAATAAATACTTTCATAAAAAAAACATAATATTTTTTAATTTACAACTTTTTAGTTGTTTTTTTTCTATATATACATATTAAGAAAGTATACGTGTCTTCTCATTATGGTATATATATATATATATATATATATATATATATATATATATATATATATATATATATATATATATATGAAAACATTCTCAGAGTTAACCAGTAGGAAAGACAATATGTATAAAGGCAAAAGACAATAGGAAAACTGTATTATTATAACTCACTCAGAAGGAAAATCCTCGAGTGTGAGTGTGCCACCATTGAATATTATCCAAATATTAATCTACACCCAGGCTTTTTCCCAATATCACCTTTCCTAAATTACTATTCTCCCAAGCAAACGTACACAAATTTATCAAGAAATCAAAAGAAATTGCTTGAATCCGTCAGCACAGCAATAAAAAAAAGTATTTATACACGAGAAAGTACTTGACGTAATTTTCAGTTGACAATATGAGTACAATAGCGTTTTCTAAATTCTTCTAGTTGCTAAGGTCATTTCGTTTGTTGTTAATAGTTATTTTGTTTTCAATAAATTTATTTCGTTTTTACTTTGAAAATGTCCACATTTGACGAAATACGTCGGCTAATAATACAGTCTTCCTATTTTATCTTTATACATACACACACACGCACACACACACACACACATATATATATATATATATATATATATATTGGCTAAATTTTCGTATATTTCTAGTAGGAGATTGCTCAATAGGATAGATAGAGCGTTTATAGATATAGAATAGCAATGTAGGCATAGGAATCAACATTTTATGGTGACTCAGCTTCACACCTTAGGCCAATCTTCAGACTAAAATCGTATTGAGCGTGAAACTGACAGTCGCCATGAAGTATTGATTCCTGTGCCTACACTGGTCGCTAGAGATAGTTTCGTTCAACCCCGCTGGCTGTTACAAAGACAAAACATTAAGCTAAAAACTGGAGTCATGTTCATAAATAGCCTCATCAAATCATGACTTGCATATGATGGTGCCAAACTCGTTCGGAAGCATCTAAATTGTCGTCAATACAGGACCACTTTTTCAGATTGATGACTAAAAGTGGCTTTGAGTGAGCGAAGCGAGATCCATCCTTTTTCGAAACTCGTGGGCTGGCGCTAGAGAATCGAAAACAAATAATTGTAGCAGACATTAAAAGCCAAAACATATAGCACGTGCAACCCCAAAGAGAAAATAATGACATAATCAAGATGCTGACGTCCCACAAAACTTTGAAATAAAAGATAGGCAGGAATCTCCTACCAGTACTGCAAAGATCAATGACAATTAATGGACTTAAGAAACAGATTTTACTGAAAAATTGTTTAAGAGAAAGATTTTCTAAATTTCAACAGACAGCTGCATTGGCTTCTCGGTCAATGAAGCTCGAATGTTTCCTTATAAGAAAACGGCTAATACTACCATATATACCGGGGGTAAGAACAAAATTATCCAAATCGTGTAACAGCATAAAATAAATGACCATCCCACAAAATGTTTAATATCTAAAAAAAAAAAACAAAAAAAAAAAAACAAAAAAAAAACACTAAACTAATTGAGTTTCTTTTTTTAAAATTTTCAATAAATAAGACGTTTACAAAAGAGGGAACAGTAGAGAGGAAAACTGGATCAAAAGGTCGCAACAGCAAGAGGGATCATCGTTTCAACTTAGAGCTAAATACATTCTTATTGTTCAAAGTACATTCCAATAATGTTATAAAAACCTCGGAAAATTCCAGTAAGATATATTTAATCATTTTCAAGATACGGTTCAAAGCGCCATTTAACAATTAAACAATTTTGCTGTTACAGCTAAATTGTTCGAATCGTGTAACAGTCCATCCCACAAAATGTTTAATATCTAAAAAAAAAAAAAATACACTAAAATAATTCATTTTCTTTTTTCCATGTTTTTAGATAAGACGTTTAACCATCTTGACACCATTTGTCGTAAAAATCACTAGAAAACCCTTTGAGTGAATCAACGAGAAAGAGAACAGGTCAAAATTGTTTTGTGTCAGTCCCACTGTTTTCCCAATTGAGCAATAGTGAGAGGAAATAGATCATTCAGGCCTTCAGTAATGGTACCAACATTCATTCTGACTTTTATCTTCAAAGTCCACTCAAGAACCATCAAGAGGACAGTGAATAAGGTTAATTATACATTCTTATTGCTCAAATTAGAGATCAATAGTGTTATAAAAACCTCGGAGTATTCCAGTAAGATATCTTTAATCATTTCTAAGATACAACGGTTCATAGTTTAACCTAACAATTAGACAATTTTGCTTTTACACAATTTGGACAGTTTTGCTGTTACACCCGGTGTATATATATATATATATATATATATGTGTGTGTGTGTGTGTGTGTGTGTGTGTGTGTGTGTGTGTGTGTGTGTGTGTGTGTATGTATATAGGGTAGCAGATCATTATTCAAACATATATTGTTAAATATAAAAGTCAACGAATGTCTCTTATGTTTGATCATGAGCCGTTCTAAGCTAAAATAAGAAACAAAAACTGTCCAATAAAATACTTAATGATACTGATAAACCCCCTATATATGAAAGAAACATAGATGACATTTTCATTTTAGCTAAAAATATTGGTCAAATTACTCTCCTTATAAACAAATATAAAATTCCATTCCTTGATGTACTTATTGATTCCAGCACACATAAATTTACCGCTTCTTCATATAGGATGCACACCAGCGTTAACTCGTCTCTTCTTAGTTATATTAATGAATGACCCCCCCCCCACGATATAAGTTAGCTGTTATAAAAACCTTAATCCAAAGCACATAGATGATATCTTCTCCTAAAACCATATTTTATAAAGAATTACATACATTAAACAAACACTTGTTAATAACGGATTCCCTAATTCCCTCATTGATCACCAAATTAAAATGTATCTCAATAAACTTAATAATATTACTAACAAAACTGATAATGTTAATAATAATTGTAACCATAATACTGTATATCAAAGTAAACATAATACTATTAACTTATACTATTCTAACCAAATGCATAATACGAGGGTCATTCAATAAATAAAGTGAATTTTTCGGTATAAGGACTTCTAATACAGATAGAAGCTTACTTTTTTTTCAACGTAGTCTCCCGGTACTGTCACACACTTTTCCCATCTGTGCACAAGCTTCCGTATTCCCTCAGCGTAAAAATCTTTGGACTGATGTCTCAGCCAGTCGCTCACAACAGTTTTGACTTCATCGTCACTTTTAAACTTCGTGCCTCTTGTGAACGCTTTCAAGGGACCAAACAGGTGAAAGTCTGAAGGGGGCAAGGTCTGGGCTGTAAGGGGGATGAGGGAGCAGTTCCCAGCCCAGCTCGTTGATGGTCTGCACCATTTGGGCTGCTGTGTGAGGCCTTGCGTTGTCATGATGCAAGATGACTCCTTCTGACTGATGACCCCTGCGTTTGTCCCAACAGATAAGCTCAAAGTCCTTGCAGCGTTATCCACTGTCACCCTTCTGTCAGACTGAATGAGGTCATTGACTGATTCGATCACCTCAGGAGAGCTCACTTCTGTAGGCCCCCCAGGCCTGTCTTCATCCTCAACACTGCTCCGTCCTTCTTTAAACAATTTAGCCCACTTGTAGACATTTTTTTGGCTGAAACATGTAGCACCATACACAGTTGACATTCTCCTATGAATTTCAACTGGCTTGCACCCTTCAGCAACCAAAAATCGAGAACTGACCGCTGTTCAATCCTGGAGCATGCTTCTTGGTCGGCCATCTTTGTTAATCGCCAAAACTCTCAAAGTTTTTTTTTTAATCTGCAAAAGAAATTAAATCCTTGTGAAAAAGAAGTAAAACAAAAGAAAATAAAAAAGAGTAAGCTTCTATCTGTATTAGATGTCCTTATACCGAAAAATTCACCTTATTTATTGACTGACCCTCGTAATTACAAGCATGATGAAACAACACTCAAAAACATAATAGGTAGAAATGTTAAACACAATAATAATTATTATTATGTTAAACATAATAATAAGCAAGTTAAGGTAAATTTAAAGCAATTGACCTTATAGTCTCTAATAACTCTACAGCCACACAAATCCTCTACAAAAAAACAATTTAGTGTACCAATTTAAATGCCCGCTCGGAGGTTGAATCTCTGATACTAATAATAAACACACCACATATATTAGTTTTATTCCAACCACGCTCTCCCGTAGCCTTACCTGTCATCTTTCTGATCGTAGTTGCATTAAACAACATTTCTTAGAAAAACATAGCCATGTACATAATATTAGACAGATATTAGTTGATAACACAACAAAACTCACATATACACACAGTAAAAAGAACCTTCAGATATTGGAGGCCATCTACATTAAAACAAAGCAACCCACACTCAACAAAATTGCACTTCAAACTAGTCACAATATATTACAATGCATTTAAACACACGGTTCTGTTGATGAAATTGATTTCTCTCGTGTGGTCATGTACGACGTCATAGAACCTCATTACGATTTTACGATCTGCTATTCCGCGACCGTTATCATCGCCTAGCAAACTCCTATGTAAACATAACATATAACCATATGAAATGTGTCCATATAACGACTCTGATGATGGCTCATGTGAGCCGAAAGCTTAGATCGAGGAACAGTATAATAATCCAAATGTTGGACATTTTTTGTCTTTATTTTCTCCCGAAACTAGAGCCACTATATGAAGCTTAGAACGACTCATGATCAAACATAATAGACATTCGTTGTCTGTTATATTTAACAATATATGTTTGAATATATGTGTCTGTGTGTATGTGTCTGTGTATGTGAATAAAGACAAAAGAAAAACTTATAAACTTTATCAAGGTGTATATAATACATAAATTGATCCCAAACTAAAGTAATATAAATATTAATGACATTATGACAAAAAATAAAATAAAATTCATAAACATTATTTACTCAATTTTGCTTATTAATTTATGTCACTTAGCATCCTCCATAATTTTCTTAGACTTTCCAGTTAGGCTTTACTTTTGTTTTTAAATCCTGGCATCTGCCTTCATATAGTCAATCCGTGGACGAAACGTATCGGCTAAAATAAGTTTTCCTTTGTACTTATTCATATTGTTCTTTTTCAGATATATACTTTTAGCTATATCTGAAATTTTGCATACATACATACATGCATACACACATACATACACACACACACACACACATATATATATATATATATATATATATATATATATATATATTGTCACCCACAGACAGACTGTTTCGCTGTATCACAGCTCATCAGTGTGGATAGACGTCCGGTTGCCTCTGGCTAGAATCGAAAACCGGCTGAATTTCTGAAACCGGAAATTTTACCCTGAAGCCGTTGGCGCACGGCAGAGAAGAAGGTGAATTTAAGCGTATTTATTTTTAGATAAACACACAGTGACTGACAGAACTCAATTCAATTTACCGAAGAGTCTTGCATTATTAGCCGTAATAGTCACTGTTTACAAACCCACACATCCTCCCCAGAGAGCTCAACCGAAAAAAATTTTTCAGGAGCATATATATATATATATATATATATATATATATATATATATATATATATATATATATATATATCAAGAATCGTATTGAGTAATTGTATGACAAAATGGAAAAAGTTTACTTGTGACGCGTTTCGTCCTTCCGGACTTCATCGGACTAAATTTGTCATGTTTGTAGGACTACACATGCACTCGATAGAGGGGTGCTGGTAATTTTAGATTTTTTTTATCTAACAGAAAGCAAAGAAATAAGCGGTCACTCCCGAGAAACCCAATGATTCAAAAAAATATATTATCCTACCTATTAATTCTATCACATCGACAATCGAAAGAATCTATTTAAACACAACATAACAGGTGTTACTACTACATCCACAACAATAAAAGACTTAGTCAATACTAAAACAATAAGCTAAAACCTGAAATACGAGCTTATTCTATCGCCTGTAATAGTTGTCACAAAAATGCATAGGAGAAACATCAAGGAATCTAAATAAAAGATTATATGAACACAAAACGAGCATTTTATGAAATAATATATCAAATGTTGTTGTGGTAGGATCCACCTAATCTGCATAGGTGACTACCAACTATATAAATAGTGGTTGGTACCGGAAGACGAGGAGAGAGGAATCACGAGATCCAACTAGAGACTCTGATCGACTGCGACTAGTCAACACATTTCTCCAGGAACGTCTTCCCAGAAATATACAGAAATACTATATGTACTTATTGTGTACACTTTCTTGTTATAATACATTCTTGTTCTAAGTACATTTTGTGTTGCATTATTATTCCATGCATTAGGCGAGATTCAACAATGAGTCAAGACTCAACAAATGTGTTGGTTGCCAAATGTAACGAAAGTGGTCACATAAACAATGCTACTCTGATAAAAAAGAAGAAAACAATTCACTACGACGTAAATGTCTAGTGAGTACTTTGATCGCAAAGAAATCTACAGTAAATTTATTCCCTTGGTCTTACATGGTCTTTCACCATTCCTGGCAGACCAGTGTGGAATACCTACTTCCAAAGATGGAAAGAAAAAGAAAAATTTCTAAAAGCATTCGGGTAGATAAAAAAAATTCTGAAATTCTCAGGACCCCTCTGTCGTGCTTATATGTAGTCCTACCAACATAGCAAATTTAGTCCGATGAAGTACTGAAGGACGAAATGAGTCACAAGTAAACTTTTTTCATTCTCTCATATATATATATATATATATACAGGGGCTGGACAAAATAATTGAAATACTTGTTAAATTCAAAGAAAAGTTATTTAATATGGAGTTGGTCCTCCTTTAGCCTCACATACAGCTTTAATACGTATAGGAATGGAAACATACAGCTTCCTGACTTCATCCAGACGAATTGTCAGCCATTCTTCCATTAACACCTGCTCCAACTCTTTAAGACACGACGGTGGAGGATAGCGACTCCTAACTTGTCGCTCCAAAATGCACGACAAATGTTTAATAATACTTCTATCTGGAGATTGGGGAGGCCACTCCATGTGTTCTAGCTCACTTTCATGCTCTTCATACCAATTCTTAACCACTCAAGTGGTATGTATTGGATCATTATTGTCTTGGAAGATGCAGTCACCATCAGGGGATTACGTCTGGGCCATTGGATGAACATGATCACCCACGTAATCATTGCTGTTGATTCTACCACGCATTGCAACTATTGGACCGAGACATTTCCATCATATAGCGGCCCAAACTATCACTGATCCACCACCATGCTTCACTGTTGGAAGAAGGCAGTCAGGGTTGTAAGCTTCTTTGGGCTGCCTCCACACATAAACTTCCCCTGAAGTTAGGAAAAGAAAAAAACTGGACTCCTCTGAGAATATGACTTGCTTCCATTGGTCTGCAGACCAGGCATTGTGATCTCTGCACCACTTCAACCACTTCTGAATGTTGCGAGTGGAGAGAAGAGGTTTCCTTACGGCAGCTCTTCCATGATATCCAGCCTTATGGAGCTCACGACGAACAGTTTTAGTAGAAACTGGACTATTCAGATGATTATTATATACTCTACGACTGCGTAGTCCGATGATTTTTCGCCACATTGCGTTTCAATGCACGTCGGTTCCTGTCAGTAAGTTTGAAAGTCCAACCCGAATTGCTATGCTTGCTATAGGTTTTACCTTGTTTCTTGAATTGCGTCATAGTACTTGATATGGTAGCTCTTGAAAAACCAAACAGTTTAGCAACCTTAGTGATCGAGGCTCCTGCCATGAGAGCTCCAACAATTTGTCCATTTTCGAACTCAGAGAGGTCAGGCATTTAGCTTAAATTTTACTAAATTCTAAAAATAAATAAGCCAAAGACAGTAAATTAGATAAATAAACGTATTTACAAGAGATATAACCTGCAATTACGAAGTTTTAGTTAAAGTTCTTAATATAATAGGTCTTTGAAATATAGGAGTGGAAATTGCACCTGTTCCAATTATTTTGTCCAACCGCTGTGTATATATATATATATATATATATATATATATATATATATATATATATATATATATATATTAACTGATTTAAAATATCGCTACGCAGGAATTGCCATGTTTCAAAATCAGAAACTAAAAACTGCAAATACGATTATATAATTTAATTAAAAGCACTAGTTATGTTTCATTTTCAAGCGAATTTTGGAATAACTTATTTTGAAATTTACTGAGTTTTAAAAGCGCATGCATTAATAATATTTGTTTCCAAGGATACAGAGAAATCCAATCATTTAGACAGGGGCGGTAGCATGTTCATTTTTATTAACGATTATTATATCAAATATGAGTTACTTTCGAAGAGAGGTTAAGTCTAGGTGGGGAAGGGGTGCCTTTTTCAACGAATTTATGACATCCGTTCAACGCATGTCGTATGTTTGTTTGTTTTTTACTATAATATATATATATATATATATATATATATATTAGTCTATTTTTACTATAAAATATATATATATTTTTTTACTATAATATATATAAATACGCATACACACACACACACACACACACACACACACACATATATATATATATATATATAATATTTAACAGTATATTTATATGGTGTCCCTTCGTTTAAACATGTTCTTACTATAATATATATATATATATATATATATATATATATATATATTACTATAAAATATTATTTACTTTAATTTATATATACACGCATACATGCATACACATACATACACATATATATATATATATATTACTATAAAATATTATTTACTTTAATTTATATATACACGCATACATGCATACACACACATTCATATATATATATATATATATATATATATATACATAATATTTAAAAGTTTATTTATGTGGTGTTTCTTCGTTTAAACATGTTCTATTAAAGAGAATGGACAGAAAATGGCAGGTGGAAACTTGTAAAAAAATTATTGAAATTGTTTTCTGTCTCAAGTACGTTCGACGAACGTTGGTTGTTTTCAAGAGAAAATGATAGTCGAGGAATTTTTAAGTATATAGTTAGTGTTGATGAAAGTTTATTATTTGAAATAAGCGATGAGTAACGTACTATGACAGTGAAATATACTTTAGCGTCACGTGGCAATAATGTCTTAAAGTTGAACGGCATGTCAACACACGAACGCCGAGATTGAAATACTTTTTTTAGAGACAGCTTTCTTTTAATGCGGAAAGCCTCCAAGTTTGGGATTAGCAGAGTGCTAGCGGAAATTTGAAGGGGTGGTTGTGTATTTGTTTTAAATGTTTTTAAATATGTGACACTTTACTTGAATAGGTGACAGGTCTTTCTTATCGAGAGAAAAAAATTTTAATCATTTAAATCTTTTTTAATCATTCCATCCCAAACAAGGCAGCAAAGCCGCTAAGATACAGGGATGTTACTGAGTCTGAAAAATTACAAGAAAAGATAACAATCTTCCATGAAGCAAGAATAATAAAATAACGGAAATTAAGAAGACTGGAGATAACGATTGATATTGCATTTAATTTTTAAAGATCAAACTTGACTGAAAATTAGGAAACAGGAAAAGAGTTCCACAACTGATAAGTATGAGAAAAGACACTGTTAGCACAGAACTTATGATTACATTCATTTCAACTGTAAAATGATGAGATTTTGTAGCCAGTAATAAAATGCAAAGAAACAATTAAAATCTCTCTCTCTCTCTCTCTCTCTCTCTCTATCTATATATATATATATATATATATATATATATATATATATATATATATATATATATATATATATATATATATATTTTAATTAAAAATAAAAACAGACCACTTTAAGGCTCCATGTAATAAATTATTTCACCACAGCCCTTTTAAAGGACTGCGGATCATCAGACTTTACTTCCAAAGGTTGAAACGAAAAATGAAAAGAAATTTACACATTTTTGACGGGGAGTACTAAGCATATGTAAATTAACGAAGTGAGGAAGTGAGTGGGGAGAGAGACATGATTGAGTTAGATGTAAAATTTCTATTATCTCAAATTTAAATTGTTTGAGGAAGTCAAGACATTGACAAATTAAATCGGTTAACTTAACGGAAGTTAAATATTGATATGGAAGGGGTCTACCCATACGGATTACCTAGCTTTTCGTAAATTATATATATATATATATATATATATATACAAACGATAATATGTATTATTAACAAAAGTTACATTTTTGCTAGCGACAAAGACAATGATATTGTATGTAACAAAGCAATGAACACGCATGAAAACATTTAAACACTAATGAATTGTTCCTGCATGTTAAAATGTCCTAGAGAAAATGAAGTAAAATAAAGTTGTGTGTGTGTGTGTGTGTGTGTGTGTGTGTGTGTGTGTGTGTGTGTGTGTGTGTGTGTGTGTGTGTGTGTGTGTGTGTGTGTGTGTGTGTGTGTGTGTGTGTGTGTGTGTGTGTGTGTGTGTGTGTGTGTGTGTGTGTGTGTGTGTGTGTGTGTGTGTGTGTGTGTGTGTGTTTTCAAATGGGAAACGCGTTTTCACGATAGACCTACATCCTAGCGTGGCTACGGAAAATAGCAAAAAAATTATGATAGAAAATACAGCGTATTTATAAGTTCAGAAAGCGTCCCCTAGTGACGTTTTTTTTTAATTTGAAAAGTAAGTGGGTTTAATACCACAAGTTCACATAGGTAGTGTCTTTTCTTTTGTTTTCTTTTGAGGATTTTTTTTTGTCTTTTTGTATGCTGAAATAATAAAATTCTGATCATTGAAATCAATAAGGGCATCAAGAAATGTTGATTTCATGTCAAACTAAATACGGAATTATTTCCAAAGTTTCCTTTTCCAAAAAGGTATATGCCGTTCTTGTAGTGGACATATATAGGCAATTTGTTTGCTGTGTTGGACATTTTATTTTCAAGATAGGCCATATAGTAAAATATAATTTGAAAAAAGAAACACCTAGGGTAAAACTTATAGCTACAGTCAGTTTGTATGCATATATTTCTTAGATTATAACAAAAGAAGACTTTGAGGAAGATTAGCTGATTTAAAGTTTAATTAATCCGATTTGAAATAAATACTGCTTTTAGTTTAAAATACTACAGAATAGCGTTTTCTAACGCGGAAGTTATTCACAGCTTAAAAGCTCTGTTGATAGTCGGAAGTTAAATTATTTTTACGGGAGATATATCTATAAAAATTACTAGACAAATATAACCCGTGCGTCTCTCTATCTCTCTCTCTCTCTCTCTCTCTCTCTCTCTCTCTCCATGTATATATATATATATATATATATACATATATATATATATATATATATTAACTATCCAGCAATGTCAAAAATTAAAGAAAATATACTAAGCAATCTAAAGTTTTGTTGAATTTGAGGTACTTTGATTTTAAATTTACTATAGTTACCACTCTTATTTCCTGATAATTATTTGTATGAACATCCGTATTTACAAAAATCGGCACGTTTATGCACACAAAACACAATTCAAAACTCTTTTTAAATTATTGTGGGTCAATGATTTATAGTCAGCTTTTCCATTTACCATTAGTAAATATAGTTTTTACTTAATAACAATATCACCTAACCAGTACAAATTAATACAGAATTTCAAAAGATTTGAAAATTTATAAATTATTCTAATTAAAATTTTAAAAAAATGAAAACAATTCTTGTAAAAATTCATTATTCATCGAGTTTTTTTCTGAAAACAATTGTGTCTATAATATATCTTACTCATAAAATCAATTAAAAGCTTTTATAATTAAACAATATCTTTTTATTTTACGGTTCAGAGCAGATGACATGTTTTACAAAAATTTACAGAAATTAATTTTTCGAAATTTCATTAAATTAAATAAGAGGGGATTAATATAGAAAAAAAACTGTTTTTATCCAGATTTTCTAAAGAAAATGTAACATTTCTAAAATAATTTAATTTGTTTGTGAATATGTCCTGAAGGTTTCATTAAAATCTGACAATTATTTGATTTTTGCAAGAATTATCAACTCAATGTACTTTTCACAGCAGAAACGATGCTAAAATTTTCGATACCAATTTTTGGTCACCCCGCTGACACAAGGAAACAAATTAACTAAAATTTCGAACGTTCTGAAAAGGAGAAAAAATATAATTTAATAATCAACAATTCATTCAGTCTTTCTTCTTAATAATAGCATAATGATTTTTTACTACAAAAACTGTTTTTATTAAGTTTGGGGCAATTTTCATCATCTATGCTCATTTTTAGAATCTTTGGAGGTACTTAATTTAAAGCGTGAGTACATTTTTGGGGACATCTTTGTATATATATATATATATATATATATATATATATATATATATATATATATATATATATGTATGCAGGTGTGCAGTGAAATAGGAAAGAACACGTTAGGTAGATAATCCGGTGTTCCTTAATATTTAGCTTTATTTTCAAAAGGACAGTGCTCCATACAGAAGTAGAGCTTATATTATAATAATATTTTTAGTTTTTAAAAATATGATTCCTCCGCTACATAAGAGTTCTCATGTTTCAAAAGCGAGAGCCGAAACCCCTAACATAATTTTTTAAGTTATGAAGAGTTAAGGCGTCTGGACCCGCTTCCTTGTCAAGCGAGAATTTGGGAATAAGCTATCTTTTGGTTAGCTGGTGTTTATAACTACGGTATCATTGGAACATTTGTTGCTATGGAAACGGCTAGTTTCGGCCGTTGAAGTTTGGTGGTTTATATATATTATATATATATATATATATATATATATGTGTGTGTGTGTGTGTGTGTGTGTGTGTGTGTGTGTGTGTGTGTGTGTGTGTGTGTGTGTGTGTGTGTAAAAATATTGAATTGGACAGAGTCCGACAATTTATTTAAAACATTTATGATATAAATATAGTATAGGATACAGGTTCAATTCCTGTCGGAGAACGAAAATTTTCTATGAAAATTTCTCGGACATTCAGGCCGGTAAATGTTATGTAATACTGTTTATTATAAACAGAGCATTTACTTAAATACTTGTATCTATAAAAAGAACGTTAAACATATCATAAATGTCTTTAAATATATATGTATGTATATCTATATATATATATCAAGAGAGAGAGAGCAAGCAAGAGAGAAAGAGATGGGGGAAGAGAGAGATATATTCGGAGTAATAATGATACAAATCAATAAAAACCTTTTAAAATACTTGAAAATTTCGAGAATTTAACGTATTTCAAGGCGAGAACTCCAGCAACAGTGTAAATTAAATTTCGACCGACTTCTAAGTTACAGTAACACACCGCTCTCCAGGGTCACATAAATTTATTTTATTCGACTTAGCAGTCAAGTAAAATATTTACAGATCAGTTACATAGTGTGTTACTTTAAAGGTCCGGTCGGTAACACTCGTTACTAGATATTTACGCGAAAATATCTAAGTATGATGGAAGCGAGAGAAAAAAGAACTAAACTTCAATTGCACGAAAACATAATGCATGGTTGTCAGCAAACGGAACAGCCCAACATGCTGTTAAAAATTGGAGATTCCAAAATATCTAGGAAGTGTTCTAACAGAAAACGGAAGGTGTAACACTGAAATCCGAAGGGGCATTGGGAAGCTCAGTTCAGTTATGTGCCATGCGTGATACACGCTTAGGCGATCATGTATCTTTCGATACATGACTATGGAGGCAGATTTTTTCCCCGCTGTAGGTTGCCATTTCTTTCTGCAGTAGACCAGTTGCCATCCAAAGCTATAGAACCCGGTCTGTCCTGCTATTTACACATAGCTGGTGGGAGAAGAAGAGGATTCATATCTTTCCCAAGGCTATTAGCACATAAATGAATGTAATGGATTCGACTGGAATTCGAACTCGGCATATATACAAGGAATCAGTCAATTGTGTGCCATGCGTGATAAACGCTTAGGCGATCATGTATCTTTCGATATATGAGTGTCGAAGTAGATTTTTTCACGCTGTAGGTTGTTATTTCTTTCTGCGGTAGACCAGTTGCCATCTAAAGCTATAGAACCCGTTCTGTCCTGCTATTTACACATAGCTTTTAAGAAGAGGATTCATACCTTTCAAGGATATTAGCACGTAAATGGTTGTAATCGATTCGACTGGAATTCGAACTCGGCTCTCTGATTTCTCAATCCGTGCCGCTATCCATTAATCTACCCTTCCTCCACTTGCGAACAATACCTAACCAAAAGCTAGGCAAAATATTAAGAAACAAAAAAATTTCGTTAGAAACAAAGAAAAGAAAAACTGAACTGTTACGTAATATCGGGGCTCCTATATAACAGTGAGTACTGAACCGTCTCCTCACAGATTGTTGTGGCCTTGTTAGGCCCAGAAATAAAGACACAAAGAGAGGAATTGAGTTGAACAAATATATTAACAGAAACAGTAATACAAACGAGAGTATTGCACCAAGAATGTTCAGCCCGACTGTCAGAGCTGACTGCTGGAAACTTCTCTCTCCAAAAAGCAGTACCTGCTCCTATTTATAGCTGGGAGAGTCCATGCGTGCGTAGGTAAATTACTATAACACAGATGAAGAAGAGACTTGAAGCATCAAAAATATGGTTCTGCGGAAGATGCTGAGAATGTCATGGGAACATCAGAAAGAGACTAGGGTATATAATGAGGAAAGACAGCGTGGGAAATTTGACACTCACGAGACATATTAAAGAAGGACAGACTGGGAAAAAACGCATAACATATCTAATTTTCCTATGTAAACTGATGGCAGTACAGGGTTTAGAAGAGATGAAAAGAGGAAATTTACTAAGAGCATCAAAAGACAGGATATTGTGAAAAGCCTTGATCTCCAACGACCTGAAGAAGAAGAAGAAGAAGAAGAAGAAGAAGAAGAAGAAGAAGAAGAAGAAGAAGAAGAAGATGGTGAAGAAGGAGAAGAAAATGAAGAAGAAGATCGAGAAGAAAATGAAGAAGATGAGGATGAAGATGAAGAAAATGAAGAAGAAGAAAAAACGACGATGAAGAAGAAAATGAAGAAGAAAATGATGATGATGATGATGATGATGATGATGATGATGATGATGATGATGATGATGAAAAAGAAGATGGTGAAGAAGGAGAAGAAAATGAAGAAGAAGAAGAAAAAATGAAGAAGAAGAAGATCGAGAAGAATAAAATGAAGAAGAAGAAGAAGAAGAAGAAGAAGAAGAAGAAGAAGAAGAAGAAGAAGAAGAAGAAGAAGAAGAAGAAGAAGAAGAACTATTACAACAGAAAAAAATTGGAGACGGAATACGATTTCACTATGATGCTAATTGGTTCTGGATGTATTTTAAGCTTAACACGTTGACTGTCAAAGGTCAATTACGAAATCTGACTTCAAACGCCAACTTCATAATAGCCAATAAAAATAGGCAATAAATTTTTTAATGAATTGATTTTAGCTTCAACTGAAGTCTTAACATTGTTTTCACACTAAAAGTATCGCTGTGAATAAACACGCTGTTGGCGCCAACAGATGGAGTTATATTTGAAAATGCCCAGCACGAGATAACTCGTAGTAGGCATCTTAATAAAAACTGCCAACCACGAGTTATATCGTCGTTAGCAATAGATCAACAATAATTTTAATTCAGACCCTGAAGAAGAAAAAAGATAAGAAATTTAGCATTAATTTAGCTGATATTTGTTCACAAATAGACTTTTATCTACATAAAATGATTATACAATTTTCCTTGTCAGCTTGAATTTTCTTCTGTATTATTGTAAAAAACAAACTTGTGGTTAAAAACTGCCATTTACACCTGGCGCTAGACTGGTTCAGCCATAAAAATAAGGGGAAAATTTTTGGAAATAATTTTCGCTGATTATCATTCATTAGCGAAATGAGAAATCGTAGAGACGAGTTCAAATTCTCGTCGAATTTGCTACATTCACATACACGCAAATATTCTTGGGAAAGATATGAATCCATCTCCTACTACCAAATATGGGTTAAATAGCAAGATGTATATCTGGCAAAACCGACTTTAGGCTAAAAAAAAAATATTAATGCAATGCTCACTCTAAAAAAAATAATGAATTATCCTTACAATATTATTTCGACTCTAAATAACCCACCAAGGGTTGATAAGCCGTTAAAAAAAATAATTAATCAGTTAAGATAACATCAATCAGAATCGAAAAATATTAATATTGATATTTTATCATTTTAGAAGGGGCGTCTTGTTCATGATATCCATATCGTGTAATATTAATCCTCGACATTTTAAAGAGTTATCTGGACTTAGTCGTTATTTTCAAATGTCAAGATTGAAGCTGTGCTTATATCATTGATATCTGCGTATATCATTGATATCTGCGTACGAAAACAGGCCTCATTTTTTTACAACAAAGATTACTTTTAAATAAAGAACAAATGCATATATATATATATATATATATATATATATATATATATATATATATATATATATATATAAGTTAAAATCTCTACGTGTTATTTTTACTTATATTTTTTTCTCATGTGTATTGTACTTTTTAATACTACTGTTTCCTGGTTTGATTTAACTCTGACCATTAAACTTTATTGTTATTTATACATATATACACAAACACACACACACACACACATACACACACACACACACACAAACATACATATATATATATATATATATATATATATATATATATATATATATATATATATATATATATATATATATATATATATATATATATATATATATATATAATTAAAAAACGAATAAATTTATATAAATTAATAAAAGTATATATCCGTTTATTGTTCATTTAAGATAAATAATTATTATGCTCCAGTGTTCGTGCATGTTCTCCCTAAAAAATATCCCCAAAAATCGTTTTAAAATAAGTTAAAAAAAGAAAATTCAATGGAAACGGGTCGAGCAATACTAAATAAAAACTAGAGGAGTTATCGGAAGTTTACTCGGATCGACAATCACCTGATGACGGCTGGCGAGCACAACGGCCGAAACTCTGTGATAACAATAACTAAGCTGGGACAATAGTGCGCGTATAAATAATACTTTATAAGTATTTATTTTTTTTAAGTTTTATTTTTATATTAGAAAATCTTTTTAAAAAAAAATATGCAGATATAAAATGACGTAAACAAAACTTCAAAATTTGACATTTGTAAATAACAACTAAGTTATAAATAACAACTAAGTTCAGATAACTCTTTAAAAAATCAGAGAACGATTTTACACTGTATGGATATTATGAACAGAAGTCCTCTTCTAAAATGATAAAAATCAGAACTTTTTTTTCTATTTTGACAAATCCTGTGCTTTGAGGAAGTTATAGTGAATGTTAAGCTACAAAAACTATTCCTCCACCATAATATTTTTTTGTGAGTGGACCATTTTATTTAAGTAGTACCTCGTTCATTGAAAAAAAAAACTCTTTTGCGAGAGATGGCAACAGGTAGTTTTCTGAATAAGCAGAAGTGCTTGCATAGTCTTTTGCCATCCATGCAAGCTGACGTTGAGTTCACGAAATATATCATCATCTTGCGGAAACGTTAGGCGACACTGAGTTGACTTAAAGCGATAAGTTGGCGTCTCCTGCTCGATTTTGCGTTTGTAGTGAGGATATGCATGAGTCTGTGCCAATTGTTCTGACGAGGTTCAGATAACAACAGCACGAGATAGGAATGGACTGAATTGGGAATTAAAAGACACACACACACACACACACACACACACACACACACTCGTTCGTATTTATATATGGGCACAGGGTGGTGAAATGTTTAATTATGGATGGTTCTATTCTTACAACCTTTATATCTATGTAAGTTCTGAGTACAAAAGCTAACTCACATTAATAACTACAGAGTAAAGAAAAAAGATAGAAACCGCCATCTCTCTCTTTATCTCTCTCTCTCTCACACACACATACACACACTCTCTATCTCACTCTTTCGTTCTTTTCCTCTCTCTCTCACACACACATATAGATAGATAGTTAATGAACAGACTGCGATAGATAGATAGATAGATAGATAGATAGATAGATAGATAGATAGATAAGGAACACAGATAGAGAGAGAGAGAGAGAGAGATAATGAACATAGATAGATAGAGAGATAGAGAGAGAGATAGATAGATAGATAATGAACACAGATAGATAGAGAGAGAGAGAGATAAAGAACATAGATAGATAGATAGATAGATAGATAGATAGATAGATAGATAGATAGATAGATTATAATGGTAATATTAGCCATTTCTTTAGAAGAAAACGTTCGACATTAAGTGATCGCGCAACCAGTTCTGCTGACGGTTAAAAGTTATAAAATAATTTCTATTAAAACAATTTCTTCAGGAAAATAGGTTTCCCAAGTTATCACTCTTTCCAATACAGATAGAGGCTTCCTAACCTTTTCAGATAGATAGATAGATAGATAGATAGATAGATAGATAGATAGATAGATAGATCATGTATGTACTCACATAGTTATTATGTCTGAGTACAGCGATGGAGGGAAGTGTAGACGAACATACATACACACATACACACACATATATATATATATATAGTGAGAGAGAGGCCACTTAATCTTAGCATCAGGAACAGACAGTTGACATTTGTAGAGTATGTAATAAGGAAAGAGAGCTTCGAAAATTTGATACGCACAGAATAGACTGAAGGCAAGAGTGACGGGAAAAACAGCGCATAGACTTTAATTACAAAGATTGTCTTAAAAACGTTACCTTACAGAAATACAATGGTCCGCCATTTGTCTTTATGCAATAAAATCCATATATATATATATATATATATATATATATATATATATATATATATATATATATGAAGAAATATAGTCTTAAAGTGTGCTATATTTATGGGATAAAGTGCTCAATATCAGAGATAGAGCGTGTGTAAATATAAAAGTGAACATAGAAGTCAACACTTAGAGGCGACAGTCTGTTTCATGCTAGATGCAATCGTCAGGCAAATCTACTCTAATAGTAGGGTGTAAGTTGCCTGACGATTGCATCTAGCATGAAACAGACTGTCGCCTCTAAGTGTTGACTTCTATGTTCACTTTTATATATATATATATATATATATATATATATATATATATATAATTTTTCCTACTCCCCTTTCTTCTTTTCTCTTTTTCTTTTTCCTCTACTCTTTCCTACTTTTCATCCTCCTACTCCCTTTCTATTACATCCAACGCCGTGCGTTTATTTATTTTAAAAAATAATATAGCGTTCATTGTTTTTTTTAAAAAGAAATAAAGCGTTTGGAGGTCAATTGATAAAAACCGCCTGAGGATACCGTAAGGTTAAAACCAAGATAACGAAATCAAATGATCTCCTAATTTTTAAAGTTAAAAGCTCTACATGTTACTTTTTTTTTCTTTTTCTGGGCACTTTTAATACTACTGTTCCTTGGTCTAATTCAACCCTGACTATTAACATTCTATATACATACATACATACATACATACATACATATATATATATATATATATATATATATATATATATATATATATATATATAATTATATATATATATTATTTTTGAGTTTTTCGACTGCACAGTATAGTAGGGTCAGTTTAGCACCGATTGTGAGAAAGAGCACCCTGACGCAATTGGAAACAGCATGCTGTAAAGTTTGGCATTCGCACCGGAAGCTCCAGTACGAATATTTCAGGGTATTTGGGTGTCATTCTGAGGATTGTGAGGAGGATTCAGAAAGAGTTGGATGAGTTTAATGGGGATTACGAAGCTGTTTGGAGTTGATCACTTGTGATGGCGAAGTTATGCCTCCATTCATCATACCACAGGGCCTCAGACTCAACACGGAGGTATACATCAAGTGCCTTCAGGAAGCAGTGCTGGCCTGGGTCAAGAGGGTGGCTGCTGGAAAATTGACAACAGGACTCTACACCATGTCACACAAGCAGGGCAACACAGTCATGGCTGTCAGACAATTTCTGCGACCACATCACCCCTTAAATCTGGACACCTAGCTGCCCAGACTGCAACCCCCTTGATTATTATGTGTGGGACGCAGTTGAGCGAGAGAGCAACAAACTCCTGTAACACCAAAGATAAACTGAAGGCAAGGATTATGTCAGCATTGACCAACCTAAACAAGGGGACCGTCCAGAAGAGATGTATCTGGGGGCCTTGGTTGAAGTCAATGACGATTATATTGAATGAATTTACTCATTCGTATTTCAAGATATTTTTGTGTAAGTTTGGTAAATATATCTGTTAAAATGAGATGTAATTTTTTTGCGTAATTTAGATGACAATTTATCCATCGCACCCTGTCTGTAGCAATTATAGTAATAAGTATGTAAGAAGTCCCAACGAGAGATATGCATTTTCCTTAAAAAAGGAATTGGAATTTGCTGTTCTTCCGTAGCCAAATGGGTAACGGCGCACTTCGGCCATAGGAGTGAAAAAAGGGGATACAGGTTCGATTTTTGTCGGCAGGCACTTTAATAGGACTTCTCGAGTTAGGCCAATTGTTGTTCGTTTAACTGTTTTAAAGAAACAGGGATAGAAACTCCGTCACGTGTGCCCACTAAAAATAACGTTATAGTAATAAGAAATAATGTCGGATATATATATATATATATATATATATATATATATATATATATATATATATATATACAAAGACATTTGGTGTTCCACAAAAGATCGATCTGTTCATTTGTCAACTAAACCTAACATTTCCCCACATCTCTCCAGACATTTCATTCCTACGACTATCAAAATCACTCAACCAGTAAATAAAGAACCCCAATGTATTAGTTCCGTGAGGAAATCATTTTACGCCTGAACTTCATTGACCTCTTTGGCTTGCACCACATAACATAACAACAAAGAAAGATGATCATCTTCTTTCATAGGCCGTGTCCTTTCAGGACGTGGGCAATCTATGTCTCTCCATAACTTCCTGTTTTTCTTGTTCTGTGTTACTCTTGTTCGTCTTTCTTAGTCTTTGTTTGTTTGTTGTTGTTTCTGTTTTTATAACCATTTCACTCCAAGAAAGACGGCAATGCCACAGATTCGAAAGGGATTGCTGACAGTGAAAGAAAATTCGAAAACTTTAGTGATGAGGAAGGACAATAAACGAATAAGTTTGAGGAAGACAGATGATGGCGATTGGCGTTGCATTTAAAACATTTGAAGAACGTAGAAGACAGAAAAGCAATAAACTGGAAGAGACTTCTTCAGGCGAGAAGCGTGAGAAAAGAAGCTATTAGAATAGAACATACGGTTGCATCTCTTTCAACAGTAAAACGACGAAACCTAGTTGGCAATCTAGTAGTACGCTTGAAATCATTCGTCGAGGTACCTAAGAAGCTAGTTTATTAGAACGATTTGCCATGACAATATTTATAGAAACAACCAATGGAAGCCACGACACGGTTGTGGAAAAGTCACTGAAATGAAGATGACGGGTCAGGACCGATAACATTACAGACCCTTATTTGGATTTTATCGAGGATATTTGCGTAGCTTGAGATAAGATTACAGCAAATTCTTTAAATAAACTAGAATAGCTATATTTTGTTTATCAATAAATATATTAAGAAATGCCACTATTTTACTATTACAGGAGCTCCAGACCAGATATGGCCGACCTGTTCTTCCATCCATCGATCCATTTACTCAGGCTCGTCAAATAGGTTTCACGATTTTTCACGCTGATTTTCTTGTATTTAATATTCTCTGTGAGTGTTAAATTCTCCAAGCCTTCTTTCTTTATAAGATACCCCCCAAACCTTCAGTTATATCTCAAGAGTTGGTCATTTAATTCAAA
Source organism: Acanthosepion esculentum (assembly GCA_964036315.1). Classification (NCBI taxonomy): domain Eukaryota; kingdom Metazoa; phylum Mollusca; class Cephalopoda; order Sepiida; family Sepiidae; genus Acanthosepion; species Acanthosepion esculentum. The sequence continues at coordinate 66,213,635 of OZ038486.1, forward strand.
TCAAAATTACTGTTCTCCTTTGCTTTTATATGCCGTGTCTTTTCAGGACGTGTGAAATCATTCCCAACTTCCCGCCTTCTGTTGATCTGTGTAATTCTTGCTCATTTACCGCACCTTTTTAACATTGTGGTCTGCGTTCTTTCATCCATCAATTTACTCAAACTCGTTAAATAGGTTACACAATTCTTGCCCTTATTCTCTTGTAATTAATATGCCTCGTGAATGCTAAATTCTCCGAGCCTTCTTTCCTTTTTACATGTCCCAAAGATTTCAGTTATATCCTTCTGATTCTTATCAGCAATTTCTTTGTAGATCTTCGAGAGCGGAAATAAAAAATTTAAAAAAGCAATGATACAAAATGGCTAAAGAATAGGACAAACACTGTGCCTGTAAAGGTCACGCAACCCTGGCGATATAAGCGCTAACATTTTTAAAAAATCCTCTTTTCTTCTAAGATGTTCTACAGGAAGCTGCGACCAAAATCTGCTTCCATTTACTACTCGCCCTGTGCAGTGGAATCAGGCGATGCAAAAACTGAGAACTTACTGCTACAAAAGCTAACCATGGAGTGAAAAGGTGTCTTCTGCTTCAACAAGGACTGTTGGCAAGATACCTGTTGGCAAGATAACTGAACGTCTACCCCGGGCTAAGTCCGCAGATGCACATTGTCTACAGACACATTTTTTTTTTATTTCGCTTTCTCTATTTGGATATTAAATGAACTTAGATAGTACAGGTTGTTATCTTTTTTTTTTCTCTTCAAAAACTGTCGCCCAGTTCGTTCAGCGCACGTGACTTATCACTAAACCTCTATAAGTTTGTGGCTGAATCTAGGCGTATTATCGTGAATATATTTACTCAAAGTTCCGAGAACGCAGTCTACTCTGTCGTTTAACTAATAGGTGGAGGGAGAAGTAACTGTTTCATGCCTTTCACAGGGGCACTAGTCCGAAAGTAAACGCAAGAACATAGACCGGAATTTGCATGTGCCAAATTATTATAACTACACCATTATTCGTGGTCATGTTAATGTTTATCAGAAAAAAGTTGACTTTAAAAAAATGTATATTTATTTTGTATTGGCACGATTGCGTCTCGATTAAGGAACAAGCCTCGCGAAACTGAGTGGCTCTTGCAGCGTGTCTCACTGGCGATAGTTCGAGGTAATGCTTTCTCCATCATTGCGGCTGACAGAGGATAGAAAAAATTGTTTATAGTTACGTTGTTCTGGAATTGTCATCAATGGTCGACTGAACTTGCTTTGTTTCAATGACTTTTGTTTTGTTATTATTAGTTACTTTGTTCAATAAATTTTGTAAACAATACATTGTATAATAAAAAAAAGACTTTTAAGAAACAGGCCAGTTTTAATGTAATGTAAACAAATGTTAAAATAAAAAATTTTAATAAATAAATTTTAAAATTAATATTTCTCACAGAAAAGAATCGCTTACATGACAATAAAGATGATGACAACAGTCCGAACAATGCAAATAATGTAAATACCTTTTCTTTGTCATCCAATATTGGTCAAAGGGAAAACAACGCCGCAGCCAATTGAGAATGGAAATCCGTCTTCTGCATTTTGTCGGAACGACTCTCTTGGCTGAAACCAACCTCGGTGACCTCCTGCCAGCCTTGACAGAGTTTGAAAGCGATTACGCCGGCTTGTGGGTGATGAATTATTTTCAACTCTCCAATCCTACCCCAGTAAAGAACCTCCCACCAACAGAACGTCTTTCTATTGTCAACGAACAGCCTGAGACTCCTTCCGTGATTTCCTCCACAATGTCCCCTGGAATATTGTTTTAAATCTCCCCGTCCAAAAATGTGCGTCTGAGGTCTCATCCTGGGTAAAAGCTGGAATCGAGACTTTCATTGTCAAAGCGGTCAAATGTAACCGTCTCTTCTAATCAAACAGCTTCTTCTCTCGCACTTCCCACCTGTGGAATTCTCTTCCTCTTACTTGCTTCCCTGAAAACTATATATTCAAGTGTAATGTCAATCGACATCATCTGATACCTTGATCTTGTTCACCGTCCTTCTCTTTATCCTCTCCTTAAACACGCCTCTTTACTCTTGTTCTCTACCCCCTGTAACCCCTTGCGTGCTAGTGGTGCTCTCGCCTGACCTCGGGTGAAAAGCTTTTAAAAAATCTCTTTCCCACAGACGAAACGTTGCAAGCCTCTCGCTACTCTATCGCCATTACTATAGCAAAGGTTCAAACAAGCGATATTCCTAACTTCCACCAGTTCAGACCTTCACAACTAGAACCCGTCATCCCACATCCACAGCCTCAACCCGTCCTCATTCCCTTCGTATTCTGTTGTTAATGAGGAAATTCAACTCTGACAGCCTCTTCCCCAGAATTGTCAGTTTGTGGAAACCGACGATCGAGACAATGTTTCCCCGACAACTACAATCTTAACCGCTTCAATTCTAGGGTCATATAACCTTCATATCCTAATAACATGCTTCTCTCCTTCCTCCCGTTAGGCTCTTGTCTTGCGATAATCCCATTCAATAATTGTCTAACTTGAGTGGCTTTTGGGCTTTATACTGGATGAACAGTCGTCTAAAAATACTCTGCTTTAATTTCGAAAATCATCTTTCGGTGACAACTGCGTACCAACAGCGTATGGTGGTGTGTGTACTGGCACCTTTACGCGTATCATGTACTTTGAATGACATTGCTGTAAAAGACTAAAAATGATTTCAAATCCAAAAGTAATCAGTATATTCACCAAGAACGACTCCATATGCTGTGATCTTTCACTAAACTGCATACAGAACCCCAATTATAATAATCCTATTAAAATTGTGCTGGCCCATCCCTTCGTTAGTTAGCGCTTTCGTTACTACCTGTCAATACCTCATACATAAATAATGGTCTATTCCGTTTTGATCGCGTAGAAAGAGGGGCAAAGACATTACTTCGTTTTAGTGGGGGAAAAAGAAAGAAAGAAAAGAAAGAAGGAAAGAAAGAAAGAAAGAAAGAAAGAAAGAAAGAAAGAAAGAAAGAAAGAAAGAAAAGTAGGTTTAATATTTCTTGCCAATACCTCATAAATAATGGGCTATTCTGTTTTGATCGCGTGGCAAGAAGGGAAAAGCAACTACTTAGTTTCAGTAAGAAAATGAATAAAAGAAAGAAAGAAAGAAAGAAAGAAAGAAAGAAAGAAAGAAAGAAAGAAAGAAAGAAAGAAAGAAAGAAAGAAAGAAAGAAAGAAAGAAAGGTTTAATATTTCCTGCCAATACCTCATAAATAATGGGCTATTCTGTTTTGATCGCGTGGCAAGAAGGGAAAAGCAACTACTTAGTTTCAGTAAGAAAATGAATGAATGAAAGAAAGAAAGAAAGAAAGAAAGAAAGAAAGAAGTGTTTAACGACTGTTTCAGTAAAATGGAAAAAGTTTTCAATTTCAAATCTTTTCATTTCTACCCACTTCTTAAAAGAAACGACCAGCATTCATATTTATGATTATTATTGAAATATTGTGTTAAAGTTGTTAAGCTCAAATATTTAACGATGCGATAGGAGAATTTCTACGAATATTTTATTGTCGTAGAACTCGCTATGAGCTTGCTCATTTAGTAACTTATGAATTAAGATTCATCAGAATTTAAAATGGGAAAGCCGTGAAATTTTCATGGGTTAAAACTAGTAAGTATAATTTACCGAGTTACACTGCGCCATCCCCAACAGGCAGAACCTCTCCCATTGCACTTAAAGAGTAAAGTTCAGGGTCAATCCTAGATGGGTCAGGTGTCCCAAAAAGGGAAGTGTCGAGGCAACTTAAACAGTTTTTCTCACTTATCCTAACCAGCAGTCCCAGTCTCGCGATCATTTTGAAAATACATAAACAGTGAGTTGGCTCTTCATGTGTATTGTATTTAATATCCAGCCCAAGTAATAATGTATCAGAGTGCCAAATTTGACGTCGCCCAATAAATCAGAATCCATTTCCTTAGATATTTTGGTCTACAAAGACTTTTCTAGGTTATCCATAGTTAGTGTGTGTGTATGTGTGTGTTTGTCTACGTTTGATGGACTAATTCTATTGGCTTGCGGCCTCATCATATTGAAACATCGGTTCCCGTACGATCACTGAATTTAAGCAATGTCGAGCCTGGTCAGTACCGAGATGGGTGACCGTTTGGGAATACCATAAGCTTGAATGTGCGGATGGTGTAATGGATAATGGGCCGGAATTGTTAATCGGAGAGCCGTGTTCTAATTCCAGCTGTGTTCGTTATATTCCCTTAGGCGCAAATACCCTTGGGGGGGTATGAATCCATCTCTCCCCCCACCCAATTATGGGTTAATTAGTAAGACTTGTATCACTAAAACCATTATTATCTCCAAAAAATAAAATAAAAATTGCGTACAAAATATTGTTTTCGGCATTAAATAACTAACAGCGGTTGATATGCCCCAAAACAAAAAACAACCACCCAACCAATTCTATTGGCTTCCAAAGTCAGCCTGATTTTCGTTGCATATGTTGAAGAAAAGGTCTTTCAATACATGTAAATGGCGAATAAATTATATAAACCTATATTTCCTCATATAAAAAAAATGAAAATAAAAGGTGCGTAAGTAAAGGATGTCCGTTACTCGGTGTGAAATGGAACAGGAATAATTTGTTGATTTTCAATTAATTTTCAATAGGTAATGAGAGAAGAGAAGAAAGTCTTCCTCGAAATATCGTCTTAGTTCCGATCGTAAACGATGCCGAGCGGCGATCTGTTGGCGTTCGCATCCATGACCCGACTGTCGGAACTACGACGGTATTTGGTCGTCTTCGAACCTCCGACTTTCGCTTTTGATCGAGGAGAACGTGCTTGACACACGTCATCGCTACAGTTCTTCTTGCGACCTTCCAAGAATTTCACCTCTAACGTCGCAATGCAAGTGGTCCCGACCGCTCCCTTCGATTATTGCCTCGCCGTAGACGGAGAGCGACGGACGTAGACGAGACCCTCTTTCATCGTTCCATACTTTTCTTGACGTTTCTCAAGGCAATACAAACTACTTGGCGGCGCCCATCTCTCTAAGTTACTTACGGCAGATTGGACTGTGTTAGATGGCTCCAACACCAGGGAGTAATCAATTAGCTGCCTTATTCTCGCGAAAGATGGTGGTGGGGTTTCCTGTTGCTTTATCCACGGTTCTGAATACAGAGTCGTCCTTCTCAAAGGTTTGAGAGTCCACTTTTTTTCTGGCTTTTCTAACGCCCAACAAGACGCGCTATTGGATCAAACAATTTCGATATCTGTCTATATTTATGAGATGAGGTATTATGCACACTATTTACATTGCTCGGACTATCATTCTCATCTTTGTTGCAATATTTATCACAACGTTTCGGCCGTTGTACGCTCCGGCCTTCTTCAGGTGGTTGGAATGTCAAACTGAACCCTTTATTTCGCTCGCTGGGGTAGACTGTTCTAGTTCCACGTGCAATGTCTAATGGATGTCAGTTATCAGTTATCTCCTGTTAATCCCCCTCTCCAAGTTCTCCACTGCCTTAACCAGGTATTGAACTCACACTCTTTGGGTCCTAACTAATGCCTTTATCCACTGTGCCACGTGTCCTTGAGAACAATACCTGAACAGGAACTAGAACAGTCTACCCCAGCGAGCGAAATAAAGGGTTCAGTTCGACGTTCCAACCACCCGAAGAAGGCCGGAGCGTACAAAGGCCGAAACGTTGTGATAACTATGGCAACAAAGATGAGAATGATAGTCCGAGCAATGTAAATAGTGTAAACAATTTCGAATAAGAAAATCTAAATTTCTCTTTTTATTCCTCATTTATTTCCTTATTATATTTTTAATCTAAAAGTGTTCAGATAGCATGTTTTATAGTTGTATGTAATTAGACGAGGGTTTAAGTGTACTGGCCCTGTTCGGACAGCTGATCACGCTCTTTCCCGAAAACTGTAACTAAGCGCCACTCAGCATAGTTACGGTATGAAACACAGGTGGGTGTTGCAGAAACACAAATGTGCCTGAGAAGGCGTCTGCAGCAAGGATTGGCTAGCTAGTATACAGACATACTCGGAACCACCGCCAACACATTTAATTAGAACGAAAATAAGCATTAAGTTAAATTTAAAAAATAATTTTTTTATTTATTTATTTTTATCCGATTGTCATGCACATTCGTGCAACCTTTCTCCATCGATGAAGGGCTAAATCCCCTACCGTTGATCCTATATTTCTAAATCCTCTCATTAAATAATCAGAATGCCTTAAATGCCGCTTTTGCGTGCAAGCGTAATGTTATTAAAATGAGACATGCAACAGGAACGAGGTAAAAAAAATAAGAAATTATTGCGAAAAGATGACGTGGCCATGTTAAAAGCGAGCGTTTGAGCTCATAGGAATTTTTCATGAGCCGTATTAAGAACGTAAGAAGTTACGTCCCCTTTAACTATTATCAGAACTGTAAAATGAAATTTCATTTTTTTTATATTTCTTTCTGGTAAGCCAGTTGGTGAAAATAGTTCAGGTGCTGCTTAGACCCCGGGGGGAAACGGATGTGGTTATTCTGCGAACAAGAGAATGTCATGCATCCTAATTAAGAACGTGAAATATATCACCAGGTCCGTATTATGACCTTTTGGGACCCCTAGGCTAATGAAATTATGGGCACCCTCTCAGACGGAACCTCCCAGCATCCGTCTTGTATATTTTTATATCATATGTTATAGCGACATTCTCATAGCTTGAGGTAAGATTACTGCAATTTTTTAAAAAATAAACTAGAATAGCTATCTTTTGTTTGTCAATAAAATTATTCTTTAAGAAATGCCACTATTTTATTATTTATTATAAAACAAATTAGCACATATTTCAACACAACTGTAGCAAAAAAACGGATTATAGAAATAAAACAATCAAAATAAATGAGTTTTTCATATTGATATCATTTTAGTTTATGGTTGTTAAGTTGTAACATCTAGAAAATTAAGTCACTGCTTTATAAAAAATTTCTATGATTTAAAAATTCTGAATTAAAATCAAACATGTTATCTACTTGGAACACAGTGACACAAACAAAAATATTTTTTCCTTACTTTGCTTACTGCAAAGTCAAATCAATTTGAATTTGTCATATTGATATTAATTCAGTTTATGAAACTATTTGGAAGTTATACCATCTAGAAAATTAAAATGATTGCTTTATAATAGCTTGAGGGCCCCTAGACTGCAGCCTATACTAGCCTTAAGGATAATGCCGTCTTGGATATCATCAAGGTTAACTGTGTCTCTCCTAGAAATGACCGATTTGTACGTCCTTTAAGTACTACTTGCTTTTTACCATACGTTTTTTCAGTTTCTCTGTTTGGGACAATCTAACACACACACACACACACACACACTTGTGCGCGCTCGCACTCTCTTTCTCTCTCTCTCTCTCTCTCTCTCTCTCTCACACACACACACACGCACACACACACACACGCATATATATATATATATATATATATATATATATATATATATATATATATATATATATAGAGAGAGAGAGAGAGAGAGAGAGAGAGAGAGAGAGAGAAACAGCTAGAAAGTTGTAAATTAAGAAAATATAATGTTTTTTATGAAAGTATTTATTTATATTTTTTGATTGATTAAAGTGTTCAGCTATGGGGGAATAAGGATTGTTTTGACGTATGGTTTGTTTATGATTGTTGAAGGGAAATCTAAAATTATTTCCAGATTCACCAATATATCCACTATTTGGACATATTGTGCAGAATAAATAGTAGATTATGTTATGGCTATCACAGGTGAGGCGAGGTGGGTGTATCTTGATATTGGTGTTGGGTACAGAAAATACAGTATCGATTATTAAGTGTTTGCAAACTAAGCAACAGGAACTATATATTACCTGTACTATATATATATATATATATATATATATATATATATATATATATATATATAGTACAGGTAATAGATCCGTTGGTATATAATCCAAGTGGATCCTAATGATATCAAATGTTGAAACTGATCCACAAAATGATCTCAATGTATTATTATAACACAGCATATAAATAACACAGATAAAAAAAAAGGTAATTTTGGATATTTTTGCTGTGTACTATATATATATATCAGTCAGTTTTTCTCCATATCTCATTCTCTGATGAATCAATTATACGTTGACCCGAAATTCGATTGGACCACAAGGCAGGGGTGTCTGGCAAATAAATATCGACTGAAAGTAAAAGCAATGAAGAAAACCTGATTTTTGTGAAGACATATATAAAAAAAAAAGTATAGCTTGTGATTCCCACTATGAAATGTCAGGAGTCAGAAACGAATGTCATTTGATCTCAGAAGAATTGAGCTTTGGTGAATCCAATATACAGTGCTAAGAGATAGCAAACTAAGTTTTCTACTCGATGTCACCTCTGATCGTCAAAAGACCTACGGTCATCAAGAGTTGAACTAGAAGGGACCCTCAAAGCTGCAGAAAGATGACATTGTGTGCACCAACATAATCAGCAAGTGTGTAGTGGGTGCAAAATAATAATAACTTCTTTCCCTCACTCCCTTTAAATGTGGAGGACCGAGGAAAAAGACGGAAATGAATTCGCGAGCCTATGTGAAATTTTCTTTGGCCCAATGGAAACTTTGCCTTCACAGAAATCGTCTCGTCAGCTGAAAAAGAGGAAATAAATTTGCGAGCCTACGTGAAATTTTTTTTTTTTTTTTAACCAATGAAGACCGTGTCTTCACAGAAATAAGCCGTTGAGACAAGAAGAAGAAAGAAAAGAAAGTTAGGAGCTTATGCGAAATTTCTTTAGAAATAAAATGTGGCGAAAAATTAAATTTTCTTTCAACAATTTAAGAAAGCTAAGTATTTCAAATTATCTCTCTTCGTTTACTTTTGAATGCAACGAACTCACTTAACATTGTTTTAAACATTTTTAATGCTATTTTGTGTCGGATCATTTAATCTGTTGTGTGAACATTCCCACTTCAGGACAATACGTTAAAACTACGGACTTTAAAAATTTCTGATTTATTTTCCTGAAACGAGCTGTTGACACAACATCAAGCGTATAAATTCATAAATAAATTCCTTTATCTTGTTTTATTATAATTACTCCATTAATCTAGTTGGCGTGGGTAAATCAACTGTAATTAGACAGAATGTATGATTATCAATAAAAGGGACACTCCAAGTTAAGATAGGTTCGCCTATCGTTCGGTTCACACCCCTTCCCCATCTTTTGAATAAGAGTAGAGTTTTATCCCTTGTTTCCTGTTTAGGATTGGGTGTCCGGTTCCTTCTCTAGTTTTTGTCATTTTCTTTCACGCCAAGTATCCCCTTGCGTCTTTGTGGCCTTATATCTTTGCGTGGGGTGTAATGATTAAAATAAGAAATGCATCGAAATCATAAAAAATCAAGCCGGTGCGGAAACTTAAGAATCTGAGTAACAAAGGAAAATATAACAAAGAAATCTGAAGGCGAATAGGAATAGCGAAAGATGCCTTTCAGAAACTAATCAAAGTATTAAGAAATAGAAAAATATCCTCAAAAACAACGAAAACAGTACTGGAAAACAATGTAATATCTAATCTCCTATATCACACTGTGTTGTAAGGGAGAATATTTCCCTGCAAGTTTGGACTCGGCCGTCGGACGAAAAACATAAAAATAATCCTACATCAAGAGGAGTAGCAGGAGGAGCAGTAGCAGCGGTAGATTTTGTAGTTAGTCATTCACGACTAAATATTCTCTTCCCTAGTTTCTATTCTACATTATGTTTCCCTGT
>OZ038486.1:66228431-66233431 GCA_964036315.1 Acanthosepion esculentum
AAAGTAACAACAAAACTATGTATATAAACAAACAATAAGTATGTATTAACAAAACAATAGTATACATAGACAATAGAGTATTGTAGCGTATTACAAAATGAACATGAATGAAGAAAACATTTAAACTAGTGAAGTGTGTGTGTGTGTGTGTGTGTGTGTGTGTGTGTGTGTGTGTGTGTGTGTGTGTGTGTGTGATTGATTTGGTGTAGCAGAAAGTCCTAGAGAAAATGAAGTTGAAAAGTAGGTATGTGCATGCTCCCACGTGTGCATTCCCCAGTGGGAAAGCGTTTTCCTCGTTCGACCTACATTTTACCGTCCCTGAGTGAAAAAGAGAAAAGAGAATGACAAAGAATGTTACTGTCTATTTATAGGCTTAAGGGTATTTTTCTACCGACAGTTCTTTTAGGAAAGTAAGTGGGGTTACTCCAAAATTATTGAAATGCGCTTCAGTTTATTTATTTGTTAATTAGTTATGAATTAAAAGAAATTACATATATTCAAGTTTAAAAATCCATCAACATTTTATACTGCTATTAAACTTGTAAAATTCCTCTATAAAAATAATCTATGTAAATGTATGTGTACTAATATGGAAAAGAATGAAGATCTTCAATAATATATGCATAGTATTTGAAATGCACCTTTTGAGTTGGACATTCATGTTAAGGGGGTGAATAACTTTCTGACTTATCTTGTAAAGGGTGCATTGGGCAAAAAAGATAGACAACTATGTTTCTAATCAAGTCACACAGTAAAGAATGACAAAATGAAAGAAGAGGAATTTTTTTCTAATGAATACTGTCGTCCAAGTACTTCAAAATGTTTATAAAGATGATGGATTTTTAATGCTTTAGCAAATTTGTATATATATATATGGCATTATTTAAATATACATGTGGTTTTAAATATCTTGAAGGCGGTTGACAGGCTTTGGAATGCTGGCCTTCTCCACAAGCTCGAAGTGAATCCACATCTTTTATTGTATTTTCTTCTTACTTAAATTTCCACATTCTCTTTCACTCTCAGTAACCCTTTGCGTCTTAGTGGCATTATCGCCTTGCTTGGGGTGAAATGAAAAACAAACAAACCCTTATTTAAATCTATGCGCTATTATTACAATATAAAACAAATGTTTAAATATGTAAGCCATTATTTAAATATATAAGCAATTATTTCAACATAAAAACTTTATTTAAATATACAGTGTAAGCTGGATATAAGAGAGTTGTCGGGACCGGAGAAGAAGTATCTTATATCCGAGTTTCTCTTATATCCGGGTTTAGTCTATTATATATACATTAACACAGGCTCTAATTTGGGACCTGAGATAATCTCTCTTATATCCGGGTTTCTCTTATATCCGGGTTACACTGTATAAGCCTTTATTTCAACATAAAAACCATTATTTCACTATAAAAACCATTATTTAAATAAAAAACAATATTTAAATTATGATTGATAAAGTATTTTGCTGCGTTAATAATTTAATTATTTAAATTTTAATAACTTTCAAGTAACACAATTGAAAATTAAAATGGCTTTTAAAATAAAAACAATTACACGCCAAGTCATGCATTTACAACTACGTCCGCACGAAATATATGATATATATAAACGATATTTGTCAAAAGAAAGGGGCAAAAATTAGATATTCATTTCTTTACATTTCTAAACGTTCACTGCTTCGAATCCATGCAAATCAAATCGTTGACATTTTAGATATCCACTACAAAATTAAATAACTTTTATTTGCTGTTTAGTCACATTTTATTTTTATTTCCTCCTTCACAAAATGTTTTTAATTAAAAAACGTAACGCACACACACAAACACACACATGCACATATGTGTGTGTGTATGTATGTGTGTGTGTGTGTGTGCGCGCGCGCGCACGTGCGTTTGTGTGTGTGTGTGTGTGTGTGTGTGAATTACAATTAATGAGATCCAAACAATTTATCTCATACAGCTGATCATTTCGTCCATGGGAAAGTAGTAGAAAAACTACTTTCCCATGGACGAAATGATCATCTGTATGAGGTAAATTGTTTGGATCTCATTATTTGTAATTCACTTATATGCTCTATAATTAAAAAAAATATATTGAGCTCTCTTTTTTGTATCAGTTTTAATATTTTATATTAATAGGATTTACTTGGATTACTTACGCACGGATTTTTTTACCAGTTATATATATATATATATATATATATATATATATATATATATTACATCAAACGTTATTTTTATTGGATATCCGGGTTTGAGTAGATGCCACGTTTTTTTAAACAGTGTGTATTATCACGTCCACCTATGTGTGCATTCGATAAAACAATGATAAAAACGTCTCCTCCCACATTATATATAGACAGTTCCCAATAGTTTGACTGACTAAAATTTCCCGATACTAACTCTCATCAGGTTCAGACAAGAATATTGTATTATTGACGGAATATATATTTATAAACTCTTATTAAATACACTAATTAAATTTTCAGATATAAAATGGTCTATACTGATAACTATTAATCTCATGATGGCTAATGGTAGTATTTCCTTATAAGGAAACATTCGGCATTCACTAACCGAACAGCCAGTACTAATATTGGTTGATATTAATCAAATCTTTCACTTAAAACAATTTTGTATAAAAATAGGTTTCTCGTGTCCAGTAGCTGTTATCACTCTTTTCTATATTGATGGGGGTTTCCTTCCTAATCTTTTATTTGAAGTCGTGTGGAAAGCTAACATTTTCATCAAAACATTATATTCTCTTCGAGTTACGTGTGGCATCCTTTTTTAGCTATTGCTGCTGTTGAAAGTCGAGTGATGAGGTTTCTGTTAATTGCTACAGTTAATTGTGATTCTGTAGCGTTTGAAGAAGTGTGTTCTTCAGCTAGAATCACAGCATTTAACTATTGATCTTAGAAAGCGGTTGTATACAGCAGACAGTTTAGATATACTGCGCTATGCATGACATCCATATGAAAATCTCGATCTGGCGAGGCTATTTAAGAACATGCTACGACTTTTCATGCTAACGTTTTGGTTTTGTAGCAATTTGCGGTATTGGGCGAAACTATCTGTAGCGCAAATTATTCTATGTTCTATGTCCTTACCTCCTATACGAAATTTGTTATAACTAATGGATCTATCTATGGCCAGTCCTCCATTACCCAGTAGTTCAAAGTAGACGTACCGAAGACGCTACTCTTTCTATTTTACAATAAGGATCTGCCTAGGAGTATACTACAATCTTTTGTGAATGACAGTTTTAATATTTTTGAACAGTCTTGCTGCCATGTATGGAGTCCATATCAAAGTCTCAATCTGACGAGGCTATTTCATTTTTTTCTTATTTATTTTTAAGCATCGATTTGCAAAAGTAAAAAACAAACAATTAAGGATCTGCTTAAGAGTATACTACGATCTTAAGTGAATATCTATACAGATGATGCAACAGTATATGGATGCACTTTCAAAATTATAGATGACCAAAGACATCTATAACGTTTTAATAATAATTTATAAGGAAACATTCTACTTTCACTGACCGAGCAGCCAGTACTACTGACGGTTGAAAATTATGAAAATCTTTCTCTTAAAACATTTTTCTGGAAAATAGGTTTCTCAAATGCAGTAGCTTTTATTGGTCTTTCCAATATGAGCAAGCGTTTGCTTATTTAAAGTATTGTCTAATGCCAACATCCTGATTATGTTATTATTTCCTCTTCCGGTTACATGTGATACCTATTTAATTCTTGCAGCTGTTCCTCAAGTGATGGAGTTTCTGTTATCTGTTTCTTGTTTGTCGATCTTTAGCGCCAGTCTGCATTGTTCGAAGATGTAATGTCTTCGTCAAGACCAACCGGCTTCACTCGCTGAAAAACTGTTTTTAATCATTGATGTGAAAAAGTGGCTGTATATAGCTGATTGTTTAGATGTTTCTGAATTAATTTGGCGCCATGTATGACATCCATATTTTTTATCCGGGGTGGTTATTGAAAATAATAACTTACAAAATATAAGGGTTTACTTTAAACAAGGACAATACAAGTAGATATTTACAAGTTCGTCCGAAGATGGAAAGCAAACGATATTTACGCGACCTCCCCACGAAGCAGGATGTGGTACAAGGCCGATTTTGATGTAGGGCGTTTCAAGCCCGTAGGTTTGAGCATAAATTCCCCGTAGACCCCGCATAAACGGGTGCGGGATTGTCAAGTTCCCCTTGACGAGACTCTGCCCTTCGGCATAGCCTCGTCTGGGTTCCTCTCTGCCCGACGTCTTGATGCTTGGTCAAGCCTAAGCTGGAAAGCAAACACCCTGAGACCAGCACCATAGATACTTATAGTACTATAATAGAGGTGTATCAGTTCTTTGTATACTGAAGGTTATCAGTTCGTTCCCTACAACGCATATGAAAGTTTCCATCTGACGAGGCTATATGAGAACATGACTCATGTTTTCATGTTATTTTTTTTTTGATTTTGTAGAAATGTGCGATGTTGGACGAATCTACTTCTAGCGCAATCCATGTTCAATTCCCTTATCTCCGATATTAAATTTCATATAAATGACCCTTATGCCTAGGTATGTGAACTTTTTAGTATTTATTAGTTCCACATCCTGAATTTTTATGATCGATTAACAATAGGTGCCATCACTGCTTACATTCCAATTCCAAATTATAGTTTCCGTTTTGGAAAGGTTTTTTTCTTGATTCCAATTTCTTCGATCTCTTGGTAGAGGATGCTGAGTTTCTGTTCAGCATCATTCCTTCTCCAACTATGAATACATATTTCGTTAGCACCGAACCCCCCTCCCCGATCCCATCAGTACATTAGCCTCGGGAGGGAAAGCAAAATCGATGTCTTCTATTGGTAGATTCGTTTTGGATTTGGTATGGATTTCTTAAATTATCACAGTCCATGTCTTCACATCTGTTTTTTTGTAAATGTGCAGAGTATATTCTAGGAAAAGATTAAATACACTAAAGCTACC
>OZ038486.1:66243431-66288431 GCA_964036315.1 Acanthosepion esculentum
CGACAAAGTCAACAGATGTAATGTATGTCTTTCTGACGCCCCTGCAATAATATATCTCACGATAAACAGAAATATTATAGAAGCAGTACTAACCCCAAAAATTGCACCTGAAGAATACAGAACGTATGAAACACCGAGTTGTGCAATCAATGTAAGATATTATGTATATTTCTTAATATATTAAATAGCCAGGTTATTTAACAATGAGCACTGTTTTTCTTACTCTCTCTCTCTCTCTCTCTCTCTCTCTCTCTCTCTCTCTATATATATATATATATATATATATATATATATATATATATATTTGTATACAAACACCCCATCGTACATTTACCTATATTTATCCATTTGTATATATATATATATATATATATATATATATATATATATATATATATATATCGGACACACAACCACAACTCTCTCACGTAGGCTCACAGTCCACCTTAACGATATCAGCGCTATAAAAAATCATCTTGTAACAACACAATACACCACTAGTAACACATTCGAATCATCCGAATTAAGAAAAATCTTAATTAACACCAAAATCCTCTATACAAACAAATGCAAAAAATGATTACAAATTCTTGAAGCTATCCTAATTAAAAAAACAAAAATCTAGCATAAATAAAACAGCATTTAATACTGGCAGAAGCATCTTAAACATATTTAATAACTAATCATCCAAATAATAAACACAACCCCCTCCCTATTAGCTAATCCAACCACATTGTCTAAATAGCCAAAATATTATTTGTAAAGCTAAATAACTAATAAGCAATCTATTTAAAATAAAAGCATACAATCGTGATGACGGTTGACGATTGCCGAAAGCGCTCGGCAAAACATGATGGTCTTATTTCAACAACTTAAACCCAAATATAAAAAAAAGTTGCGAGAAAGCAAAAAAAAAGGACAGAAAAAAATTGTCAAGAGGAAAAGTTACGTAGTCTTTAACAACATATATATATATATATATATATATATATATATATATATATATATATATATATATATTAGTTGTATGTGTGGATGTACAAATATGTATATATGTATTTTCAAAGTTCCTTTTTCTGAGAGAGTGGAGGAGAGAGGACGTCAAATCTCTTATTCATTGTATTATGTAAGCCAAAAAAGAAAAAACACAACTCTGACTCCAGTGTGAAATTTGAAGGAAAATTACATTTATTAAAAGATATAAAACATAATAAAAGCATAGAAACAAACTTACACAAAATTTTCGTTTGTGCTACAAATACTTAAGCAAGATAACAAGTTCTGATTACAATACCGTTGGGCTCATAAAATAATTAAAATCATTATCTACAAAATGTTCACTTACTTCGTGTCTGTAGAAAAACGTTGAAGAGGACAGCAAATTTTCTGGCGTACCTGGGTTTTTGGTTTGTTTAGACAACAGTTCAGTTTTTACAAAGTAAGATGAGATAGCTTACGTATTTTAATAAAAATTTCAAAGTCATTGTTAATAGCTCTATTTTTGTAGCAAACTTTCACACACAACTATAGAAAGTTAATCAGCATATCTCTCTAAATTTATAGAAGATTCTCCGTTCTGCTTTCTTTTCTTTTTCTTTCTTTCTGCTTCTTCCAGTTCTTTTCCTTTTGTTACTTTCTTTTCAAAGTCGTAGCAGTCATTGGCTTTGTCCCTGTGAATTCCGAAACCCTTCTGCATTGTGCTTTCTTTTTCTGCTTCATCTAAATTCCGTTTCCAGCAATAACAGTCAGCGAATTTTACCTGTGAAAGCCAAATCCCTTCTCAATGTCCGACAAGCCAGACTTCTTAAATAGCCACAAATCAGCTTAGAATAGGATGAGAATTTAGTACCACGGGATTGTAATTTATTTTCTCCGTTGGTTGAAATATCATAAATATATCTCTTTAATCCACGTCTGTTTGCAGACTTTGTTTAGGCGTGTTTTGAGTCCATCAGACATCAGCCTCGTATTTCACATATTTGAAAACCAAATTTTATACATGTATCTTTTTTTTAAAAAAATGTCAGGATTCATTTACGCGGTCTTTTTACAGCATCAATTTGAGTCTCAAAGTTTGATACATCAAATATTGGTGTCGCCATTTTTAATAACCGTCTGGTTTCATTAAAGCTGTTTTTATTTTATTGAAAAAATAAGTATTAGTAACTTTTTATTTCAATAAATGTTTCTGTAAAACACTTCTCTCAAAAGAAAGTGTAATAAACAAACTTAGTCTACTGTATTATTTTTTGTATTTATCTTTAATTATATTTTATATAATTTTACATTTAATTTTTATTGTATAAATTTTTATAATATATATCAACATAGATGTCATAGGTATAACTAAAATTGTGTTTTAAAATTAAATTGTAACCTTGTTTGTCATGAGACCCATTCTTAACCTCTAGTGACATTCATTCTTAATCCTTTGTCTGGTGAGGTGAGGTCCTATCTCAGTTCAAGTATGTCATCCAAAATCAAATCCTCGTCTTCTGGGTAAGTTAATATCTGGGTCACATATTGTTATATTTAATTAGGTTTTGTGCATGAAAAAACTGGACATGCTTTGTATGTAGAATGCCTCATGGTCTATTCTCAAGAGTCATTGATTCTTACTTTAACACCTATTAGCTACTCGGTAAAATGTCTCAAGGTCTATTCTCAAGAGTCATTGATTCTTAGTTTAACACCTATTAGCTACTTTGTAGAATGATTCATGGTCTATTCTCAAGAGTTATTGATTCTTGCTTTAACACCTATTAGCTACTTTGTAGAATGTCTCATGGTCTATTCTCAAGAGTCATTGATTCTTAGTTTGACACCTATTAGCTACTTTGTAGAATGCATCATGGTCTATTCTCAAGAGTCATTGATACTTAGTTTGACACCTATTAGCTACTTTGTAGAATGCATCATGGTCTATTCTCAAAAGTCATTGATACTTAGTTTGACACCTATTAGCTACTCTATTACTGCGACCGTATGCCAGACTAACATTATTTGAGCAAACTCACACCTGAGTATCAATAACATGCATGTTAGTTTACCACCTCATAAAATTTATATCGATGGAAGTAAAAATATCTCTCTTCTTCTTTGGCAATTTTTAGCCAAGCTCCTCACGTGAAAGGCGTCTCAGATAGTCAGCTTCCGCTCCTCATACTGTTCGATTCCTCTTTACGTCGGTGTAAACAAAACTGGTAAATGTTTGATGTATGCTTAACAAAGAGACGGAAGGCAAAATATCGCACGAGGGGAAACGTTTCGAATCCGGCAGTCTGGAGATGTCAAATTGGTGGGAAAGACAAGTAAACTGTTGGTTCCGGTAAGCAGGCTTCTTCATTCATGGCATCAGTCTCGGAGTAAATGTGTTACTTGGGACATCTTCGCCGCCACTTCAGGCTTCTTTCACTACAGATTAACGGTCCAGATATTCCTTTCAGGCAGTGAGAATGACATCTCCATCTGACTATATCTTTTTTAATTTAAGTGTGATTCTCCTCGATTGCCTTTAACTTGAATACGAACTGACTATATAAACGTATAACCAAAGTTTAAAATGTAAATCTAAAGCAAGCCTCCATGTATATCTATTATATTTTATGTAAATCTGTTTGGATTTCTTTCTTCACACACACACACACACACACACACACACACATACATACATATATATATATATATATATATATATATATATATATATATATATATATATATATATATGAAAGTGGACATTGACTTCAACACCCAGAGATGACAGTCTGTTTCATGCTTAAACGCAATCGTCAGGTCATATGCGTTGTGTTTTGGCGCTATTACTTATATATACATGTCAGTGATGCATTGTGGGGCTTTATTGATCTAACGGTTATTTTGATGGTAGGTAACAGTTATGTTTCTAATTATTCTTGGCTATTGAGTGGAAATAATTTCGCATCCAGATGCAGTATTTTGCTTATTTATATTGTTGTTCGTTAACATTTTTTATTTATTATTGATTATTTTATTTTTGTTTGTTTTTATTATGTTTACTTGTGTTTATGTTTGCGTTTGTGATTTGCTAATTTGTTTATTATTTACTTAATTTACTTACTTATTTATTAGTTTAGATTCATTTATTTTACTTATTTTTGTTTATTTATTTTATTTTTGTTTATATATTGTGTATATATAAATAGTCGGGCAAAAACAGTCGATTGCCTTTAAGCATGAAACATACTGTCGCCTTTGAGTGTTTTATTTCAATATCCACTTGTATATTCATATATGCTCTAATCCTGATATTGAACGCTTTTACCTATAAATATAGCATATATTGAAACTACATTTTATCACATATATATAAACCACATCAATAAAATCATTATTAGTTCCTTCTTCTAGGCACAAAATGTATTACTTCAATTTCTTTCATTTTGTCACTTATTTAATCACCCACTTTAATGGGGAAAAAGGATGATTTGTTTGTGGATATAAACAGTTTGGATATAGTAATCAACACTGCATCGTAACTAGCATACCTTGAGTGATCACAGAAATTGCCATTCACTATGTAAAATTGGTTTTTATATCCTCGCTGTTTCTATCTATCTATCTATCGTTATAACATTCCAGCTAACCTTCTGCAGATTCTTATATTGGCCACGCCAAAACGAATCTTAAAAATTATTCACAATGACGGTCGATCAACTCACTGCTAAGACATCTTGTTGGGCATTTCCTACTCTGTTTAAAATTTCTTTTAGGTATGGTCTTAAACTTTTAATCAGCTAGTATTTAGCCTACTTTCCCAGTATTCAAATTTTCCCTATTAAATCCTAAAAATAAGTTTTTAATTTTTATTTTATATTGGTAGTACTAAGATTTTTTAAGACTAGATGGTATCAGCATTTTTGTCCGTCAACAATAGTACTTATGAAAATAGTACCTCTCTTTCTAAATAGTTTTGGAATTTAAAAGAAGGAAAATAAAACTCCTAAGGTAAAATGGAAATTTTGACAATTGCTAGAACATGTAGATCTTTAAATGAACCCTTTTTTCTGTGCTTACATGAAAAATTAGAAATTATCAGATTTTCTGATAAAAACCCTTATTAAACCAAAGAAGTGAATTGGCCATAAATTGTAGGCATAGCCTACCTTTTACCTTGCAATATGTTTAAACTTTGAATTTGATAATATTTTTCTTGTAGTAATAATCATCAGATGAACTGTTGTGCACCTTATATGGCTTACTATTCTATTTGTATGATTCATTTTGATTTAATATTGCTTTGTATTGATATTTGGTTAGAGTTATTGACATCTTATATGGATGTACAGATGTTTAGTTGGTATTATTAACATCTTACATTGATTACTTGTTATACGGATTCTCTTTATTTAACGGTTTCATACTAATTTGCCAAAGTAGTTCTGTAGTTCTGATCCATTTTTTCCGAACGGTTATTTACCAGCTTCTTAAATGAGACTTTTATTTATCAATTACAAAAATTTATGTAAGAGGCTGAACGAGCATATAACTAGTTGGTATTATGATAAATTACGTTCCCACATTTTTCTTTTTTTTACTTCTTAGGAAAGTTGAACGTCAGACTTCGATACATCTTACGAAATAATGTAGCAACCTGTATCTGTCCATAAGAAATTTGTCTGGGTTTTATATGCAGACAACTTCGTGTCATGACCTATATAATTTTTTTCCCAGTGAATTTGAATTTAGCGTAGGTCACATTCGATTGGTTAATTCCAGTAAAGCCCACAAACCTATTTTTTTTAAAGTATTCTGCTTTTGAAATTAAATTAATCTTTCACTCGCCAGTAGTTTAACATCTCCGGAGGAGACGCATTTTATAATATCCTAAACTAACTAACTAATATATATATATATATATATATATATATATATATATATATATATATATATATATATATATATGAGATAGAGGGTTAATATTTTTCATACAAGTTTGTACCTGTATAAATTCGCAGACACGGATATTTATTCAATTTAGGCCAATCTACCACATGGCTGAATTTGATTAGAAAAAAGTCAAATTAGGAAAATTATGTAGCTCAAAACATCCGCGCTTGTGAGGCTTGGCTGTCAACATTTGATATCCAGGCTTTTACCAGTCTTAAATTTGTTTTTATTTCATCCATCGGCAATACAGGTTGTGTGTGTGTGTGTGTGCGTGTGTGTGTGTGTGCGTGTGTGTGTGTACGTACGTGCGCGTGAGTGTGCGTGAGTGTGCGTGTGTGTGTGTGTGTGTGAAGCTATTCTTTGTTCGGTATCAAAGTTATTTATTGGCCCAGGTCATGAAAGTCATTATTGGTCACCAACTTTGAAAGTGAGAATAAAAATAGCGCGTCTGCCCAAACGTGTATATGCAAAACTGTATCCTGCTTTAATTCTGTCAGTGTGTGCATTTGTGCACACGTTTCTTGCAGAAATTTAGAAAATGGGTGAAGGCAGTTTTAATGAAAATATCACAGGTAGATCGGCTTAGAAATGGACTTGACTCCTCTTTGTTTTCATTCATTTTAGCAAAAGGGAAGCTGCTATTTAGAAAAGTGAGAAACTGAGATTTTTAAAAAAATAAAATAAAATGAAGAGTTTTTCAGAAAGGGAAATTATTCATAACATTGTACATTCTTGTTGTCAATTTGATATTTGAAGTCTGGTTGTATTCTTGACATTTATTATTGTCTTCAAATGCGGTTTTGAAATTTAAAGACCATTACCATTCCTCCTGCGCCATGATGGCGTCATTGGCGCACACGTGCAAAACAAGGAGCTCGCACACACAATGGATTAAAAGACGAAAAACGTTAATCATTATTTCACAAGTCATTCAAAGAGAGAAACAAATATTCTATAAGCTATCCTTTTGTTTGTTTTTGTGTGTGCCTATGTGTGTGTAAAAATATATATACATATACAATATATATAAATATAACTGTATGTATGTGTGTTTGGTTATATATATATATATATATATATATATATACGAGGGTGGGACCCAAAAGTAACCGGAATTGTTTTCTGTGTGACAAGCCCGTAGCAGTTCAGGCTTCCACCGCTAGATGCCACTTGAGGCAACCCCCAGGCATCAGTGTGCTAACTGGTGTCATCGTGGGAAGACGTACAACTCCGTGGTTCACATTTGTTTTGAAGTGATTCACGCCTTTTCGTCTATTTTTTTACCATGGCTGAAAGGATGCTTGTCGTAAACTGAAAGAACAGTTGGAAGTTGATCCAGACCTTTTTTCGAAGGTCATCACTGGTGACGAAAGCTGGTGCTATGGCTACGGCCAGGAAACAAAGCAGCAATCAAGTCAATGGAAGCATCCAACGTCACCACGACCCCCCAAAAGCGCCTCAAGTGAAGTCCAATGTCAAGACGATGCCGATTTGTTTCTTTGATGTGAGAGGAATTCTTCACAAAGAATTTGTTCCTCCTGACCAAACTGTTAACCAGGCTCTTTACTTTGAAATCCTGAAGCGTTTGCGAGACAAGGTGAGACTAAAACGGTGGCGGTTGCATCACGACAATGCGCCAGCGCACACCGCCTTGAGTGTGAGAGAGTTTGACCACCACTTCCCACCCTCCCTATTCACCCGATCCCGCTCCCTTCGCCTTTTTTTTGTTCACCCGAATGAAGAAAGCCCTCAAAGGAAAACGTTTTGCAGATGCAGAAGAGGTTAAGAAGAAAACGACGGAGTAGTTAAAAAACATAACTTCACAAGAGTTCCAGGACTGCTTTGAACAGTGGAAAACACATCTGCACTGGTGCATTGCTTCAAATGGAGAATACTTTGAAGGTGATAAGAATATAAACATGCAACAATAAATGAATATAATTATATGACACAATTCCGGTTACTTTAGGGCCACCCCCTCATACATATATATATATATATATATATATATATATATATATATATATATATATATATATATATATATAATTATTTATTTGAATATTACAACATAAATATGTTATAAAATCACGACAAAAATAGCCATTTT
Source organism: Acanthosepion esculentum (assembly GCA_964036315.1). NCBI lineage: Eukaryota > Metazoa > Mollusca > Cephalopoda > Sepiida > Sepiidae > Acanthosepion > Acanthosepion esculentum. Next base: position 66,251,470 of record OZ038486.1, read on the forward strand.
GCTTCAACACTTCTGGTGTCTTATCAAGTGATGATGTAAAATATTTTACATCATCACTTGATAAGACACCAGAAGTGTTGAAACAAAATGGCTATTTTTGTCGTGATTTTATAACATATTTATGTTGTAATATTCAAATAAATAATTATATCTGCTCTACTCTGTATTGAGCACTCTTTAAAGAAGAATAATTGTTGGTTATTGGAATTTACTCCGTATATACCAATCCCAAACTTGGGCATATATATATATATATATATATATATATATATATATATATATATATATATATATATATATACTACAGTTGAAAAGTGTGAAGCCATTCCAAAAATGAACATGCAATTAACTTGAGAGAAAAGTGAAAAAATAAAAATAGCTCTTAGAGTCATTGAAAAAAGAGTGGAATTAATTATGAAACTTTTGAGAAACTTTTGCAACGCATGTCAAAAACTTGTGCTGCAGTGATCAAGGCTTAAGGAGGATATTTCCAATAAAAATTCCTGTCTCACTTTTTTAACCATCTATAATAATTTTCTCTTATTTAAAGTATAAATCAACTGCATCTGGGCCAATTTTAAAAATTACCTGGGTGTCTTCAAACTTTTGAACTATAGTGTATGCATATGTGCATGTGAGTGTGGATGTATACAATATATATGTTTACATACATACATATGCATATATAATTGTACGTGTGTGTTTTGCTATATGGGATAATGATATATAATTTTTTCATATATCGTTTTGAAAGAAAAGAATTATTACAAATTGGAAAAAGTTTTTTGACGCGTTTCATTCCTTATGACGTCATCGGATTGGGTTTGTTTACGTTGCTGTGACTACACATGCGCCCGAACCAGAAACACTCGGAGTTTCAAAATTGAAAAATAATTTTGGTTTCCTGATCTAGCCAAATTCATCTGTAGATCCTTTTCCTTTTCTTTCCATCATCTTTGTTATTAAATATCGCACATTGTAATAACAGAAAATCTGCCAATAATTGTGAAACGTTGTAAGAACCTGGACGTAAATTTACTGTGGATGAACAAGCGATTAAATCACTTTCTAGACCATTTCGTATATATACAAATGATGGACTCTCTCGTCGTTTTCGACGTATGAGTGTCTTTCAGTTCAGTTTTTATGTTCATGTTTCGTATCAGCATAAAAACTGAACTGAAAGACAACAATCCTGTATGGGATTTGCAAACAAATCCACACAAATGGCATACTGAAGGGTTGACCGTCATATGGCCTGATGATGTATTAGCCCGAGATTTAGTGTTAATTTTTAATTCTCTCAGATTCTTTTCTAAGTTATTTATACCTGGGTAGCAGGTGTTTCTGCAGTTTGCTCGGTTTTCAACAGTAAGTTCGATTTCCTCTATAGGGATGTTTGTAGCAATTAAATTGTATTTAAGTGTGTTCTTGAAGCGTAACCAAGGACGGCCTACATTACGCTTACCATGAAAAAGTTGACTATACATGAGGATTTTTAGTATCCGATCATCACTCATTCTGATCACATGACCAGCCCATCTGAACTGTGATTGTATCAGAATTGAATCGATACAATCGACGACACACCTGATGAAAAGATCAGGGTTAGAGATTTTGTCCTGCTGTGTATAACAGCATATTGAACGAAGACAGCGTTTATGAAAAGCATCAATTTAATTGATATGCGACCTATATGGAGTCCATGATTCTAACCCATATATATATATATATATATATATATATATATATATATATATATATATATATATATATATATATATGTTGAACAACTCACCAGTTGAATTATAAAATACAACAATTGAAATGTAATGAAAATTTTTCTAATAAAATCTTATAGATTGTAATTAACATGGTATATCTTAAAAATCATGACTGCCATGGGTTGATGTATTAACCCGAGATTTAGTGTTAATTCTTAATTCTCTCAAATATGAAAAGCATCAAGTTAATTGATGTGCGTCCTGCGTGGCGTCCACGATTCTGACCCATAAAGCAGTGTGATGTGAATGACTTCTAGACAGACACTGATTTTCGTTTTCAGTGAAATCCCATGAACATCCCATAGGCGATGCTTAAGCTTCCCAAAGGCATGGGTTGCCTTTCATATTCGGTTAACTATTTCGTCATCCAAATAGGCACTTGAATTGACTTTGCTTCCTAAGTACAAGAATGATTTCACATACTTCAATTGGAAAAGTATGGGCAGGTTGTTTTTGTTTTATACCCCTGAACTGCTTAGGTGTAGGTCTTGGTTGATGGACAACTTTGTATATACAAATACAAGGTGCGTATATGCAGGTTTATATATATATATATATATATATATATATATATATATATATATATATATATATATATATATTAATCGGTATCACCCCAAGTATTGCAGTAATGTCGCTAAAACACAAATGGTTACAGGGTGTGGAAGAATTAGGAACAGAAACATTAATGATGAACAGAATGAGAAGAGGGTAATCAGGCGGTAGGAAAGTGACTGGAGCTGAGTTGCCAGATCAGGATCAATAATATTGCCTATTCTTCTTTGGATCTTATCAAGGAGCTCAAGGTAAATAGCAGGGGCACCGCACCATATATAGCATCAATATTCTAAGCGTGGACAAATGATAGACTTATAGATATGTAAGATAGATTCTGGAGAGAAAAATTGTCTCGCTCGACATAGTGAACCGACTTTCTCAGCGGCTGACCTAGCAATGATTCAATATAGTCTTTCTACTTCATGTCAGTAGAGAACATGAGCCCCAGGAGGCGCAGCGAAACAGTCCCAGTGTGGATGACTATACACACATATATATATATATATATATATATATATATGTGTGTGTGTGTGTGTGTGTGTGTGTGTGCGTGTGTGCGTGTGTGTGTGTATAAAACTTTTCTGTTATAAACTGGCTTTCATTGTATCAGCAGCAGCGGACTGACACTAACTTCGGAATGCTATGCTTACTGCTTGACTTTATTCTTTCAACAAATTTACTCTATATTTTGACTAAGACATATTATATATTTTTACCGTGAAAAGAGATTACTGCAAATTGAATTTTGTATATCAGAGGAGTAGATTAAAAAAGATTATAGAGATATTAATATATCCTTTATTCACTCATAAAAAAACTTAACAGAAGTATGTTGTTAACCATTTTTAATTAAATGTGTATTACTAAGTGATTGCAGACACACACACACACACACACACACACACACACACACACACACACACACACACATACATACACATACATACATACACACATATATACATACATACACATACAAAGGCAGATTTTGGTGTCACATTTTCCACGTATATGAAGTGGAGTGATTATATTGAATCAATTGCTGCTAAAAAAAAAAAAAATAAAAAGGTCTACTGCTAAAAAATTTAGTTCACTGTGTCGTGCCAGAAATTTTTTTTTTCATCAAAATTCGTCTTTCACATTTCTAAGTCTGCCACTCGTCCGTGTATTAAATATTGATGCCATATCTGGTCTGGTGCTCCTGCTATATATCTTGAGATTCTCGATAAGATCCAACGACGGATCTGTAATGCGATCAGTCCTGGCATGGCATCTCAACATCAGTCACTTTCCTACCGGTGTTATGTGGCTTCCCTCTGTCTTTTCTATAAATATCTTCATGGCAGTTGTTCTAAGATTTCCTCCTTGGCACCTTGACCGCATGTGTTTTTAAGCGTACTACTAGATTGGCTACTAGGTCTCATCATTGTACTGATGAAATAGGGAGATCTAATCGGAAGTTAAATTCTGATATTTTTTCTTGCAATTCTCACCTGTGAAACTCATTTCCGATTTCTTGCTTCCTTGACACAGACAATCATCAAAATTTTAAGTACAGCGCCAATCGCAATCTTCTGTCTTCCCGAACCCTGTTCTTTTATTGTCCTTTCTCCCCACTAAAATGTTCTCATTCTCTTTAACTCATAGTAATTCCTTGTGTCTTCGTAAATAAGAAATAGTTAAATAAAATATTATCCTACAATTTTAAATATGGTTTTAATCATTCCATCCCAAGCAAAGCGATAACCCTTTGCTTGGGTGAAATGATTAAAAAAATAATTATGTAACAGGTTATAATAGAGATATTATTGTGACCAAATAAGATTATTTTAACAGGAAATAATGTTATTTTAATAGTGTCTTGTATGTGACACGTAGTTTCACAGGGAACTAAGAATTTCTCAGAAGGGAAACGTGACACGTCTTGTCTCTACTGCTTTCTGTGAGTAAAGAGAGAAAAAAGAGCGTTTACGTCATTTGCTTTTATTATCCTTTATACAACGCCACCTAATCAGTACTAAGAAAAGTCCACTGGCAGACAAATTGGGGGACAATCCCACATATGTTCAATCAAACAACACAGTGAGTTGGTGCAATTTAATTCAAAATAGGAAAAAGTTTTGAATGAAATAAATGTTTTTTTTGGAGTGATGCAATTCAAATAAAACGTCTGTATATGCATGCACGAATAAAAGTTTAGGTTTACATATATACAGTACGTCAAAAATTCAACTGGTATCCTTAAGCATAACCATGTATTTCTTTGAAGTTGCCGGTAGCAAGCGGGTCCTTCTGAAGCGAATTTGTCTTCTGATATTTGGGGTTGCTGAATTTACTTTTCTTTTCTCTCAGAGTATTATTTCATTTAGTTTTCCAGAGTCCTGAGCTCGGAGCGAGCTTGGGACTCTGGAAAACTAAAACTGAAATAGAGCGATCTGATTGGTTTATTATTTTTCCCCTTTGTTAGTATGTTTTCCTACCACATCCGCATAGAATGGACTCAGTAAAACCGATTTTTAAATTTACAGCATCGAGGACACGAGCGTTATTTCTTACGTGGAGTGTGTCACCTCCACGTTCAACAACCTAAGACAACAAGCAGGCTGTAAAGTAGTCATGATTATAACCAATCCAACAACGTTATCACAGAAGCGATTTCAATTCAAGTAAGCCTGCTGATATATTATTCAAAACAGATTATCAAATCGATAAATGCAGCCATTTTCACAATGGGACATTTTCACAGGATCTGCCTTTCTATCTCAATTGACTGGAAGATTATCTCAGAGAAAGAAAATTCTGATGTAAGACCAGCGTGATGAGAAATGGCCAAACATCCGAGTATGCATGGAACAAAGATTTTAAAATTTCGATGACAGAACTCTCAGATTATTTCTTCTTAATATTGTCCAGAAACACATGAACTGGAAAATGTAATTCCATACAAATGAACAAATAGCAGGACGAGAGTTTAGATCGATTGAGATTCGACCATTCAATCATACCAAGCTATATTCATGACGGACTTTAATTTAAATCTTAACCGACTAATTCATGTCATATCTATCAGATGACTTAAACAAAAATCTGTAACTTATATCTTTCTAAGCTTCCATCCTGATGATGACCGATGGAACGTTAGAAAGTAACTATGGACTGTTTATCTACAGATTCCGAGTAGATAATAGATACTAGTAATGCAAAGTGTTTGGTTTGAAACCAAGTTGATTAAAAAACCTATTTTTCCATTATCGGTTATATTCAACACTACATGGATATATATATATATATATATATATATATATATATATATATATATATATATATATATATATATATATATATATATTAATCATTTCACCCCAAGCAAGGAAATAAAGCCACTAAGACTGAGTGTTAGAGAATAAGAGAAAAATATACTATTAAGGAGAGAAAACAACAAAAGAACAACAATTAAGAAGGCAGACAATAACGATTGACATTGCATTTAAAATTTTGAAGATCAAAGTTGTTTTCATTTTTTTTTTTGCTAATGGTCGCCCAATGCGAGGTTCAAGTGTCACTCAAGATAAAGTGCTACTGTGTGGACTTAGTGTATTAGTGAGTCCGCAAATTTCGAAGTGATTTTGTTGCAAGAGAGTCTGCAAAGTTCGAAATGACATGTACGCCAATATGTGCGTACCTGCGTGTCTGCGTGAAGCACACACTAATGAAACATGTGTGTGACTGCTGACTGATTGCGTGCGGTAGCATTAATTTTAAGTACGGTAAACAAAGAGAGAGTGGGGGGGGCATCACTTATTTCATCACAGCTTTGTATGTTTTTCAGTGTAGAAAGATTATCGCTAACTGATGCGTTGTCATGGTAACGTCTGTTGAGGTAGGACCTTGTTCGCTGACTGTTCGTCGCAGATCTAGTCGCTGACTGTTCTTCGCAGATCTAGTTGCTGACTGTCTGTTGCTAGCGAACTGTTTTTACCGCCTTGGCTAGCTGGCACTCGGTTCCGAATTAATATCCGAGTTTTGCGCTGGAATGTATTCCGTAACTCGTTATCCGACCCTTTTCCAGGTCATTTGGAGTTCAACTGCGCAGACGTCGAAGAAAGCACATCACGTGACTTGTCCTATCCAGTCAGATTCCAGAAACCACTTATTTAATTTGGTGTTCTGTTTGTACAGAATTGTAAAAAAGTTTTCGAATGTACTGAATTTAGTAAGATTTATTTGTCGGCTTCTGTTACTTGTTTGTGCTTCACTTATTGGCTGTAAAATTTAGTAGTTTTTATCCTATACCATTAATATGGTGATTTTTAAACCATTTTTAGCAAGGAACACAATAGCCAGTTTAGCAAAATACGTATAATCGCTGCATTTCATGAATATACTGTTTTATGGGAGTTATAACTGCGAGTAAATAATTACAGCTCCCCTAACATTTATATATACAAACATACTCGGAAAAAATACGAAACAGCAAGACGTGGAAACAATAAAACTAGTATTATTTATTATCTGCTTGTTATGTGGTGTTAGAGACGCTGGAGACAGTAACTCTGAGTAAAATTGTGAGTTTTGGGTCAAATGTAGATCAAATATGGATCGGATCCGACAGAATGATACGATAAAAAATAAGTAAAATATATACAGTCTTTCTCGTAAGTTTTTTTTATCGATGTGTGTAATGAGTGTCTAGATAATTTAGTTGGAAAATACAAGAATTGTTTGGGGTTTTCTTACCTCGAATTTTTATTGAGTGCAAAGAGATAAGTGTTACTATTACGACCTGATAAAGGAAAACGAGATTAAATTTTCGTTGAAGCACGTGTTGACGGCCTGTCCGTGTTAACTGCTTGTCCAATAGTGAACATGTCACGTGTTTGTGTGCGTAGAGAAGAAAAGTATGGTTGATTCACATTGGTTTAGAAAAGGTGAATTAATAATTCTAATTGCTATAATTGTGGCAGTATAATTAATTTTTTATCTATGTATTTCTTTATAGACACGATACTCTTTATCATAACGCTTCTTGTTCAAGAACTTAACAATAAATTTATCTTGAAATTTTGAAAGTACCTATAATTTCTGCTACTTAGAATACTAAACATTACTTGATCTTACCCTGTTGTCTTCTAAGCCATATTGGGCTGAGTATTTTTATGAAGGACATAACTTCTCACAAAGGTCTATCTAAAGTCGCTTAAAATTCAAACTTCTTCTTTATGTACCGTGTCTCCTCGGGGCGTAGGCGATCATGACTCTCCACAACTTGTAGCTATTAATAAAACTTTAAAACTTTGTCGTTGTTCATATATTCGGCCCATGGTATCCTCAGTATCCTTCTGTAGAACCATATTTCTGTTGCTTCAAGTCTATTCTTCATCTTTGAGAAGATTGTTCAGTACTTAGTGCCATACAGGAGGACAGATATCACGTAACAATTTAGTACTCTTTTCCGTGTTTTGAGCGAAGTTTTTCTATTTCCTAGTACTCTGCTTAGCTTTTGGAATGCTTCCTTGGCTATCCCAATATGACTTCGGATTTCAATGTCACGCTTTCGGTCCTGTGTTAAAACATTTCCCAGATACAGTGAAACCTCGGTTCACGAATTTAATTCGTTCCTTAAGGCCGTTCGTAACCCGAAATGTTCGTAAACAGAAACTATTTTTCCAATAGGAATCAATGTAGAGAAAAAGTCACAGTATAATAAAATTGGAAAAAAAGCACAATACAACACACGAATGTATACAACACGGCAGTCGACTCAGAAATTATTTCGTTCTGTTTAACTAGGTTCGGCAATGTTGTTTCAGAACCGAAATTTTGTTCGATAACCGAGGCATATTTCTCTCGAATTTTCTGTTCGAAAACCGATTTGTTCGACATGTGAGACGTTCGAGAACCGAGGTTGTACTGTATTTCAATTTCCGCACTTGTTTGATTTTGGTATTTCCCATTGGCAATTCGTACTTCCTTTTTCATGTACTTCTTAACCCAACTTACACGTTTCTCTTTGTGATGTTTACTTAAAGGTGGCAATTCAGTTGCTTTCTTGTATTTAGCTATTGTCCTTAATTCTTAACAATCTGCATAATATAGTTCCGAACAGAACTGTATCACCTCGACAGTCCTGAAACACATGATGCTCTATGAATTGTACTAACATGTGTTTGTATCTCTATCTATAAAAGGCAGAATGTGTGTGTGTGTGTGTGTGTGTGTGTGTGTACGCGCGTGCGTGTGTGTGTGTGTGTGTGCGTGCGTATGTAACGAATGCACGGCCGCAATTTTCGATGGATATGCACCAAAATTTACATGCCCATGCTCCAAGTTAGAAAAATGGCCAAGACTGGCCTTTCATTTCCAAACTCCCATCGATAGTGGAAATAATTGATTTTTTCATGCTTCTACGGCAGTTTTCATGTAGTTTGCGGCCATTTTCTACTGGCCAGAGTGAATAGGCAGGAAGATTCTGTTGGCCATCGTGAGAGCCAACAGCTGACTGACACGAATGTTAACTAGCATTCAAAAAAAATCGATAGCTGCATTTGTCACAAGTGGGAAAAATTTAAATCTGCATGGAACTTTACTCCAATTGGCTCATTCGCTTGCTTAAACTCAACGTTGATTCTGATTCAGCAGAATTGGGTTGGGTGTGAAAAAATATTTGTTGTTAACATTCTTTTTTCATTCGGTTTTTCCAGTTACGAGTCCTTTTTTAAAGCTGATCGTTTTGTGTTCAGTTTGTTTAGTTCTTTTTTCGTAACAGATTTAATGTTTAGTATAGAGCTTAGAAAGAATTCGCAGTGTGAGGTAGGCAAGAAGTAAGGCATGTAGCAACATCAGCACGGCAAAGCGCACTCCTTTAAAGGCAAGGAAGGGCAAAAAATATTTTAAGTCAAGTGATAGCGATTGCTGTATGAGTCGTACGATTTTTGAATCAAGCATGGGCAACGCCGGACCATACTGCTAGTTAATATTAAAGTAATTAATGAACACTTCTAAAGTCATGATGAAAACTCTAATCCTTTTCTCTCTCATTCATTTCTGCTTTTTATTTGGATCAACAATCTCTTTCTTTCTCATTTATTTCTTTTACTTTAATGTGTGTTGCGACAGATGGAACTCGTCAGCCCGGGAGGGTAGTCCATCTAAGAGAAGGAAAACTCTGACTTTAAACTTCTGCTGCCTTGCGGCCATACCCAACCTAGGAAAGGCTTCGGGAGTAAAACCCTGAGAACTAATCCAGAGCCGGAATCCCAAAGACAGTCGGATGTCATGTTCAATTTCGTTCTAGCAATTTATGCGACGTCGCTGGTGCCAAGCTGTATTGGGCTCTTCCTTTCCCTTGGGCAAAATCGGTGGGATGGAGAGGAGAGAAGTTTTACACGGGTAACCACAGACCTCTCATAAAACCCTATCCAAGCTTTCACCCTGAAGTGGATACTCCATAACACTTTCGGCGCAGATCCATGGTCTCTCGAAACCGACGGATGTCACATATAGATGATGCTTCAGAGTCTTCTGTATTAAAATATCCTTTGTTTCATATTCCTTTAATCTTTTATATACCATGACCTTTCAGAATGTGAGTGATCATGGCTCTCCAAAACTTCCTGTCTTTTGTTGCTCTAAATAACTTTTGCCCATTTGTCATCCCTCAAATATTTGTAAAATATTTCCCGCCTTTTTTCTGCATTTAAAATAACAAAGGCCTAGCAGAACGCAAAATATGGCACGAGGCCATGAAAAAAGTATTTAATTAAAACCTAATTGGTGCCGTCCCTTATGAAGTGGTACACTTAGTAATTGTTTGAAAACAGATTGACAATCTGCAAGCAAGAGGTGTTTAATATTCGCTCCGCACGTTTGTCGAATTCTAAACATATTTAACACCATATAAATGATGCTGAGAGTCAGATGTTCAACTTCATTCTGGAAATTCCTGCGTCGACGCTGGTGCCAAGCTGTGTTGGTCTCTGCCTTTCCCTTGGGCAAAATCGGCGGGGTGGAAAGGGGAGACGTTCTGCATGGGTAACCACAGACCTCTCATAAAACCCTGTCCAAGCTTTCACCCTGAAGAAGACACTCCATAACACTTTGGGCGCAGATCCATGGTCTCTCAAGTCCGACGGATACCACATATCGATGATGCTCCAGAGCTAACATGGAAAATCTGAGTCTCACAGAATATCGTAAAGGGAAGATGTATTTTTAAGTGTGTACTATTTTAATATATGATACATGAATTAAACGTGTTGGTGACAGACAAATGAATTCCTACACTATATCTTAAAGTAAAATGTAGTTGAAAACAGCGAGCATCTGAGCTTGCATAAAAGGGTGGTAGAACAAGGAATAGGAGAGATATTTTGGACACATTATTCTTAAGAGCTGCAAAGCACAGAAAATTGTGGAGAGCCATGATCGTTCACGCCCTGAATATAATGACATAGAGAAGAATAAACAAACTCATTTTACTTGTAAAGAATGGAAACTCTGAATTTACCTCACCACTGCCTTGCAGCCATATCCAATCGTGTGAAAGGCTTCGGGAGTTAACCCTGAGGACAAACCCGGAGCCGAAGTCCCTGAGACAATCCAATATATTCAACTTCGTTCTGTCAACTTCTGCGACGACAAGCTCTACTGAACTCTACCTTTCTCTTGGAAAACATCGGTGGCGTGGAGAAGGCAGACGTGTTGAATGAGCAACTGCCGATCTCTCATAAAACACTGGCCAGGCCTACACCCTGGAAAAGGACATTGTCCCGTGTGGAGCTGAACAGACATAACAGATGCTGTACCGTCATCAGCAGCTGAAACATAATTCTTTGTGCACAGATCCATGGTTTCTCGAGACCGATGGATGCCAGATATATAATGTGTATTCGGCATCAATATTAAAAATTAACCATCTGCATCTTTTCTCTCCTTTTACCTTTGACAGACCGGCTTCTTCAAATATCTTCTTATTCACTAATACCCTTTTGCTTATCAACTTATCAAAATCTGTTTTTGTCGCATTCTCAATTTCCAACCCTATGTTCCGATCACGTAATAACTTTACAATATCCTGTTTCTCGTTTGATGCTATGGAATTCTATTATGCCTTTACCATTCTTATCTTGAACAGGCCTCGAATGAATCAATGTTATAGATACTAAGGAGTTCCTTAGTAAGACAGAAGGGACGGAATATCTCTATTCTCCAAGGCCCTTATTAGGCATTAGTATAACTTCGTATAACAGCAGAATGAAAGTGTAGGATAACTGAAAGAAATTATTTCCCAAAAATAATTTCTACCTGCAAACATTCTATATATAGTACTAGAATATATATATAATTATATATATAGCACAATATATATATATATATATATATATATATATATATATATATATATATATATATATATATATATAATTTGACACAAATAAACAAATAAACGACTTCCGGTAAAATATCTGCCAAAATAGACTACCCACAATGCACCACTGACCCGTATATATAAATAGCCGAGAAAAATAACAGCACTCGTGGCCTGACGATTGCATCTAGCATGAAACAGACTGTTTCCTCTAAGTGTTGACTTCTATGTTCACTTTTATATTTACACACGCTCTATCTCTGATATTGAGCACTTTATATAGCACACTTTAAGACTATATTTCTTCATATACATATATATTTTTTGTCATCCACAGACAGACTGTTTCGCAGCTCATCAGTGTGGCTAGACGTCCCAGTGTGGCTAGACGTCCGGTTGCCTCTAGCTAGGATCGAAACCCGACTGAATTTGAGTCAGTCGGAACTTCTCCCACTAAGCCGCCAGCGCACGGTCAGGGATGAAGGAGAATTTTAGCGTGTTTATTTTTAGATTTAGATAAACACACAGTGACTGACAACGACTCAATTCTGCCGAAGAGTCGTGCAACATATATATATATATAAATATATATATATATATATATATATATATATATATATATATATATATATATATATATATATATATATATATATATATATATATATATTAAAAAGAAGAGAGGTACCGCAAACTTTTTGGGTTGTAATGTGGGTTTTTAAAAAAATATTATTCTTTATTTTTAATAGTTTTACAACACGTATTTCTGGTCTCACGACCGTCTTCAGTTAAAGGGTGGAGATTTCCACATATTATTAAAAATAATTAATTTTTCCCTTTATGTTTTTCAATGTTAAATATTCTCGATATGAGACATTCTCTGTTTTTGTGTTGGTCATTCGAATGTCTTTCTTTAAATGGCAGTGAAGAGTTCTGAGCGAAGGGTCATAAAACAATTAAGGTTGGTTTGAGAAGTGATGAAACGGTTGTCGGTATCTTATCTTTTAATGTTTTAATAACCCCTGTGTGTTCATAGATCTATTTCCATTTTCGTGTGTTTCTGTCAGCATGCTTGTATATATGTGTGTGTATATTCCCCCTCAATACATACACTGTCTCACTACGAAGAATTAGTAAACACATTTGTACACATACACACACACACACACACAAACATACACACACACACACACGCACACACGTACATTGTCCCACCACAAGGAATCCGTACACACGCACACACACTCACACACAAACACACACATTCTTCCCAAGTTACATGGAACCAGCATACACACACACACATATACACATACATACGCATATACATACGTATTTCCTAAGTTGTGTGGAGTTTGTGTTAGTAGCTCCCCTGCTTTCGCCAATATGCGTGCATATATATACATATATACACACATACACATACACATATACATACACATATATATATATATATATATATATATATATATATATATATACACATGCGTACATATATACATTTTTGGTGTTCCACAGATACCCGCATGTGAGCGTGCGTGCATGTATGGGAATGGCTTGATCACTGTATTTGGTCACCATGTGTGCATGCTGTGTGCTTTTGTGTGTGGGGTCATGATCTATTTAGTTCCGGTTTGAATTTATTTATGAAGTTTTTTTCTTGTATTTGTAGGTAGGAATAATTGTCTGTTTGATATATCGGCATGATATTAAATTTACCCTGGTTACATTCAAACATATGTTGTGAAACAAAAAGTTTTCTGTTGTCTGGCAACTTTATGTTGCTTTTGTGTAGGGAGACCCTGTTGTTCAGTTGTTGGCTGATGCCTCCTCTTCACATTATATATATATATATATATATATATATATATATATATATATATATATATAGTTTAGGAAAAACTAGGTAATCCGTATGGGTAGACCCAATGAGGATAGAATCCAGAGAGCTCAATGTAAATCAGAGCTAATAATTTAAATAAAAAACAGATTACTTTAAGGTTCCATATAATAAGTTATTTCACCACAGCCCTTTTAAAGGACAGTGGATCATCAGATTTATTTCCAAATGTTGAAATGAAAAAATGAAAATAAATTTACACATTTATGACGGGCAATAATAAGGAAATTAACGAAGTGGGAGTAATGTAGGGGGTAGAGAGACAGCATTGAGTTAGATGTAACATTTCTATTGTTTCAAATTTAAATTTTCGCTGAAATCTAGACATTGACACTTTAAATCTGTTAATGGAAGTTATATATTGATATAGGAGGGGGATAGACCAAAAAGCATAATAAGAAAAAAAGAAAAAAAGAAAAAGAGAGAAAAAAGAGAAAGAAGTTGTAATAAAGTGTCATTGACTACCATTGGAATAGGCGTTGTTTTTTTTTTTTCTTTACTTTGAGATTTCGTAATTTTTTTTGTTTAAACAGTCTGAGCAATTTAATTATATGTTAAAGTTTTTTTTTTTAAAACCTTATTACGAACATTTTGGGGATTTAATGTGAAATAGTCGATTAAAAAACATTTATAGAATTTACATTAAAACACTAGAAACTTTTTCTCAAATATAAGTTTACATCCAGTAGTAAATGATTATTAAAGTGATGACTTTATCAGTTTGAATTCTATTTATGAGTTTGATTAGTGACTATTTTTACATTGGTAAATTCTATTACTTAAAATTTAGTTTTAATTTAATATGGAGTGGCATTTTAACGCAATATTAGAGATCATGCTCGATCATATATTGTAAACACATCTATGTGAATTTCATACACATACGTTCTTTCACATTTGCAGTCATTTATACAAGTACATGTGTACTGATATACATGGGTAATTTCATATATCTTCACAGATGTTTCCGTATACTTACATATATATATATATATAGGGGTGCAACTAGAATTCACTAAAAAAACTTCTCTAAGAAAGAAATTAGGTGATGACTTTAGTATTTAGTATTTAGTATGTAAAAATGTTTAAAAGGAAAAAGACTTACAAGTAGGTTATTGATTTTTTACCCCACTTACAATACTTACAATATTGTTTTCATAAATGAATTACGTTTTAATAATCATTATTAATGACAAAATATTTAGATTTTTGATGATTGAATACTAAAGTCATCACCTAATTTCTTTCTTAGAGAAGTTTTTTTAGGGAATTCTAGTTGCACCCCATTATATATATATATATATATATATATATATATATATATATATATATATATATATATGTAAGTATACGGAAACATCTGTGAAGATATGAAATTACCCATGTATATCAGTACACGTGTACCTGTAAAAATATTTTAAAATCATGACGATATTTTCTTTTTTTTTTTTTTACTTTGTTCAACATTTTGTCCTTTTGAAAATGTCTTTTCGACATTTAGTTCATTCGTCATTTTGCCTTTTCGACGCTGTCTTTCGACACTTTGTTCTTCGACACTCTGACCTACTACCTTGCATAAAGCACTCTTTTCTTTGTTACTAATTATTATTGTTTGTTTATTAGTACTTTGCTTAGCTTTTAGAATGCGTCTTTTGCTATTCCAATGCTTGTTCAGACATAGGAGTTGCTTTTTTTTCATCAACTGTTAAAAATCTTCTCATGTTTAAAATTATGTACTTGGCTGAAATTAACGGCTCCAATTCGTAGTTTCCATCTTAGGCTTTTTTTAAATTTATTTATTTATATTTTTTTTTGCTGACAACCATACATTCTGTCTTCTTACAGTTGATGGTTAGTCATTTCTTCTTGCTTTCCTTTACTTAATTGAATCGACAGCTTTCTTAAATGATTAGGACTTATTGATGGACTGTTACCTAAAGTTGTCTGAACTGTCACTTGAACTGAAGAACTGATACTGAAGTACATAAGAAAATAAGACGAAATATCAAGGTTCTTTTCTGTCAAATAGAGAAAACAGTCATGAGTCAGATCAAAACGAATCTAGGGTGTATAACTACAACTAGCAGCCAACTGGTCGATCAGAAAAAGCGTTCAATTAGAATGGAGCAAAAACAGCATCATGTTTAGATTTAACAGAATCTATCTTCTTCAATTACTTTAAAGTGCTTTCATAAAAAAAACATTTTGAATTAATGCAGTTACTGATATAACAGAAGTAGTCTATTTATTCAACCGAAGTTAGACGAGGACATGAAGGGACGAAACAGGCAACATGAAAACCCACTTCAGACCACAATTATTTATGAATTTTTGAAATTCAACTTGTCAGTGTGCTACCAGGAATGTAAAAGAGGATACATTTATAAAGCAATTGTTAAGTTTGATGAAAACCAGTTGAAAGATCAACGAAGAATAAGAAAGAAACCAGTAAAAATTGCCATTTTACGTTATTTACGCGGGTTTTCACAATATGGGTGGACTCAATTATCAAGTTAAATGTGAGTTAAACAATAAATTTATTGTTGACTTCAATTATTTGAAGTTTTTTAGTTTAAAATTTGTGTTGAAATCGATTTGTGTTGAAATTGATTTTTCGTTTTTCGCGGATTTTCGTTAAACGCAGTGGCGTAGAAATAAAAAGGAGGTATCGTTGAGTTCGTCATGATGTAAGTAACCTACATACCACGTTTGAACGTAATCGAAGGAAAAAAAGTTGAATTTATCGATTTTCGAACGGCTTTATCGATTATTGATTTTTTTAAATTATCGATTTTTTACGCTAAGAACCTATCTTTTACATTGTACATTGTATGCGCCAAGTTTGGTCAAAATCGGTTGGATCTATCTCGAGTGAAAAGGTATCAAACAGACACACACACACACACACATCCTCTGTTTTATACATATATATATATATATATATATATATATATATATATATATATATATATATGTCATTCACAGACAGTACTGTTTCGCTGTATCACAGCTCCTCAGTGCGACTAGACTTCCGAATTCCTCAAGCCCGGATTGAAACACAACTAATTTGGTGTCAGTCAGAGCTTACATATATATATATATATACACACACACACACACACACACACACACACACATACATATATATATATATGTATGTATGTGTGTGTGTGTGTGTGTGTATGGCCCGCAGATGCCCAACTCTCTCTTTCCAGGCTTGACAGTGTTCAGAAGCTTAATTATTTCCCACACTACAGCCCTTTTCGCACAAGCAAAACGTCGCAGACCTGTCACTACTCTATCGCTATGTCCATGACAAATGTTGACCAGCTAAATTCGTTAATTACACCAGTTCAGACCTTTACAGCTAAGACACGCCAGCATCGAATCATTCCCATTTCCTTTGTATTTAGTCCTCGGTATGACGATAATCTACATCCGGCAACAAGGCTTCTGATCGGGAGGTTTTGAGGAGCGTGAAACCACCTCTTAATTGCTGTTGTTCGCAGGTCCCACCCTGACATAGAACTTACGGTTATTTAAACAGTGAAATTATGAGCCCCAGCTGCCAATCTAGTACTGCGCGCTTGAATTCGTGAAGTCGAAGTGCCAAAGGTATTAAAACAATTACTGGGGAAAATATTTATAGAAAAGGCAAAGGGAAGTTACGTTACAGTGGTGGAAAAGTAACTGAAACCAAAATGCCAGGTCAGGGTCACATTATTTTTGGGGGGGATCCGTCAAGAACCTCCAGAAATGTAGCTGGAGTGTACGAAATTCTGTCGTCCATTTTTTTCTATATTAAAAATCCGGACGTCTTAATTCCAAACAATAATATAATAAATATAAAGAAAACATGGTCTGATGCCTGTTAAATAAATCATTTGTATTTACAAACATATGTACATGAATTCAAAAGATTTAGAAAGTATTAAAAATAGTCTAGCCAGTTCAATTGTAAAATGAGGAGACTGTAGGAAATTCAGTCTTCCAGGTTTGTGTATAATAAAAATCCGAACGTCCAAATTCCAAACATTAATAAAATAAAAATAAAGAAAATTTGGTCTCATGCCTGTTAAATACATCATTTGTATTTACAAACATATGTACATGAATTCAAAATAGTTTTTAAAAAAAAGTAGGAGTAAAAATAATCTTTAGTTCGGTTAAAGTCTTTGGGTAGTTGGAACACAGAAAAAAAAACGGTAAAAAAAAATAAAAATTGTATTTGGTCCATAGTAAGAAGCTATGGTTGAGAAAAGACTTTTGAGTAGTTGGTCCACAGTAAAAAAAAGAAAATTCACTGACCGCCTGTGTTGTTGCTGTTATCGGAGATAATTCGTTTGAAGTCGCCGACCAGACATTTTTTCAGCGCGTGCATTTCTAGGAAAAAAGCTATCTAGCTACGTTTTCTCTTCTGTTTGAACGTCTTGGAGACAGTCGCATCTCTGCTGAATGTCGAAATTCATGGGTTTTTATAAGAATTTTTTTTCCCCGAAAGTAGGCTCGAGAAAAATAAGGTTTTAGTTTTCTCAGATTGGTTAAATATTTCACATGGTGATGTTAAATTTAAACGTATTGTATTGAGGAATATTTTTGGCACGTTTGTAAATATTAACTGTTATTGGGTAGAAAATAGAGTTTGGGCGTGTTTTTAATATAGTATGTATGTGGGTATGTAATTGTGTTGGAAATAGCGTTTCTTTCCTATAGAAGCACCAAGCCAGATGTAGCAGAAATATTCGATGAACAGTTGAACGGTAGACTTATAAATGTACAAGATTTTGACGAGAGAAACTGTCTATCCCGACATAGTGAACCGACTTTCGTGGCTGTAGACTTATCAATTGATTCAATATAATAGTTCTACTTCATACCAAAGGTAAACTTGAGACCTAGAAGGCGCAGTGAGTGGCTCTCCTGGAGGTTAGCATCAGCCATCCTAATAGAAGAGAAAAACGTTTCTTTAGAGTGCAGTTTCGTTTAGGACATTATATGGAATCTAGACTGCATGAACTTACATCAGCTTTCAATAATGAATGTAAAAAAAAATGAATTAACCAGCTGAAATATTTAGATATTAACAATATTCCAGAAAATTCACCTTTTACCTTTGGGGATAATGGTGTAGAAGAAATGGCAGAACCATTTAACTGAAATGGTCGCCTTTGAACCAGACCATTCAGAGAATTCAACCAATATAAAGGGGAAGGTTTGGCTTACGTATTTTCTTTAACTCGAGTTGTAGTCGGAGTTATATCATATATTGAATGTTCCGTTTCATTTTGAAACCAGTTATATTTTAAGCTGATGTTTATTCAACTACAGAAAATATGTTTTAAAGTTCACAGAAAATACATACAGAAGCATTGCCTCAAAGCAAATGTTAAATTATCGCTTTACAGGATATTCAATTGTCCTATCGAATGCACTAGGGAAAACAGCAGTTTTAAATCACACGGAACAATAATGCTACACGTTTAGCTGCTTCTATAAGAGTACGCCTCTCTTTTATAAACGGCACGCGGACATCAGCACAGATATCGTTGTTTTTTAAATTTTCGAAAATCTTATTAAATTTTTTTCGTTTTTATACTTGTTTTAAGTTTTTGTCAGTCTTAATGAAATTGTTTCATTTTTAAATTTCTTTTGAATTTTTTGTCAGTCTTAATGTAATTGTGTTTCTTTTTTTAAAAATTGTTTTAAATTTTTGTCAGTCTTAATGAAATTGTTTCTTTTTTAAATTTCTTTTGAATTTTTTGTCACTCATAATGAAATTGTGTTTCTTTTTTAAATTTATTTTGAATTTTTGTCACTCTTAATTTTAATTGTTTTTGAATTTTTATCATTCTTAATGAAATTATGTTTCTTTTTAAAATTCGTTTTAAATTTTTGGCAGCCTTACTGAAATTTTGTTTCTTTTCAATTTTATTTTTCCTACTAGACAGTAAGTATGATACGAAGTTGAAATTACCCATACGATTAGTTTTACATGTACGGGTGGTGTAACAGTTTTAGCGACTCGGAAAGGGAAATCTGCGAACCAAATTCGAATTCCGGTTAGGATTAGTTAAACGAATACCTGTGGGAAAAGTATGAACCAATCTCTTCTCCTCCTCCCCAAGCTATGGGTTAAATAACAG
Source organism: Acanthosepion esculentum (assembly GCA_964036315.1). Classification (NCBI taxonomy): domain Eukaryota; kingdom Metazoa; phylum Mollusca; class Cephalopoda; order Sepiida; family Sepiidae; genus Acanthosepion; species Acanthosepion esculentum. The sequence goes on from OZ038486.1 coordinate 66,271,222, forward strand.
GGCATACTGGTCTCTCTATTTGTGGTTGGCAAACAGTTTAGGAGAATTCCACCCCCACTCCACATTCTAACCCTTTGTACGTAGTCCTGTGGTGGCGCATACTATAACGCTATTTAAAAGATTATGGAGTTCACAGTTAACCGAATTTGTCGAATAAAGAATGCATAGAAAGGGTCGTAAAACAAGGATATGTCTTCTATCCAGATTAAATCAACCTCTACCACGAGGTTATCCTAAGGGAGCTGGAGACACTACCAGGATTTATTATCAATGGGCATAATCTTAAGAATATAAGATACGACGATAAAACTGTATTGATAGCTGACACGGAAAGAAAATCAGAGGGCCTTAGACAGTGTAGTAAAAGAAAGCGAGAAAAAGGGACTATCAACTGCAAGAAGACAAAAAGCACAGTCATCAGCAAGAGAAAAAGCCAAAGATGCGAGTTACAAATTCGCAAGTTATCCCATTTGACTTTGCTAAAAAGCCGTCTCTAGAGGGCACCCCTTATATATAAAGGCATGCTTTTATCTCCCTAGTCTCTTTTACAGCTTTTCAACTTTGGAATTAAGATATAGCCTACGTGTAGTCGGAACGCGGCTACAAGGCTCGCGTGCGTTTTTCACACACATATCTATCACCTACACAAATTTTACACACACACTAAAGCACATTCTCTATTTTAAATGTTTTCTATGCAACTAGTGTTTAAAGGTTTTCTTTTATTGTAATTGCATTTTTTTCAATACATGCAATTAGTTGTCGTTTGTTTTATATTATTTTGTGTTACTCATTTTTACTTAGACCCGCACTGAATCCACCAATATTGTCTGTAGGATAAATTTTCCAGGAACCCGTATATATTTACTCTCCAAGGTGTTGATTCCCGCAACATCATGTTGACTAAATATTGACCCAAAACATACGAGGGTCATTCAATAAATAAGGTGAATTTTTCGGTATAAGGACTTCTAATACTGATAGAAGCTTACTCTTTTTTTTTTATTTTACTTCTTTTTCACATGGATTTAATTTCTTTTGCAGATTAAAAAAAAACTTTGAGAGTTTTGGCGATTAACAAAGATGGCTGACCAAGAAGCATGCTCCAGGATTGAACAGCAGTCACTTATCAAGTTTTTGATTGCTGAAGGGTGCAAACCAGTTGAAATTCATAGGAGAATGTCAACTGTGTATGGTGCCACATGTTTCAGCCAAAAAATGTCTACAAGTGGGCTAAATTGTTTAAAGAAGGACGGAGCAGTGATGCAAGGACTTTGAGCTTATCTGTTGGGACAAACGCAGGGGTCATCAGTCAGAAGGAGTCATCTTGCATCATGACAACGCAAGGCCTCACACAGCAGCCCAAACGGTGCAGACCACCAACGAGCTGGGCTGGGAACTACTTCCTCACCCCCCCCCCTTACAACCCAGACCTTGCCCCTTCAGACTTTCACCTGTTTGGTCCCTTGAAAGAGTTCACGAGAGGCACGAAGTTTAAAAGTGAAGATGAAGTCAAAAGTGTTGTGAGCGACTGGCTGAGACATCAGTCCAAAGATTTTTACGCTGAGGGAATACGGAAGCTTGTGCACAGATGGGAAAAATGTGTGACAGTGCTTGGAGACTACGTTGAAAAATAATTTTAAAAAAGTAAGCTTCTATCTGTATTAGAAGTCCTTATACCGAAACATTCACCTTATTTATTGAATGACCCTCGTACAAGCATCCCGCAACACAGTATCAAAGAGGAAAGCATTTAAAGAACCAGTAAATAATGTATTATTTTATACATTTAATGAACTGGTTCTATTTGGGAAGGATTCAAGATTCAGAATCCAGAAAATCATTATCAGAAAAATAAATATTCAAGATCTTGAATCTGATTTCGAACACAGACCACTGACGTCAGTAACAAATCCACAACAATCTAACCCACTAAACAGGCTAATAAGCTATTCGTTAAATATCAGAGCAGACTGAGTCCTATAGCGTTGGTTGGCAGCCAGTCAAGAAGGACACCACTGGGTATATATCTCTGGTGTGGAGCGTATTATAAAGCTAATTAAAATAAAGGTTATCCCCTCAAAATTGACATAATTTAAATTGTGAGTATTGGAGTAACTACATGTCCCATGCAAAGGAAATTAAATAGTCTTCATATTAAACAATAAAAGTTATTCGAAGGGTTGTAGATATTATAACTGATCTCACAAATCTTCACAAATGTTCAATGTGCACATCACATATGACACGACGCACGTCAAGTCGGTAGTCCAGCTCCTGCCAAACACGCTGTAGTATGTCTCCCGTAACATTCTCAAGCGTCTCAGTGATTATCTGCTTAAGTTCATCTAGGTTTGCAGGAAGAAGGAGATATACAGACCTGTCCTTTCGCATAAACCCATAGAAAAAAATCACAAGGTGTCAAGTCAGGTGAACGTGGTGGCCATTTCGAAAGCACATTGTCATTATCTCTGGTACGCCCGATCCATCTTCCTGGTAGATTATCATTGAGACTTAGTTCTTACACATTTTGTTAAAATTTGCGATCATTTGAGCGGGAATTAGCTATGTTATTAGACTATGAAATAATGCCACTTTTACGGGTTCACAATTAACTGCAGCGCGTGTTTGTGGACTCGATGATCAAATTTGAGACTGAATAATAACAAAACCTTTACAAAAGCTGACATTTAAATGCAGCACAATTTCTATTATTAAACTCTGGTCATAATTCCGATTTAAAAATGCTACTTTAATTAAAGGAGAAAGCAATTTACTAAGACGAATGTGTATACAGAAAGTGATTTAATCGCCAGATCATGCACAGTAAATTTACGTCCAGGTTCTTATATTTCACCTTTCTTGGATTTCTTCCATCAATATGGCTGATGCTGACCACCAGGAGAGTGACTGATTGCGCCTTCTCGGGATTAACGTTTTCCGCTGATATGAAGTGGGAAGATTATATTGAATCAATTGCTAGGTCTGCTGCTAGGAAAGTTGGTTCACTGTGTCGTGCTAGACAATTTTTTCTCGACAGAATCTATCTTACACATTTATAAGTCTACCATTCATCTATACATTGAATATTGCTGTTAAACCTAGTCTGGTGCTTCTGCTATGTATTTAGAGATTCTTGATAAAATACAAGGGAATAATCTGAAATGTTATCGGTCCGGATCTGCTATCTCGACATCAGTCACTTTCCCACCGCCATTACGTAGCTCCCCGTACCTTTTCTATAAATATTTTCATAATAATTGTTCTGATGAACTTTCGTCTCTGGTGCCTAGACTTTATGACTTTAATCGCAGTACTATATCGGTGGTAAGGTCTAATCATTTTACAGGTGAAATTGCTAGATGTAAGTTCTATGCTAGCAGTTTCTTTTGTCGCACTTCTCGCTTGTGGAACTCTCTTCCGGTTTCTTGTTTTCTGGTCAGCTTTGATCTTCAAAAATTTAAATGCAATATCAATCATTATCTTTTGTCTTCTTAATTCCAGTTTTTTTATTATTCTCTCTCCTTAATAGTGTTTTCTTTTTCTCGTATTCTCTCACACTCCGTAACCACTTGCGTCATAGTGGATTTATTGCCTTGCTTCGTGTGAAATGATTAAAAATATCTATTACTACAGTGTTGGAGACTTAATAAAAATGTGATAAAACATAAACAAAAAGAAACTAAATTAATTCAGCTAGACTATACAGGGTTATTAAAAAAAAGGGGGACCGATTTCATTACTCAATATTTTAATAAGGAAAAGCAAGAGAAAACTCCAGCCAAGTTATAAGTAATCTACTCACAATCAACTTTTATTTCCTGTCTGACACGTGTTCAATATGGTCACCACCTGCAGCCCAGCAACATCAATGCGATAAGAGAATTCCTCCCAGACGCGTATCAGCATATCACGATCCACTGAGTTGATCGCTGTTCTTATTCGATGTTTAAGATCATCGAGGTTAGTGGGTAGCGGTGGAACATAAACGCGATCCCCACAAGAAAAAAATCACACGCGGTGAGGTCTGGGGATCTCGCAGGCCAAGCACAAAGAATAAGGTCTTAGTAAGTGCTTGAACGAGACGTAGTCCGTAAGGTTTCAAATGTAAATATCTTCTTAGCACACGCCAGATAGTGGATTGAGAGATTTGTGGACTTCCGTGGACTCCCCTCAAACGTAGCACGGATTCTCGCCACTTGTTCCTCCGAAACTTGTGGTCGTCCTAGACTTTTTCCTTTACACAGACACCCACTCTTCTGAAGCAGTTTAAACGACCGTCGAATGTTCTTAGGAGAGGGCGGGTTAATGTCGAATTGCCTTCGAAAAGCACGCTGCACTGTAACAAAAACAACTGCATTTTTTTTTCGCTAACTCTGGAACGCAGAACGCCTTTTTGTTGAGGACTCGCCGCTGCGAGGATAAACAAACAATTGAACGTTGCTGGAGATACGACGCGACTACAGCATCCCTGTGGTAGTCATTCAAAACTTATAAATCTCTTTCAAATGGTCACTGACTCATTCTATGACATTACTTGTGAACTAAAGCAATGTGTCATGAAATCGGTTCTTTCTTTTTTAATAACCCTGCATATCTAAACACATATTTTTTTTTTAAATTTTTAAGTTTAAAATTTCAGCGTCCGTTCTGTTTTGTGCGAAGTTGCATCAACGTAAACATCCCCTTAATACGATGAATTCCTAAAGGACGAAACGAGTCATACAAATTTTTTTTTTCACTTTGTCATAGATTTTCCTAAAATTGCTCTGATATATAAAAAATTACTAAAGTCTAAAAGGAATATCTTTTGTGGAGTTACCCCACTTACTTCCCTAATGCAACCGTCGATAGAGGACGTTCATTAAACCTATAAATAGGAAGCAACATTCTATGTTATACTCTTTTTCCTATTTCACTGAGGGACGGTAACATGTAGTTCGAACAAGGAAAACGCTTTCCCCACTGAGGAATGCACACACACACGTACACATACGAACGCACGCACGCACACGAGTACCTTTCTCTTCACTTTCTTCCATGTAATATCCTTCTTTAGGACTTACTTCTACAACAACTCCACACACTCAAACAATTCACTAGTTTAAACATTTTCTTCATTCATGTTCCTGGTTTTACAACAGGCAACAATATTCTATTGCCTATGTATACTCATGTTTTGTTAATACATACATTATCGTATGTTTATATATATATAGTTTTGTTGTTACTTTGTCATTTATTACCCGGACTCACATTCTGAGGCCGCCATTTTTGTTGTGAGATCAATATATCAGGTGACGCGTGTTTTCCGACTTAAACACTCGACCAACATAACTCCGCAACACTTTTTAATTTTAATTTTTTTTTATTTCTAAAAGATGCAGATTTCAGTCATTTAGTATGTGGATAGAGTTGATATAGGTCATTTAGTTGCTGATAGAGCATACTTTTCAGTACTAATATGACGGTTCTCTGCGAAGAGGGTTTCTGCAGATTTCAAACAACTGTAAACACTTTCGGTATCAACAGTAAAATATGAAACAAGTTTCAGCTTCGTTAATTTCTGCTCAACGTGCAAGTCTTCAAACTCTTTTGTCGCCTTGAATTCAGCTCGTTTATTGTCCGCTGTTTCTTTTACACTCAGTAATCCCTTGCATCATAGTGGCTTTATCACCTTGCTTGGAGTGAAATAAAAGAAAAAAAGATCCCATTCCAACTCTTCCATTTATTAAATTGATGTGACATTTTCTGATAAAATTAAACCCTGAAAAATATGCGAGGACATGACTTCTTTGTGGCAAAAGATATTCTGAAGAAACGGTATGCAGAAAAATAGGTGACAGAAAAAATAGTATTACAAACTAATTTGTAATGTAAACTAAAGTTTACTTCACTTAACTGTTGTATCTGTTTATTAACAAGTAGAAATGTAGTTTGCACTTACATAAAGTATTTGAGGGCATATAAGACGCACGGATATATAAGACACACCCCAATTTTTAGCAGGGTAAATAAAAAAAATATTAATAATTAGTAAAATTAGTAAACCTACATATGACATATAAGACGCAGGGGAATTTTGAAAGATATTTTTAGTAAAAAACATGAGCGCCCCTTATATGCCGTCAAATATGGTAACTTACATTTATATATTAGCTGATCTTTGTACGTATATTCTACATATAGATTTGTAAAGTTGGAAATATACGATATAATTATTGGCTGAGCATTTTATTGATATAGTATATACAGCAAGATAAGCTAATTTGTAAATTGTACATTATTATTGGGTTCTCTAACACTTTCGCCCCAGCCCCTCAACCTCTGACGTCTTACTCTCTGGGTTGAGGTGTCTACTCGATCTTAACCGAACTTAGGGAAGTGGCCGTAGGTCCCTTGAGCATCCGTAGATCATTCGACCGGTTCACTGATTTAATCCTGCTTCCTGCCCACGTTGTGTTTGGTTTGATCCAGAAAGCACGGTCGACTGAAAATGTAGACACGGCTGGAGAGTCTGTGCTAAGAAATTTAGAATGCACCAAAAAATATATATATATCTGCAGAAAGCCGGAAAATAACTATTCAATGGTTGAATTGTTAATGTATTTTATATAGCAGAAAAGAATAGTATAGAAAAGAAACGGGTTACATAAAATAAAGTATTTGACGTAAAAACTCATACACTGGATTCTAGACAGAGAGAGCGAGAGAGAGAGAGAGAGAGAGAGAGTGGGTTGTGATTAACTTGTTGCTAAATCGTCTCAGAACGATATACGACTCTTGCGATGGAGAGATAAAGATTTCTGTGCGCGGCTTAAAGTTTATAGTTGCGTTCCGCCTCGGCAGTAGTAACAGTAGTAGTAATCTTCGTGGTAGCAGAAGCATCGGTACTTATATCAACAGTACATGTTAGCGGACGCTTCGTTCAAATCTCTGACGTCACTTCCTCTCACCGTCGAGTTTCTAACTCGACTCTCCACTGTATCTCACTTCCGTCTGCAAGAAGAGGGAGAGAATAATTCGTCTTGCTCGGGCCAAATTCTCTCTACTTCCACTCCAAGAATTATCTTCAGTCTCTCGTATATGAACGATGATCAACAAAACAAAAGAAAATACTTCGTGTAATTTCGTTAAAGGAGAGAGGTGGCTTGTTCGACGTTTCCGTTCCCAGTGGTAGTAATAATAGTAGCAGTAGTAGTCTTAGATGTTGGAGGAGTAATTCGCTTCTTCGTACTTATATCAACAGCACATGTTAGTGGGCGTTTTGTTCCAATCACTGACGTCACTTTCGTACTTCTTCGAGCCTTCAATTCAACTCTGCTGACTTTCAATCTCCGACATCTCTCCACCCAGCTCGACTGCACTCGAAGACAGACGAGCCAAAACTACCTCTGCGTCTGCCTCTTCCGTCTGCCTCTTCCGTCTCTCCTGTAGCACCGCGAGCCGTAACGGTCGATGTGGGTGCCCATACACGTGACGGCACGCAGGCGACGACGACGTGCCGACCGATCGCGGCCTCTCCCGTCTCTCTCTTCCGTCTGCTTCTTCCGTCTCTCCTGTAGCACCGCGACCCGTAACGGTCGACGCGGGTGCCCATGCACGTGACGGCACGCAGGCGATGATGACGTGCCGTCCGATCGCCGCCTCTCCCGTCTCCCTCTCTTTCGTCTGCCACTTTTTCAGCATAACTACGCGTTTATATAGAAAAAGCCGGCTGATCATAACCGACCCTTGGCCCTACTACTTCGCACGCGATTATCACTGGTTCTGTCTGCGTCAACCAAAATCATGTGAATTCCAAAGTTCCTCATAGCTTACTAAGCGCTATTTCAAATTTAAACCAATAAAAATTATTTCGATCATTTCCATTGTCTTTTCTAATGCCCCAACACCAAATGGGTACAACTCTTGCTCTAGATCAGATTTCCCATCAGTAAACAAAAAAGCTCTGATCTAATTTCGCTACTCAGATCCATTCCAATTTCAATTAAAAAGAAATATATACGTGTGTGTGTGTGTGTGTGTGTGTGTGTGTGTGTGTGTGTGTGTGTGTGTGTGTGTGTGTGTGTGTGTGTGTTTCCCCGACTCTCTTCTCTGTCACAGTTCGCATTGTATGGATATAGCAAGTGAATAAAAATAATGGGTGCGTGGCCGGGTGGTTAGAACGGCTGTTTTCTGATCATGATACTCGGGTTCGAATCTCACGAATTAGTCAAAGAGGTGAGCTTGATAATAACGGCCTGGGGAGCACATCTTTGGAAAACCATACCACGAGTTGACCTGAACCTTTTGAGAGAAATCGGTTAGACGGAACTGTTAGGAAGACGTCGATGGTTGTGCTAACACAAAATATCAAGTTATCGTGACCGAGGGTTTTAGTGCACTGGCCTTATTCAAAAAACTGATCACACCAGATTATGCGGTCTACCTCAGAAAACTTAACTAAGGTGCGCTCAACATAGTTGCAGTATAAACCTCAGGTCGGCTCTGTGGGTTGAGCCGTCGTCTGTAACAGGATGTGGCTAGCCACTCTGACAGACGGGTGTGCTCGGAACTGAATGATCTGTAATGTAATCGATCCTGACCTGGTATCTCGACCTCAGTCATTTTTTCACCGACGTGGAGTGGCTTCCCTCTGTCTTTTCTACAAATATTTTCATGGCAACTGATCTGACGAGCTTTTTTCCTTGGTCCCCCAACTACATGAATTTAAGCGTGCTACTAAATTGGCATCTAGGTCCCACCCGTTTACCGTTGATTAGGTAAACCGCCACTTCTGCTCCAATTTTCTTTTCTTGCCTGTGGAACTCCCTTCCGTTTACTTGCTTCCCTGATAACTACAATCTTCAAAAAATTAAATGCAACGTCAATCGCCATTGTTTATATTCTTGAATTCCGTCCATATTTTGTCCTTTCCTCAATCCGCCCTATTCTCAGTCTTTCACTTTCACTCTCACTACCTGTAATTCCCTGCGTACTAGTGGCATTTCCGCCATGCTTGGGTGTGGAGGTAGGAAATGATTAAAAAAGAAAGAAATGAATGAATGAATAAACTTATGAAAATTTTGAAAGGAGAGAAAGAAGTACGAACGTATTGACTTAGAGAAACTGGTATGGAGTTTCTATTATTAGTGAGTCTTTTGATCTCTGACCGCTTATCGATTTGGGTAAAAGGAATTGTTTGGCACAGGTTTGTGTAGGCGAGCTGACTTTTTCTTTTTTAGTTCACTGTCTACAATCAGTAACAAAATGTCGTATTTATTATTTTCGCCGAATACAAACTCGATGGTTTTTGAATTTACACGAACCAACTATGATCAGTTGCAAATACTCTTTTTATACCTCGTGATATGTTTTCGACTACGTCTGCAAATTTTGAATTTTATTTTTGAATCTTATTTTTGACAAATTTTTCATTCAACTTCATTCTAATTCTCCGTTTTGTCTGATATTTTAACGTGCCTCTTTACACGGTAGCTTATTCTTATCATGAAACTGAATATCACTATAACATAATATTTACTGTATAGCCGAAGCTTTTGGTGATCAACTGCCTGTTCATAACACCTACGCACAAGATGTATTGTCATATGTGGATATTTTTTGTGTAATCAAAGAAATTATACCTTGAAATGTGTTGGAAATAATTTAAATAAGTTACTTTAACTGTAGGTATGAGAAAAGTTACGATGAGGAGGCATTCCCCCCCAACCCTTCATACTAACTCTTTTCATAAGAGTCTATAAATTTTTCTAGAATCTTGATGCGTTTAAAGCCTAAGTTGCATTAATCAATCATGTTTAATATGTTGTTTCTTTTAAAACTGTCCTCTTTCAATTTTCTGCTTTTTTAATTCCTTTATTACTTGACATCTAACCTCTTCTTTGCGATTCCTAGTTAATATTTTCCACCCCTGAAGCTCTTTTCGTTGGATTGTTGTCTTGTAGAAATATTATTATTATTATTATTATTATTATTATTATTATTATAAATAAATAAAAATTAAATATAAAATAACAATAATAATGAAACTTATGCATAAAATAAAACAAAACAATAACAAAAAAACGTTGTATAAAATAAATGAAATAAAAAATATCATATACTAAAAATACTCCCAGCATGCAACAAAAACTGTTCCTGCCAGAAATACGGACATCCAGCCAAAAGACGTTAAATTCAATCTCTTCTGCACGAACCTTGGTACGGGCAACACGTGTCCAACTTCTCTCTGTGATATGGCTTGTAATACTACAGAGTAAATTTAGCCTTTTATCACATGTACCGTAAAACAATTGTAACCTAAAAATACACACACCAATAAACACAAAAATATAAATAAATTATATGAAATTAACATACAATTTATCATGCTTTTCCTATTATTTGTTGACGTCTTATTTCCTGTCAAGTATGCTTTTATCTCTGTTAACACACGGCTAATTTCTGCTGCTATGATGGAAGTGAATAATTTGCCATCGACGGGCATAAAAAACAATCCACAGTCTTGCTTAACATTACATTGACTATTTTACTCTTTCCTTGCAAACATAAGTGTGTTTTTTTTTCCTTTTTTCACTTTTCCTTTTATGTGTTACCAAGATTAATTCTCTACCTGACGAGAACACTTTTCGTACGGACATAGGTGGCAAATCCCGAAGGTCACATCAAGGAAATTTGTTGCAACTATCTTCCACCTCTCCTGGTTGTCTTTTCCCCCCTTTTCACTTTTTGGCAAGCATGGACCTTTGAGGCCGCCAAAAAAAAAAAAAAAAAAAAACACGTTATGTCAAAAGGACGTTTTTTTCTTGACACCGCTATTATTTAAACTACCTTCACTCCTCAGTAATGTTTATTGTTTTAAAAAGTGATGATTAGAATTGTAATAAAGATTAAACATATGATAAAAGTGAATATGTACATTATTTTTTTTCTTGAGAATTTCAAAGAAAAATTTTTATTAGATTGTTTATTTACTATTTATTAGATTGCTTATTTACAAGAATATTTTTGTGTAATCAGAGGAATTATATTTTACATATCATGAAATACGCTGGAAAATCTTTTTATAAGACTTTCCTTAACTGTAAGTATGAGAAAAGTTGTAATGGGGGTGGGGCATTTACACCCAACTTCTCATACCAACTCTTCTCATGAGAGTCTATATTTTTTCTAAACTATTGATGTGTTTAAGACGTTATTACGTTATTACGTTGATTATAAATACAAGACACAAGTTCGTTCTTCCTCTCTTTTTGATTTCACACGCTTACGGAAATGTAGTTGTAGAAGAAATCGCGTCTCGACCCCTTGCGGGCGGACGCTATGAAAACTTAACCACACACGCACACATTCGCGTACGTTCGAAACTTAATTACAAACATTACGAACACTACAAGCAACCGAAACACAATTACAAGCATCTACATATTACGAATATTCAACTAAAAGTAACAGAAACTTAATTACGAACATTACGGAACATTCGCTCCTTCAATTCTTCTGAAGCTGAAAGTTTATGAACATATTTTCAGCTTTACAGAATTCTTTCAACTCTCCCACAGTGAACATTTTGAGCAGCAAATTCATTCAACTTCACCTGAGCTCAGATAAAAATATTTCATTAGTAAAAACTTTAATTCCAGTCAAAGGGAAGTAAACTCTATGCTTGTATATCATTACAGACATAAATATGAATATTCTTTGTTTGCTAAAAAAACTGTTTTGTGTTCCTTCTTATTGCTTCATATTTTGTGGTATTTTGCGTTAAATATAAATTCGAGAGGTCACACCAGCTAACTGGCCCCTACACTTTCATTTCTGCATTTTTACTTAATCTCTTCCGTGACCTCTACTCTCTTCTTTGAGATTCCTAGTTCATATTTCCACACCTGAAACTCACCCTGATTGGATTGTCGTTTTCCCTAAAATTACAGTGAGAATTTTTCTCTGTATTCTGACCTTAATGACTTAAGTGTTTATTTTTTTTCACCTTTTGGTAATATTTAACGTGTAAAAAATAACGTTATTTCAAAAGGACGGTTTTTCTTTTGGCACTGCAACTACGTTCACTCATTGGCAATGTTTATTGTTTTAAAAAGCGATTAGTGTTATAATAAAACATAAACATATAATGAAAGTGAATTTATACATTTCTTTTTTTTTATTCTTGAGAATTTGAAACAAAATATTTAAACACTAATTATTAGATCGTAGCTTGGGTGTGCGGGTGGGGTAACGGATAATGGGGCGGAATTTTTAATTGGAGAGCCGAATTTCAATTCCTGTTGGGTTCCTTATATTCCTTTGAGAAAGGTATGAATCCACTTCTTCTCCCCCAGCTATGGGTAAATTAGTAAAACTTGTATCACTAAACCATTATTATTTTTTTTAAATAATTGTTACAATCTAAAAATATTTTCTGACTTTAAATAAGAAGATGCAAAAAGTTGTTAAACCTTAGAAAATGAATAAATCAATCTATCAAATACTGATTAGCTATACAGGCAGGTCTTTTAGATTATATTTACATTCTCTGGAATGTAAATGTATAGAAACTATAAATGTATAGAAACTATCATGACCACAAAATGATGGATCAGTTTATATACTGATTGTAATATAGAATTGAACCCCCAATTTATATCAACATTATAATTTCTTGTTTGTTTACCAAATTCTGATTAGGTATGAATTCACCCATTCTCCCCTCCCAGATACGTGTTAATTAGTAAACAATTATCATCTCCAAAATAAAACAACTTCCTACAATCTAAAAATATTTTCTGGCTTTAAATAACCTGCAAAGGGTTGATAAGCCATGAAAAAATGAATGAATCAGTCAATCAAATAATGATTAGCTATACAGGCTTGTCTTAGATTGTATTTACATTCTTCGGTTTGGTTTAGTTTGTTTTGTTTAACGGCATATCAACCTCAATGGGTTATTTAATGCTGACAAAATTTTTATTGCTGGTAATATTTTTTCTTTCAAAAATGTATCGCTGGTAATATTTTTTTTACAAAGTATTTCTGGTATTAAAACCTATTTTTACACTTTCATAGAGTTTTGACCCCAATTTGGGGGTTAACTATTTGCCCATAGGTGGGACCCTAACAGGTGTTACCACTCCGGGTCAGGGTGAACCTGGGAACACCAGCAATGAAAAGGTGGTTCCACACTCCTCAAAACCTCCTGATCAGAGGCCTTGCTGCTGGATGTAGTTTATGATCTGACCCAGGACGCCGATGTAGTTTATTGTCATACATGGTACATTCTCTGGAATATAAATGTATAGAAACTATCGTGACCACAAAGTGATGGACCAGTTTACATATTGACTGTAATATAGAACTGATCTCCCACTTTATATCCACATTATAGTTTCTTGCTTGTTTACCAAATTCTGATTAGTTATGAATTCATCTAGTCTCCCCTCCCAGATACAGATTAATTAGTAGACAATTATCATCTCCAAAATAAAACAACTTCTTACAATCTAAAAATTATTTTCTGGCTTTAAATAACCTGCAATGTGTTGATAAGCTGTAGAAAACAAATCAATCAATCAAAAAACTTTTCAAATCAGTGACTCTTGAACTTCGTATTGGGTGAACTTTAGTAAAATCAAAACTAAAAATATTAAGTCAACTATCATGGTCAGCATGAGATGTACTTGATGACCAAGTGAGGGTGGCAGATTCACATTTGTGTTTTTGACATTTTGTTTTAATTGTTTTTGATGTAATGGAATAACCTGTAACCCCCATGAGTAACTATACTATAGGTAGTAACTACCTATAAGTAGCTGTCAGTCAACGGACTACAGAGACTAGCTGCGATCTGTTCCAGATAAACAGTCAAACTCTCTGCCTTCAGGCAGAGAGGAACCCGGATGAGGCTCCACCAAAGGGTAGAGTCTCGTTCGTGGAGGTAGACTGTCCCTGGACCCGTTTTTACAGGTTCAAATAGGGAATATTTTTGGCTGAGCCTACGGGCTCGGAAAACCCACGTTAAACTCAGCCTTGTGCCACATGAAACCCTCGTGGGGGAGTAGCTAGATATACTAGCTGTGACCTGTTCCAGCTAAACAGTCAAACTCTCTGCCTTCGGGAAGAGAGGAACCCAGACGAAGCTCCGCCGAAGAGCAGAGTCTCATTCAGGGAGGTAGACTGACTCTGAACCCATTTATACGGGTTCAAAAGGGAATATTTTTGGCCAAGCCTACAGGCTCGGAAAACCCACATTAAACCCGGCCTTGTGCCACATGTAACCCTCGTGGGGGGTAGCTAAATATACTAGATGGGATCTGTTACTCAGCTCTTAGCTGCTGTCGAACTCTCTGACTTTGGACAGAGAGGAACCCGGACGAGGCTATGCCGAAGAGCATAGTCTCATCCGGTGGGAGGGGGGGGAGACAGACCTGAACCCATTTATGCGGGGTTTAGGGGCAATTTTGGACGAGCCTACAGGCTCAGATTGCCCCACACTAAACTCGGCTTTGTGCTACATCTTACCTCGTGGGGAGGTTAGTAAATATTACTAGCTGGGATCTGTTGAGTACAACTTACGCGAGAACTACTGACCTTCCAATAGTAGCACTCACTGCTGGATTGACTTGCGATCACCTTGTGCATAACTGTTACCTTTATTCTTATTGTACTGGTTGTATACCATAAACCTTTACTTATTTAATCCACCTTGTTTTTCAAGTATATATTCCTATTAGCACGGAATATAACAGTTTTCAACAAGATGGTCATTGGCGAGTTAAAAAAACATTGATTTATTATGAAGATTCAAAAATGTAATGTCTGGATCCTGAACAGATTTCTGCATCTCAGTCTAAACAAAATCTTATAGGTGAGGATGGTAGGTAAGAATTCTAAGAGTTTGATGATATTGAAAAGAAATTCTTCATTATTCATTACTGGAACCAGGACAAATTGATACAGCACAACACTAGAGTCTGCTATGTATTCATTTGAATGATGCATTTGAGAAGAAAATGTTTTTCTGTCAAAAGAATTTACCAAATTATTCTCCAGCATAATAATATCTGTCCTAATGTTGCAAATAGAACAAAGAAAATAATCAAGCAGCTGGTAAAAAAAATTCTAAGATAAGTAGTGTATTCTTCCGATCTCTCATGTCTGACAGCCGGTTGTTATACTTTATACCATATTCTGTGTCTGGTCAGAAGTTATGACAAATTCAAAACTCCCTCAGAGAATTTGTTGCATTGAAACCAATATCATTCTTTTCTGATGGAATATGTAATTCAGTTTTAAATTAGGGAAATGTCATAAAAAGTTACAGAAAATACTTTGGTGGCTATAAATATATATGCATAAAAGATTTTACAAGAAAATCAGAAAATATGCTGGAAACTTTTGCAACTGCTTTTATATATTGTTGTGTCCTGTTGACAACTGGAAGAAAAAGCTTAGCTAGCATTGTTGTAAGACAGATTCAGGATATAAAGAGGTCACAAAGCAACACAAAAACAAGCATTATCTGTTTCAGCAGTGGCAGCAGACAACCAGCCCATGGCTCCAGCCATCAGCAGCAGTTCTAGCCAGCCATCTCCAGTAGGTCTCCAGATCCTGCTGCCCCAGTCATCTCCAATAGGCATCCAGCTCCTGTTGCTTCAGCCATCTTCAGTAGGCCTGTTGCTCCAGTCATCTCCATAAGGCCTCCAGCTCCTGTTTCTCCACATCTCCAGTGGGTCCCCACCTCCTGTTGCTCCAGTCATCTCCAGTCGACCTTCAGTTAATCCAGTAGACCCAAAACTGTCCTTTTCAGGACAATGCTCTCCAGCAACCACAAAACTGTCCTTTTCAGGACAATGCTCTCCAGCGACCACAAACCTGTCCTTTTCAGGACAATGCTCTCCAGCAACCACAAAACTGTCCTTTTCAGAACATTTCTCTCCTGCAACCACAAAACTGTCCTATTCAGGACAATGCTCTCCAGCAAGCACAAAACTGTCCTTTTCAGGACAATGCTCTCCAGCACCCACAAAACTGTCCTTTTCGGGACATTTCTCTCCAGCAACCATAAAACTGTCCTATTCAGGACAATGCTCTCCAGCAACCACAAAACTGTCCTTTTCAGGACATTTCTCTCCAGCAACCACAAAACTGTGCTTTTCAGGACAATGCTCTCCAGCAACCAAAAACTGTCCTTTTCAGGACAATGCTCTCCAGCACCCACAAAACTGTCCTTTTCAGGACAATGCTCTCCAGCAAGCACAAAACTGTCCTATTCAGGACAATGCTCTCCAGCAACCATAAAACTGTCCTATTCAGGACAATGCTCTCCAGCAACCACAAAACTGTCCTTTTCAGGACATTTCTCTCCAGCAACCACAAAACTGTGCTTTTCAGGACAATGCTCTCCAGCACCCACAAAACTGTCCTTTTCAGGACATTTCTCTCCAGCAACCATAAAACTGTCCTATTCAGGACAATGCTCTCCAGCAACCACAAAACTGTCCTTTTCAGGACAATGCTCTCCAGCAACCACAAAACTGTCCTTTTCAGGACAATGCTCTCCAGCAACCACAAAACTGTCCTTTTCAGGACATTTCTCTCCAGCAACCACAAAACTGTGCTTTTCAGGACAATGCTCTCCAGCACCCACAAAACTGTCCTTTTCAGGACATTTCTCTCCAGCAACCATAAAACTGTCCTATTCAGGACAATGCTCTCCAGCAACCACAAAAGTGTCCTATTCAGGACAATGCTCTCCAGCACCCACAAAACTGTCCTTTTCAGGACAATGCTCTCCAGCAACCACAAAACTGTCCTATTCAGGACAACGCTCTCCAGCAACCACAAAAGTGTCCTTTTCAGGACAATGCTCTCCAGCAACCACAAAACTGTCCTTTTCAGAACATTTCTCTCCTGCAACCACAAAACTGTCCTATTCAGGACAATGCTCTCCAGCAAGCACAAAACTGTCCTTTTCAGGACAATGCTCTCCAGCAACCACAAAACTGTCCTTTTCAGAACATTTCTCTCCTGCAACCACAAAACTGTCCTATTCAAGACAATGCTCTCCAGCAACCACAAAACTGTCTTATTCAGGACAATGCTCTCCAGCGACCACAAACCTGTCCTTTTCAGGACAATGCTCTACAGCAACCACAAAACTGTCCTTTTCAGGACAATGCTCTCCAGCAACCACAAAACTGTCCTTTTCA
>OZ038486.1:66298431-66363431 GCA_964036315.1 Acanthosepion esculentum
CATCTTCCATAATTCACCTTGACTTTTCAGTTAGCTTGATGAATAAATTATTATTCATCAGGCTAACTATTAGTTCTTAAATTAAAAAATACTGAAAAATTAACATTTTTACTTTTGTTTATAAATACTTGTTGCAAAATAAAATCCTTACATTTGCCTTGATAAAGCCCATCAGAAGATGAAATGCATCGGCTAAGATAAGTTTTTTCCTTTTTGCTTTATTCATATATATATATATATATATATATATATATACATATATATGTATCAATAAAATAAATCATAAAGATCCAGGAACAACCTACCTAAACAGATTTTCAGGGTAATCTGGCTAAAGAGGAAATGACATGAAACAATTTTTATTGATAAAAACATGTGACAGAAGATAGAAAAAAACCAAAAAACAACAGAGCCTCTATTCCACTAACCGAGATTTCTTATGCCTGCACCTATTTAAAATCTCAGACCTTTGATTTAATAAATTATTAAGTTCACTTGAGGTGGCTATTGCTAATTTTTCCTCAATGCATAATAAGCAATGCTCTACTTAGTGTACTGAGCACGTTACATTTTAGCTTTATTACTCACTTGGGTTTTTTCTTTGGACTAAATACTTAAGGCACCGAACAATTTATTTCGCCCTGTTCAAATGTTTCTTGTTCTTTCTTTTTTTTTTCCAATTTTTTCCTCAGGTACCAATTTGTTTTGATGGACTTACAAGTTGTGCTATCCGAGATTTTTTACCAACCGAGTATTACTATTAGTATAATATATATATATATATATATATATATATATATATATATATATATATATATATATATATATATATAGAGAAGGTTAATGGTCAGAGTTGAATCAGAACAGGAAGCAATAGTATCAAAAAGCGCTCAATACATGTGTGAAAAAAATAAAATAAAAATAACATTTAGATCTTTTAACTTTCAAAATTAAGAGATCAGTTGAATACACTACCTTGATTTCAACTTCACAGTATTCTCGGGTGATTTTTATCAATTAATACATATATATATATATATATATATATATATATATATATATATATGTCTAAACATTGATGCAATAACAGCTGTTGCTTAATGATATATATATATATATATAGATGTGTGTGTGTGTGTGAGAGAGAGAGAGTGTGCATGTGTAAGAATCCAGATATAAATAAAATATGTCTGTAAAAACATTACAAATAAATATAAATAAAAGAAAAGAAAAGAGGAAGTTTTTTATGTCAATATGTTTCATTCACCGAGTAACTTTAACAAGACAAATGCGTAAAACAATAAAATTTCCACATTTGCCTTGCTAAAGTTCCTGAAGGAACAAAACACATTGGCATAAAAGTGTTCCTCTTGCCTTATATATATATAATGACCAGTTACTCTCATTTTAAAGCACAACCATCTGCTAGGGCAATTAGCCATTCCTGTTCTAGATGCCTGCTCAGATACATCTGTGTTTGTTAAGAGCCTACTTGTGGTTTACTTGTGGCCTTAGTTAGAGTAATCTGTCATGATTAGCAGTTTGAACCAATTTAGTACACTCACACCTTCGGTCACAATGACTTGTGACTTTGTGCTAGCACAACCATTGATAGCTTCCAAACAGTTCTGTCAACCAGTTTCATTCATAAGACTTGTGTTAACCTGTTTGGTTTTCAGGAACTTTCCAAAGGTGCTACAAACTGGGATCATATCCCTAGATTGATAATATCAAGAAGTAACATCCCCAACCATGGTGAGCTATATATACATACAATAAATTCAGTAAATATTTTTTATATGGAAAGAGTGCTCACTATCGAATGATGGTAAAACAAGATAAAAACCACAATGTGGAAAAGTGATCATCAGGCAAATTAATATTTATAAGAATTCATACAAACCCTTTTTGTTAAATTCCAAAGTAGGTCTATATAATTTTTGTAATTTTCAGATAAGTTGTTGTCTACTAGAATCAAAATTTTAAATAAACTGAACAAAGTTCATGGTACTCATCTCTATGTTAGGTCTACTGAGTGTGTTGTCTGTGCTGTGATTCTTTCAGTTGGCTTATCCTCCTGCATTGTACTCTGTGGCCAATGACTGAAATGTTATGCGTATATCAACCAAGATGGGCATGCTGGTTTGAATCTTCTTCTTTTATGTGCCATGTCACCTCAGGACATACGCGATCATGGCTCTCCATAACTTCATATCTCGTGTGGCTCTTAGCAGTTTTCTGCCTTTGCTAAGTCTCCCCTACAAGTTCAGCCATCCATTCACACAAGCTTGTCAGGTAAGTGTTTTGCTGCCCTCTCTATCTCTCAATATGGCCTGTGGGAGTTAAGTTTTCCAAGTCCTACTTCCTCATTATTTGTCTAAGGAATTTCAGCTGCCTCTTCCTGATTTTGAGTATAAGTATTCTTTCTGTCACCATATTCATTAAGACTTCCTTGTTGCTTACTCACTCTGTCCATGGAATTTTCAGTTTCCTTCTATAAAATCACATTTCTGCCGGCTTCAGTTTTATCCTCATCTCTGGGGAGATTGTTGAGCATTCATTACCATATAAATGGATGAATATCACATAGCTATCCAGAACTCTTTTCTTTGTTTCTAACATTTTTTTTTCCTGTTTCTTGGCACCTTGCTTAATTTTTAGAATGCTTCTTTTGTTTATCCAATACATCTTTGATTCTTGATGTTGCATTTGCCATCCTCTGTTAAAACACTTCCCAGATATTTGAACTTCTGAACCTGTTTGATGCTTATATCTTAAATTTCTAACTCACAACTTGGGTTTTTCTCATTTTGATGACCATACTCTCTGTCATCTTGCAGTTGATGGTTAGTCTTTTTTTCTCATTTTCTTCTACTACCCTATCTAGGAGGTCCTGTAGATTCCTTTCTAAGTCATATTTCAACACAGTGTCATTTGAATATCTTATATTATTAAGATTACGCCTACTGAAAATAAATTCTGGTAGGGTCTCCAGTTCACTTAGGATAACATTGCTGTAGATGTTATGTAAATCTTAGCCATTTTTTTTGTTTTTAGTAAGGCATATATAAGGATAAGTCCTCATCTCAAAAATTCCATCATAAATTAAAAATGGCATGACCATAATTGCACAATTCAAAAGTATAGATTAGATTTCCATTAGAGCATTGATGCTGTTTTGGGTTTTCTGATTATATTTTTTACTGTAAATTGATGACAGTCAATTTACATAATATCCTTACTAATTAATAAACATATAAATGCTCCTAACACTTCCTGCTGACAATGTGGAACAAATGATAGCAAACAATCTTGGGGGGTTCAGAAGGGTTGCTGAAAGGTTTCAGCAGGGATAATAACTTAGTTTAACTATTTGCCTACTTAAAAGAACAATATGAAGAAAAATTATTAGATGTTTTATCGTGCCCCTAAAATAATAAATAAAAAAAAATTAATTTTACTGTCACTTTTTTGTGTCCACTAAAATTAAATAAATAAAAATTAATTCTACTGTGACAAATAATTATAATAAAATAGTTATAACAATTGTAATTATTGTTAATTCACTCTTTCTAAACCAATGAGAATCAGTCCCACTTTTCACTTCTACATGCACAAACATGTGACACCCTCCCTATTAGACAAGTGGTGAACCAGAGGGTTGAAAAACATTTTGTCTCCTTTACTTTCAGGCCAGAACAGTACGATTATATCCTAACACTCATAACCAAAATTCATGGTAAGAAAACTCTAGACTCTTCTTTTTTTAAACAACTAAAAAATCAGGACACCCACAATATATATATATATATATATATATATATATAGTAAACTGAACATCTCTTTCAACATAATTTCAATGAAAATACAAATTAAATAGCATATATATCTTTTATTTTTATATTTTTTCTCCTTGGTAATTCTACAATTTAAAACTTAATAGAGATTTGATTTAGATTTCTAAATAGGTAATTTTAATTTTTTACTTTTAATTTTAATTTCAAATTTTATAAATCTTTTAATATCTATGATAACCTTGCTTAGTTGTCAAATTTTTCGAATCACCCTATACTTGTATTTTGATTGGTCACTCTAGCTTATGTAACAGCGTTTACTCCTAGCTAAGGATCGTTGATTAATTTGAAACTTTTAAAACCATTTATTCTATATTCTACATCGTCACTTGATAAGACACTAGAAGTGTTGAAACAAAATGGCTACTTTTGTCGTGATTTTATAACATATTTATGTTGTAATATTCAAATAAATAATTATATATATATATATATATATATATATAAACAAGCAAGAAGGACTGTATACAGTTTACTCCTTCTTTATCTTATCATTCTGTGGGATTCTGATCCATATTTGATCCAAGCTCGCAATTTACTCAGTATTACTGTCTCTCGTGTCCCTAATACCATACAACAACCACTGTCAACTGGATAATAAATAATATTCGTTTTGTTGTTTCCATGTGTTGCTGTTTCTAATTTCCTACATATATTTTTGTATGTATAAATGCTAGGTTTTTTTTAAAATTATTTACCCAGAGTTATAACTGACCTACAATTTTCAGGTGTGAATATTTTCTTTAAACTCCTGAAAGAGTGTAGCTTAAAGTGATGAAGTACATGTTATATATATATATATATATATATATATATATATATATATATATATATATACATTCAGCATCATCACTTGATAAGACACCAGAAGTGTTGAAACAAAATGGCTATTTTTGTAGTGATTTTATAACATATTTATGTTATAATATTTAAATAAATAAATGATTATATATATATATATATATATATATATATATATATATATATATATATATATATATATATATATATGTGTGTGTTGTAACCTAGGGAAGGTTACTGAATAGATTAATCAATAGAAAGTTGGTAATGAATGATAGTACTTAGGACAAGAACAAAACATATAAGATTTGCCAGTGATGCGTAGAAGAAGTAGTCAACTGCTAGAAGTGATTCAAGTGAATTCCACAATGAATCTCCAACTGCAGACCAACATACAGTATTTACTACTGTATTTATGTGAATGGGGACATACCCATTATCGTCCATAGATATGCTACAACAATATATATATATATACCTAAGTAAATTTTATAATTGGTGTCACCTCAGAATGTCCAAAATCCTAGGGGCTGTATGAGTTTACCTAGAAAGTGAACTCAAATTTAAGTGGATGCCAGTCAGTACATCAGCATAAACAGGGAAGATGAACTTAGAGGAAACAGAATTCATCACATCCTCGCAAGATCGAATGTTCACAGAAAATCTGAAACCACAAGCTCCTCGATTCAGTTGAAGTGTCCAGAAGTGAATAAAACATAATGAAAATGTAGTCTTGTATTCTTATCAACTAAGATAACATTACATATACATTAATTATAGAATACACATACCAGGTTTTCAACTAGGCAATTAATCTATATTTTAATAGGTCACTGGAAAGTTCTCTTTGGTTTGCTTTGCTTTGTTTTACGGCATATCAACCTCAATAGGTTACTTAATGACAACAAGATTTTTATTGCTGGTAATATTTTTTTCAAAAATGTATTACTGGTAATTTTTTTAAAAAAATGTTTAGCTGGCAATTTTTTTTTTAAATGTATAACTGGTAATAATTTTTCTTCTTTTTTACAATCTAAAAATATTTTCTGGCTTTAAATAACCTGCAAAGGGTTGATAAGGCATGAAAAAATGAATGAATCAGTCAATCAAATACGGATTAGCTATACAGGCTTGTCTTAGATTGTATTTACATTCTCTGGTTTGGTTTAGTTTGTTTTGTTTAACGGCATATCAACCTCAATGGGTTATTTAATGCTGACAAAATTTTTATTGCTGGTAATATTTTTTCTTTCAAAAATGTATCGCTGGTAATATTTTTTTTTACAAAGTATTTCTGGTATTAAAACCTATTTTTACACTTTCATAGTGTTTTGACCCCAGTTTGGGGATTAACCATTTGCCCATAGGTGGGACCTTAAGAGGTGCTACCACCCAAGGTTAGGGAGGACCTGGGAACACCAGTAATTAAGAGGTGCTTCCACACTCCTCAAAACCTCCTGATTAGAGGCCTTGTTGGACGTAGTTTATTGTCTTACCCAGGACACAGATGTAGTTTATTGTCATACCCAGTACGAAAAGTTCTCTTTGACTACTTCTTAGGCTGTGAGGGTTTCCTCAATAATCTGACATAGAAATAAATATATATGCAAAGTGATAATAATGTAATTCAACAGTAAGATTTATTAGCATAATGTATGAAATATTTTCTAACAAAAACTGTAAAGATTATTACACAAGAAAAATTATGAAAAATGCCAATCAAGCATTTAGAAAAAGATTTTCTTTGTCAGTAATATTCAAATTATTTAAGATGCAGATATTTTAATAGATTCCAATATATAATTTTAATATATTCCAATGAAGTTTTTCTGACAAACTTGTACCTGCATGCCTGCAAAAGAAAAAAAAACTGTTTTTTTGGGGTTTTTTTAAGCTTATCACCCTAAGCAAGGCTGGAAGCCACTAGCACGCAAGGGATTATAGAAGGTTTGGAGGAAGAGCAGATAGGAGTGGTAAAGGAGATGATGTGGAGAAAGATAGTGGATCGATCAAGGCAAGGGAGTTACAGAAGATTTGGAGCGAGAGAAGATAGGAATGAAAGGTGAAAGGATGTGGAGAAGGGAAGTGGATAGATCAAGGCAACTGGAGATGTCGATTGACATTACACTTAAATAGTTGGAGATTGTATTTGTCAGGGAAACAGGAATAAGGAAGGGAGTTACACAGGCGAGATATGCGAGACATGAAGCTATTGGAGTAGAAGAGACGTCTGTGTGTCAAAAGGACAGGTTTTTCCTTGACACTGCTATTATTTTACCTAAATTCATCCCTTGGAAATGTTTATTGTTTTAAAAAGGGATGATTAGAATTTTAATAAAACCTAAACATACGCAAGTGAGTTTATACATTTTTCTTTTTGTTCTTGAGAATTTATAACAAAAATAATAAACACTATTTATTAGATTGTTTATTTAGACTATTTATTTATTAGATCGTTTATTGGAATAGTTGATAAAACATTGGCAGATTCAAACTTTATAAAATGGTAAATAATAAGGATTTCTTTATAGGTGGTTCACATGTTTTAATAATTTAGTAAATGTTTATAAATTTATGAATAAAAAATCCTTTATAAATTGGTAGATGATAAATATTGCATTGCATTAGTTTTAATTGTACAGTGTAACCCGGATATAAGAGAGTTGTCGGGGCTGGAGAAGAAGTATCTTATATCCGGGTTTCTCTTATATCCGGTTTTGGTCTATTTTGTTTTATTAACACAGGCTCTAATTGGGGACCAGAGAAACTCTCTCTTATATCGGTGTTTCTCTTATATCCGGTTGTCTTATATCCGGGTTACACTGTATTAGTTTTTAGAATGCTGTAAATATGAAACTTTTCTTGAAAATAAACAATCTATTAAATAAATAGTGTTTAATATTTTTGTGGTCAATTCACATGAAGAAAAAAAATGCATAAATTCATTTTCATCATATGTTTAGGTTTTATTACAATTCTAATCATTGTTTAAAAAAAAAAAAACATTGCTGAAGAGTGAAAGTAGTTAAAATAATAGTGGCGTCAATGGAAAAACTGTCCCCTTTGACACTCTGTTTTTTTTTGCAGGCAAGAAGGTCCAAGTTTTTTAATAGGAAGATATTTTAAAATACAGGCTTGTTAATTTTAGCACCTCTAAAATGAGTCTGTTAATAATGTTAAAGAATCTTTTTTCCTTCTGTCAACAAGGCTGATGCTAACTTCCAGGAGAGCAACTCATTGCGTCTTCTTGGACTCATGTTTTCCATTGGCATGAAATGTGATGATTACAATGACAATATTGAATCAATTTCTAAGACTCCTGCTAAGAACATCAGTTCATTATAATGTGCTCGAAAATTATATTACCAGAATCTGCTTTTCACCTTTATATAGCTACCAGTCATTCTGGAAGCATTCTGACAGAGGATGGTAAATACGACATTGAGATCTGTAGACATATTTGGATGGTCAAGGACGCATTCCAAAAGCTGGCCAGAGTATTGCGAAACAGGAGGATTTCTTTGGTAACGAAGAAAAGAATACTGAGCTGTTATGTGACATCTGTCCTTCTTTACGGCAGTGAATGTTGGGGCGATTTCCTCATAGATGAAGAAGAGAGTCGAGGCGAACAGAAGGATGCTAAGGATATCATGGACTGTACGTGTGAGCAACAATGTGGTCTTAGAGAGGATGCAAACAAGGAGGAGGCTTATACTTAACATCAGGATGAAGCAGCTGAAGTTCCTGGGAGACATAATGAGGAAGGAGGGCCTGGAGAATTTGATACTCACAGGTTGAATAGAGGGAAAGAGTGATAAAGAAAACCGCGTGACATACCCATCGGGCTTAAGCAAGTGGATGACAGGATGTGGTCTGGGGGAGGTGGCAGGTAGAAGGAACTTGTTGAGAGCTGCAAGGGATAGAGGGAGGTGGAGAGCCATGATCGCCTACGTCCTGAAAGGACACAGCATATAGAAAGAAGTCATCAGTGCATTGAATATTGCTCTCACATCTGATCTGGCACATTTGTTTTTTATCTAGTGATTCTTGATAAAAACCAAAGAAGAATCTGTAACATTATCAGTCCTGACCTGGTATCTTGGCTTTCATCACTTTATGCCTGCCATAATGCAGTTCCCCTTTGCATCTTCTATAAATATTTTCATGATAATTTTTCTGATAAACTTTCCTCATTGGTACCTTGACTTCACAAATTTAAATGCAGTACTAGATTGTCAGCTAGGTCTCATAATTTCAATGTTGAAATTGTTAATTTTAACCATATTTTGATGCTAAAGGTTTCTTTTTGCACACTTCTTGCTTGTAGCACTCTCTTTCAGTTTCTCTGATAACTGCAATCTTCAAAAATTTAAATGCAATGTCAATTGTTATTTTCTCTCTCCTTATTATCTGTTCTGTTACTAGCCTCTCTGTTTCTTTCCCTTTCAGTAACCCTTTGCATCCTGGTAGCATTTATTGCCTTGCTTGGGGTGAAATGATTTTAAAAAGTGTTACTTGCATCCTAGTCAAATTATAATAAAATCCAAATTTATTATAAACTATCCAAATGACTAACAAAAGTTTTGTTGTTTTTCTTTTTGTTAGATTAAATTTGATAACGGAATGTGTAGTTAAATATTTACACAGTGAATGTAGAAAAATGAATAGTTTAAATATAGTTTTATATAATGTTGCTTGAAAGAGCATCTTGAAAAAAATGAACTCATCTTCTTAATAAACAGAAGCGAATAAGCAAGGTGCTTCATTTCTTAGTTATTTAAGTACACATCATGGGAATACAGACGTAGACACTTTATTTGAAGGGACGTTTTTTATTCTTCTTCTTTGTGCCAAGTTCTTTCTGGATGATCATGACTCTTCACGACTTTCTGTCTCTTGCTGCTGTAAGTAATTTTTGATAGTTTATTATCTCTCTTTGTCTCTATTTTGTCATACAATCACAAAAACTTGGTAAGTAGGTTACTTGGTGTTTCCACCTATTTCTCTTGCCTTCAGTATATCCTGTGAGTCTTAAATTCTCTAGACCTTCTTACTTCTTTGTGTCTCACAATTTTCAACTGCTTCTTTCTGATCGTAAGTATCAATGTCCTTTTCATTCGCATCTTCCTTAAGACGTCCTCATTTCTCACATGTTCTGTTCATGGTTTTCATAACATTTGTCGGTAGAACCGTGTCTCTGTTACTTTAAGTCTCCTTTTCATCTGTGAGGAAAATTGTCCGACTTTCACTAGCTTACAGAAGACTTACATTGCAATATCTGTCTATATTTCTGAGCTGAGGTATTGTAATTATTTACATTATTTACATTGTTTGGACTGTTGTCTTCATCTTTATTGGCATATTCATGATGTTTTGGCTGTTGTATGCTCCGGCCTTCTTCAGGTGATTGGAATTTCAAACTGAACACTTTATTTCGTCCATCAGGCTAGATTGTTCTAGTTCCAAGTGCCATGCCTCTTCCAGATGTCTCAGTTAACTGCCTTTAACTCAACTCTGCAAGTTTTTGTTCACCACTGCAGTAGCCAGGTATTGAACTCACAACTTTTTGGGTCAAATGACTGGATAAAATAAAGAGTTCAGTTTGAAATTCCAATCACCTGAAGAAGGCTGGAGTGTACATTGTCCGAAATGTCATGAATATGGCAATATAGATGAGGTAAATGTAAAGACTTACATTACAGTTCAACACTCTTTACTTTGTTTTTAATGATATTTTCCTATTAGCAAATTTCTTTAAAATTTTAATAGGTTGTTTAAATTAATTATGCAAGTGATATATTTGAATTTTGTCAGGAACTTAGCTTATTGTTTGTTCTTGTTAACATAAGAATTTGAAAGTTCTGGGTTTCATAGTTAAAAAGTACCAAAATTGTGACTAAAAATTCTGCTCACATCAAGAGTATATTTTTAAGTCCCTCTGCCTTGGGATAATGGTTAGCAATTTAGGCTCACAGATCATTATTACTGTGAAGTGAATTTGATTCTCACTGGGTGCCCCATGCTTTGTAGTCAGAATAAGCTAATCTAAATGGATACATTTTTAACATTCACTAATACCTATATAATTATCATTTCATGTCATGATTCCTGAAACCCAATAGGGTCGTACTGCAGCCATAGCCCATCCCTGTTCAGGCCAGTTTTGAATTCAGAGTTTTCCTCCTCCTAGACTGGTTGCCACCTCAAGGCAAGAGAACTCAGTCTGCCCTGCTGTCTAACTCATAGAAGGGGGAACATGGATTCATGCCTTCTCCAAGGGCATTAACATGAAATAAAGGAACAGAATCAACCAGAAATTGAACTTGGAACACTAGTTTCACTTTCTGTGATTATAACCATTGCATTATCCACTCTACCTTTAGTGGCTCTTGGGTTTTGTATTGGTGAATTCTAGATTTTAATTAAAAACAAAACAAACAACCATCCTAAAAAAACAACAAAAAAAACACAGTAATATAGATGTATTAAGTGGTAAGGTAATTATTAAAACTAAGAAAGCTGATTCAAGACTGTTCTTTGAGGGCATCAATCATATGTCAGTCCCACTATGAATGGCTTGCATGACTTAAACTAAACACATTACAAACATGAGTGTTATTTCTCAACTACAGTGTTGCGTATTGAAAGCTTTGAACAAATCATTGATGGTGGATTTCTTCTGTAGCTATTCAGTAATAGAAATTTGTTTTGTGTAAGTAGTTGTTGCCTGGGCTTGGTTAATTATGGTATAAGGCTACAACCAAGGCTGGTGCATACTACCCCTGAATCCCTCAGGCAGTCCTTTGTGTCCCTTGCTATCTTAACAACATTAACTTTTTTCTACCTACATTTATATACATTATAAATTAAACTAAGCAAAACTGACTATTAAAGGATGAAAACAACCTTTTGCGGCTTTTGACATCATTCCGAGTTCAAGTTCCGCTCAAATCCATTATATTCGTTTATGTGCTAATAACTTTAGGAAAGGCATGAATCCTCTTCTTCTGTGCCTAGATATGGCTAAATAGCAGGACAGATTGGGTTCTATAGCCTTGGATGGCAACAGAAAGAAATGACAACCTACTGAGGGAAAAAATCTGCCTAATCAGTCATGTATTGAAAGATATATGATCGCCTAAGTGTGTATCACGCATGGCACATAACTGAGTGAATTGGTATTATTTTTTTTCATTTCCATGAATTTGTTTTGCTCGTGCTAATTATTGAAAAGACATTATATAAAATTCATTTATTTTTTATCCATAATGTTGGTAAAATTATTCAACCTTTTAACAAGAAATATCTTGAGTTGATGTTAAAAATTGCCGTAAAACATTGTTGATTTATTTAAGATGGCATGATCTGACGTCTCTAATTTCTATTTAGATACATTGTATTTATTTTCAACTTTTCTAGTTGAATTCTTTGCCTATATTGCATATAATCCATTATTGTACATAATTAGGTTACAATAAAATTTATATTTTATATGAATACTGCCTTATGAAAACTGAGATGTAGTAGAGTGGGTGACCACGTATCATAGATTCGGGTGAGATGGGGCACGAGGCTGTTGCACCAGCCCTGGCTGCAACAGTGGGATATCTAATGAAGAATGAATTCACTATACTAGCACAGAGTCCAAAAGTATTTGTACAGCCTTGTGGGTGATGAATTTGTTTTCCCCCCTTTACAAATTTTTTTTCCTACAGATGAAACATTGCTAGCCTCTCACGACTATATAATTATTTTCATGGCAGATGTTCTGGCAAACTACATTTTAAAAGGATTCAGTTTGGATTTCTCCTTAGGCTATCTGGATAGACATACACCTGATGAAGGCTGGAAGTCACAATGGCCGAAACGTTGTGATAACAACAACAAAGATGAGAACATTGGTCCACGTGTAAATACATTTCTTGGTTCCACCAGTCCAGACTTTCAGAGCTAGTACCCACTGCGTCACATACACAGAGTTGACATCCTCATTTCTTTCATTTTTTTGCAGAGTGGCTCATTCTGTAAAAGGCTCGGGAGTCACTCAAGGTAGAGGATAGAGTAAGAGACACAGTTTATGCAGATAGGTGGGGTAGATAACAGTTAACTCTAGACTTGAACAGGTTAAAATTGTAGTGATCGGGGAAACATCCTCTTGAGAGTTGGTTCCACAGAACAGTAGTTCATGGGAAGAAGTTACTTGAGTGGAACTTACTTCTCAGCAATGGAATACAGAGAGAATGATTTGGTTTGTTGGTTTGTTGTGTTTTATGGCATATCAACCTCAATGGGTTATTTAATGCCCACAACTTTTTTTTCCTGGTAAAATCTATTTCTGGTAATATTTTTTTCCCCAAAAATGTATAGCTGGTAATATTATTTTAAAACATGTATTGCTGGTAATATTTTTTTTTTTTCAAAAACGTATTGCTGGTAATATTTTTTTCAAAAATATATTGCTGGTAATAGTTTTTTTCTTCAAAAATTTATTTCTGGTAATAAGTTTTTACAAAGTATTTCTGGTATTAAAACCTATTTTTACACTTTTATAATGCTTTTTACCTCAGTTTTGGGGTTAACTATTTGCCCATAGCTGGGACCCTAACAGGTCAGGGTGGACCTGTGAACACCAGCAATTAAGAGGTTGTTCCACGCTCCTCAAAACCTCCTGATCAGAGGCCTTGCTGTTGGACGTAGTTTATCGTCATACCCAGGACAGAGAGAATGAGAATGGTTTGCTGTAATGTTTGTGGGTCCTAGCCATGAAGGTTAGAACTGGCAGAATTAAGGAATGGCTTCATTTGAGCACTTTCCATGGAAGTAGCGATAGAGCAGTGAGAGGCTTGGTACATCTTGTCTGTGAGTGAGAGAGGTTGTAGTGTGGAAAATAATTTGTCACCCACAAGGATGGGGAGATGCTTTTGGGCTCTATTGAGATTGAAAAATGTAGTCTGAACAGCTCCTTCCCAAATATGACAGCAGTACTCCATTCTCAGCCTGATCTGACTCTTGCCAAAGTAGAGGATAGCAGGAGGATTCAGATACTTACTGAAGCAGTAAAGGGAACCAAGTATTTTTTCCAATCGCTTTAGAGATGAGTCGTATGTACGACTTCCATTTGAGGTCTGCGTTGAGCTTAATTCTCAATAGGCGCTCGATCATGGTGCCCCGCTCACTCGATAGAACACTCACTTATCACAGGTGAAAATTCAGGATGCTTTTGGTGAGGATTGAACCCCCCATTCAATACAGAAAAAACAGATAATGGTATGAAGCTCAAGTGGAACTTATACCTCAGCAGTGGAATACGAAGGAAATGAGGGTGGTTCGCTACAATGGGTGTGGCATGGAGGGTCTTAGACATGAAGGTTAGAACTGGTGGAACTAAGAAATGTATTTCCTCTGAACATTTCCCATGGAAATAGCGACAGATTAACGAGAGGCTTACAACGTTTCGTTTGTGGAAAAGAGGTTGTCGGGTGGAAACTAATTCATCAATACAAGTATGCGGAAACGCTTTTTGAAAGTGAAGACTGGGCAGCTCTTGGCCATATATGAAGCAGTACTCCATGTAAAGGTAGAGGGTAGCAGGAGGAGTCAGATACTTACCGGAGCGGTACAGGGAACCAAACATTTTTCTTGCATCTTTAGTGATGGATTGTATGTATTTGTTTCACTTGAGATATGGGTTGAGTTTAAGGCCCAATCGTTGCTCAAGGCCTAGGGTTTCCCCGAGGAAAAACATCCATTTATTGTGACTGATGGTTGTTTGGGGTCCGATTTGTGATGATGGAATGTATTTAGTTTCATATTTTATTGCTGAAGAAGAAGTTTCACTTGGACACCTGCTTCCCAAGAACTGCTGACTTGTGGATCAGATTCCCAAGAAGATGCTACCCACCCTCACCGCCCAATCATCACACTGCTAACCTCTTCAAGTCAAAGGTCAACTATTATCTAGCCTACATATTCTCATAATTTACACTTTTTGTTCCCAACCAGTACACACTTACAACGACCTTCTTTAGCAACCTTCTACCTTGAGTGGCTCTTGGGCCTTGTATTGGGTGAACAATAGTAAAAATAAACATCTGTCAGATAACCTGGCCACTGTAGACCCTAGTCTAGTGTATCTAAAATTCCTTTGCTAGATCACAGTAATATATTACAGTGGTACTTCTTTTCTTTCTATGTGCCATGTCCCTTCAGGTCGTGGGTGATCATGGCTCTTCACAATTTCCTGTCCTTCATAGCTATGAGTAAATTTTGTCTTTTATCTATCTCACCTAATCCCTGTTCTGCAAATCATTTAAACAAGCTCATTAAGTAGCTTATGCACGGCTTTCCTCTGTCCCTCTTTCCTTCAATATGTCCTGTGAGTGTTAAGTTTTCTAAGCCCTCTTTCTTAATTATGGGCATTAGGAATTTGTTATATAGGAATAAAGTGTCACTGCCGACACTTCAGTTTGAACATAGATTGCCAGTGAGTAAACACAGGCAATCTCATTATTGAATTAAGCAGACCATGTGACCATAGAGGAAATGCATATAAGTAGGAAGTAGCTGACAACTAACGATTGCTATTTCTATTCTATCCCCTATTACTATCGGGATTGTTATTTCTATTCTATCCTCTATACTATATGGGGCGCTATTCTCTACTCTATTTGCTATTACTATTCCTCTATTCGGATCACTATATGGATTACTGTTTGAGTGAGTATTATCAAACAAGTACTATTAGTGAGAGTGATAATCAAAGGCGTCTGACACCAGCATTGTTCAACAGTGTACTGTAGTTGTATCTGCGATTACAAAGTCTCTACTGCAATGAGCATTACAAAAGTGGCAACAGGTATTTGTTGACTTCACAAAAGAATTTCAACTGTATGTTTTTGATGTTAAGTATGTGCATTTTTTTGTTTCCATTTTCTCTAAAACTTTGTAATTGCTTACATATTCAGTCCATGGTATTCTCAGCATCCTTCTGTTGAACCACATTTCTGTTACTTCAACTCCTGTCTTCATCTGGGAGGAGACTGTCCAGAATTTGTTACCATATAGGAGGACCAATGTTACATAACAGTTCAGTACTCTTTTCTCTATTTCTAACGAAATTTTCCTGTTTCTTAATACTTTTCTTAGCTTTTGAAAGTTATCTTTTGCTATCCCAAAGTGCCTTCGGATTTTAGTGTCATGTTTTCTATTCTCTGTTAAAACAATTCCTAGATATTTAAATTTTCGTACTTGCTTGATTTTGGTATCTCTAAATTCTAATTTGAATTTTGGGCTTTTCTTTTTGCTGAAAACCATACATTCTCTCTTCTCACAATTGATGTTTAGTTCTTTCTTCTTACTTTCCTTTACTACCTTCTGTAGGTATTCTTGCAGTTTCCTTTCTGTGTCTGCTATCTTCACTGTGTCATTTGGATATCTCATGTTCTTAAGATTGTGACTGCCAATAACGAATCCTGGTAGGACTTCTAGTTCTCTCAGTATTACTTCACTATAGAGGTTGAATAAGTCCGGTGAGAAGACACATCCTTGTCATGCTGCATTCTATTTTTGTGTATTTACCGAATTCATTTTCTATTCATATGCAGATGATTTGCTTCCAGTATAAGTTCTGGATTATTCTAAAATCCTTCCCAAATATATCAAGCTTAACTAGCAGTTCCAACAGTTATTTGTACAGGGTAGTAATAAAATTGTTTATTGGTAGAAGTGTAGTATCGTTCAAAGCATTATCTTAAACTTCTTTGTCAAATTGGTATGATATAGTCTGCTCTGTAATACTGTGGTGGTAGTAGATCCCCCCCAACACATCTGATCAGATCTCATTTGATTTTAGCTTTTCTTTCTCCTCATCTTTGCTCTTCTTATCTGGGGAAAGTACAAGGAAGCAGAGACAGAGAGTGATCTATACAGTAGTAGTGCTTAAGAAAGAGCAAGTGCTTTGGCAGAGAAGAGCAAAAGGGGGGAAAAAAGAGTAAAAGGGAGATGAGAAGAGAAGAAGGGGGTGTAAAGTAGTGTGCCATCATCACTAGCAGCAGCAGCAGCACGTGTAGAATGTTGCTAGGTGTAACGCTGCATTGTGGGTAGCCTTTCGCCGTCCGCTACCTCCGCCGTCCGCCATTTTGTGTGTGTCTCGTTGTCTTAGTGTCTGTCTGTGTCCCACCACACGTCGAATAGGTAAGCATTTCGCCTTCTTCTTTTTCGTTTCTGTGCCCGTTTCGGACACCCTGCCCAAGACGGGACCCTCTTGTTGCCCATCTAGTATTGTTTTGGGGCCGTAGCGCTGTCGGAAAAGAGACATCTCTTCCCGCAAAACATCGGGTCGTGGAGGTAGACGAAGAGTGTTGGTTTTGAAAAATCAGCAACGAACGAGAGTTGTATAAAATGTTGAAATGTAGTAGTAAATGTAACATTATTTGGAGGGGGAGACGAGAAAAACCGGCCTCCTCTTTTGAGAACGACTACTATTTTAAGGAAATCTGGGTTATTTTATCTTTAAATTATCTACTATACCTACATGCATACCTATATATAAATATGTATATCACCTCCGTTCGAATAGACCCTTCCAGTTTATTTTTAATTTTGCCATTTCGCAAACTTTTTTGTCTTTTTTTTCTCTCCCCCAATTAAAAAAAAAGAAAAATGTTTCTGGGTTCGTCTTGGAGGATAAAAAGGAACATATATATTATCAGGGGTAAAAAAAAAATGGACAATTTCTCTGCTTTTAAAGATTTGGGGGTAATGAGGAAGGAATAGTGTGTTCTTTTTCTTGTGTAAAAATATCTTTTCAGATAAAATATTCCTTCTTTTTTATCTTTTTGGTTCTAGTTATATATTTTCTTTTGTGAATTCAACAATAATCAGTAAAAAAATGTACCGGGTATTTTAATTTTCCATCTTTATGGGTAACTATTTGCTCATAGATAGCAAGTTTGTAAAAATGGCAAAAAATATATAGCAACATTTTTTTCTCCTATGTGTTGTAAGTTAAACAGTTTTGTTTCATGAAAGTAAAAATTTAAAAAAAAGGTTTTTAAATGTAACGTTGGTATCTGTTTATTTATGTATAACAATCTCTAGCAATACCTATTTGACTTTCATCTAGGTTTATTCATTCCATCAACGTTAATGATCGGATCCTATTTTGTTTGTGGTTTCTATTTTAATTTTCCGTTTAAATCTAAAAATTGTTTAAATTAAAAAAAAAAAAATGTATCGCTAGATAAAAACATAAAATATCAACAATCTTTGTAAATTTCTGATGGAATCATTGAAATGATAAACTTCTCTCTTCTGACAAGATTCTGAGATGTTAAATGTAAACTGGTCCCTCACTTTATGGCCACTCGTGGATTGTTTTTTTTTTTTTTTTTATTTTATTTGTCACCATCTTTCCTATGTTTTTCAAATAATACTGATTATTCTTTTAATTACTGCATTTTTCTTTATTCCAAAATCTAAACCAGTGTTGCTTTTTTAAGCTCATATGCATATGTAAACAAAAATAAAGGTTTCCAATGAATTGTTTCCAATGGGGGGGGGGAGAAAGAAACACGTTGAGAGAAATTGGTTTTCAGTTTGTTTGTTATATATTTCTTAAATAATGTGGAATTAGTCATTTGTTTTGTTTTTGATATCTCAATTCTTCTAAAATATTTATACTACACTACAGACACCTGTAGTGTAGTAGTTACTTTACTTTTAAATTCAGATTTTCAGGGATATTAGCGACAGATCTTGCATTTTTCTATTTTTTTTTTCCATCTTAGCAACGGATGTTTGAAAATTATCGCAACTAATTAATGGTACAAAGATGGTGACACACCTGTTTTGAAACGTGTGTCATACGGTAGCTCCTTTCTTCTTCTTTTTTTTTTTTTTTTTTTTTTTAATTTTAGTTCATAGCTATGTAATTTTAATGCATAGAAATCTTATTTAATCCCCCCCAAACCCTTGTTTTAATTCTCTCTATGATAACAAAAACCTTAATCTAACTAAGCAACACCTACTATGTATACAGTTAAAATATTTCTTGTTGCTTGCAACTGCCTCTCTTCAACACTACAAGGAGTCATCGTCGTCATAATCATTCTGATCGCTGAGGCCTCTCTTCTCGCGAGGCTTCTGTTCGTAGACCGGCATGACGACAACCGGAGAAAATAATCAAAAGGATGATGATGATAGTTTAGCAGCAGTGAGACTAGAGGAAAATACTTTACCGTGAAGGTCACAACCCTCCCACCCCACAGCAGAAGACAATATTACTGTAATGCTACTAACATCATCATCATCATGCTACTT
Organism: Acanthosepion esculentum; assembly: GCA_964036315.1. NCBI lineage: Eukaryota > Metazoa > Mollusca > Cephalopoda > Sepiida > Sepiidae > Acanthosepion > Acanthosepion esculentum. The sequence goes on from OZ038486.1 coordinate 66,317,406, forward strand.
AGTGAAAGATATTAGACCATCTCCACTAATAAAAGCATATACTTTCCTTTCAGAATACCCCTTACTATTACTACTACTACTACATCATAATCCTTCAGCTGCTTGCATTGCAATGGTTTACTTCAATCACTACTGCTCTGATCATTATTGCTACTATAATGATCATCTATTACCATAAAAATCATTACTTTCACCGTTTCTTTGATTGGCACTACTGTTGCTCTTAAGACTGACATTTCTATTCAGATCCTCTCAAGTTGATGAAAATGGTTGAGAATTAATGTACTGTTAATACTGTTGTGATTGTCACTATGGTAACAGAACTAAACATGATGCATCTAGAAAATGAAGTCAGTTTCCTTTTAAGATCACTTTTCTAACTTGGGATCATTACTATGGCAACAACTAAAGGTTTCTTGAAAAATATATTCAGATTAGCTACTCTTTCTGGTGCTAAGAATCCTGAATTAATAGCATTAAATGCACCATATTTAATATTACTAAAGCAATCACTGAAACAACAAAAAGATTATTCTCATTTAGAACATAAAAACTTGTGAAGATGCTCAAAAAAGATGATGTTATAATCATTGCTATGGTGATAGCCATTCTATGATGGTGATCTTGCCCATTTGCAACTAAAGGATGCAGTGGTTTTCAACTAGTGATATTAAATTTCAGAATTTCATTAATAATGAATATTTGATATTTTTATCATTGCTAAAGTTTCATTGATATTTAGAAAGCTCTTACATGAACAAAGGTCAATAATATTGTTTAATTCAGTGTTAACTGGTAAAGTGGCGGTAAAGTCAATGTTAAAAATGTGTTTCAGCTTTTTGCTTCTTGGAAGATTATTTGCTATGATGAATGCCAGGTGATAACGTCAAAGTACCAATGCAGATTGCATAATGACAAAAACCCTTTGCTTTTACTGATGCAATTTAAAAACTATGTTCATACATATATACACATTTTTTATGGTTTATATTAATATAAAAGGATAACTTTTATTTATTGTCTTACTAATACTTATATATGTTCATGATTTATTTGATAATTTAGATATTTTTATTAAATTAGATTGAATATTTTATTAATATAAAGGTTGTGGAATAATATTTAAGGTGCTAATCTTAAAAGCCATTCTTTGCATGTTTTGTTCTTTATTGGGTGCACTATGGCTTTGTTAAAGTTGAATGCATGTAGATAAATGTGTTGTCCCTGTAAATGAATTTCTGAAGTTATAGTGATGTTTGTAAGTTATATATACCTTGTGAAAGATCCAAACATTTACTTTTGCTCCCATCCTCCTTGGTTGCTAAGTGTGTCATCTTGACAGAATCAGGAGTCTGCTGTTATTACCTGTTGTATTTGGACTTCCTTTATTGTTAGAATAAATAAGTATTTATAAGTTTTTATTGTTCATGTACAAAAAAAAGGTGCAAAAGTATGAAAACATCTGTCTATATTATTTTTTAGATGAGGTAACTATTTACACTATTTACATCGTTTGAACTGTTGTCCTCATCTTCATTGTCATATTCATGATGCTTCAGCTGTTGTACATTCTAGCTTCAGGTGAATTTCAATATATATCAGCTGAAGTAGGCCAGAGTGTAAAATGGCCGAAATGTGAATATGACACTAAAGATTGGGGACAACAGTCCGAACAATGTAAATAGTGTGAAAACGTTTTTTTTTTTTTTTTAATCATTTCATCCCAAGCAAGGTGATAAAGCCACTAAGACACAAAGGGGTTACTGAGTGTGAAAGAAGCTAATGTTGGAGATTGTCCAGATTTTACTACCATATATAGGAGGACTGACATTACGTAACAGTTCAGTACTCCTTTTCTTTTTTTCTAATGAAAGTTTCCTATTTCTTAATACTTTGCTTAGCTTTTGGAAGGTATTTTTGCTATTTCAATGTACTTTTGGATTTTGGTGACATATTTTCCAACCTCTGTTAAAATACTACCTAGATATTTAAATTTTTGTACTTGCTTGATTCTCCCCAATTTGTTGTTTGCATCTTTGACTATTCCTTTTACTGATAACTGTACATTGTCTTTTTACAATTGGCATTTAGTCTTTTCTTTTCACTTTCCTTTATTACTTTATGTGCGAGTTCCTGTAGTTTCTTTTCTGTGTCTGCTGCCAACATTGTGTAATATTAGGAATTACAAACTATTTTATTTTTCAATATATCTAAAAGCTTTTCAGGTAGGCATATAGAGCTTGACAAAACATAAAAAAATGGCACCAAATATATCTTGCTAGCTCAATTAGCAACTGAGTTATGACCATTCAAATTTTGTTGGATTTTCTGTCTTGAGTGCAATTGGGCCAGAAGCCCATTTTAACAGTGCATATGTGAAGATGCAGACTTCAAACAAGTCAAAAATCATTATAAATGCAATGTCATTAAGTAATAAAAGAAAATACTAATGGAATTATTAGACAAGACCAAGTTAAACAGGGGTGGAAGAATCACATACCATCCTAAAAACAGTGCAAAAATAACACCGGAAGGCAACTTTGACCATTCATATAAATTTCAATTCTACAGTTAAGTCATTGAAACTTCTTAATGTTTCATAGTAAGTAGAGATTAATCTAATTTTTTTTCACAGGAGTACATAAGTAAAACAACTCTTATTTCACCATGTAAGTACCAAAATTTAATAGTAGGGCAAAAAAATTTACCTTCTTGAACTTGCTGTAGAAAAAATAGTATCTGAAAATTTACTCATTTTGGGATGAGGAATTCAACAAAACAGTTATTTTGTCTATAATAAAACTTTTTCTCATAAATGTATTAGAATTTTTTTGAAAAGTTTGTAAAGTTTTTGACTTAACCAAAAAGGACTGACATCACTTTGAGTCTTTTTATACAAAAAGAAATCAATTTTTCAAACAAATGCTTATTGTAAAGCCTTAAAACTTAATGTTTAAATTTAAAAAAAAAACAAAAAATAAATCACTTATTGAAATGAGTAAAAGTACATTTATTGGAATTGATAAAAAAAAGCCTTTCGGGGATTTAAAAGATCCAGAGTTTTTAAATCGGGTGTCAGTCAGGGCAGCCAGTGAATTCAAATTTCAAAAGCACCTCCTTTTATATTTGCATTTGCTTCGATTTGGTTGGATGTAGTGATATAAAGACAACTGATTATTAAGGACAAAACATTTCTCTATAAGAAGGTGTAATTTTCATTTTTTTAAGAAGTGAATTTCTCTGGTATTTCATCCACTGAAGTTTTCAACTTGGAAATCTTTTGTGAAAAATTGTCTCAAATTTTATTTTAAGCCACCAAATAGACAAGTGTCCTCTTTGCTTTAAGATGAGACTATTTTGATATGCATAGGAACACATGACTCTGAGCGCAACAAGTTTCAAAACATAAGCATAAAATTCTCTGATTTTAAAATGTGGAAAAAGAAGAACCCTTCACTGAAACGTGACCTCATTTAAAGAGACCTTGAATAAAAACTAATTGTGACACGACAGAAAGAATTGTCTTTCATAAAGAGAAAAGATTGATTTTTCTCATACTAATTTTATGGAAATAACTTTAAAAATTCATGAGTTGAACTTAAAGGAAATTTACCTATTTTGACTCATTTTCACACTGGCTTGGGATACATAGTAACATGCATATATTCTTAAGATTGTGTCCACCAATAATAAATCTTGGTTGGATTTCTAATTCTCTCAGCATTGCCTAACTGTAAAAGTTGTATAAGTCCGGCGAGAAGGCACAACCTTGTCCTATGCCCTCCTTTCTACTTTTTCTATTTACTGAATTTTTCTATCCAATATGTACTCAGTTTGCTCTTACTACTGGTTTGGCTTTCCCTAAATGTGAATTTTATAAAAAAATTTTACCGTTGCTTGACACATTTAGGAAGAAAATATTGACATATCTGTAATTGAATGACAAAATGAAAATAAAAAAAAAACAACTCCTGTGTTTTATCCCATTTCATCATTCAGTTACCCACTATTAGTCTGATATATAGATTTATATAACTTCCATTTCTATGTTTCTAATTAGGCTTTGTTGCAAATGACTTGTATATTCACTTTTTGTTGCTTTAAAGAAATGATCATTAATCATTTGCTATGTCTCTAAAATTTCTTTTTGTCTGTGTTTGTTTTATTCTACCTTAAAGCTTACCATCCATTTTTTGTATGTTTTTTAATTTGACTTTATCATTGAATACATCTTCATAAGCAATAATTTAATGAAAAACAAACATTTTCACTAGAATTGAATTTAAATTGATTCCTTTTCTATAAGTGTTTATATGATTATAACCGCATTTTCAACTCCATATCAGAAAAAAAAGACCCAATTTTTTTTTTTTTTTTTTTTGCTTCTTGCATTCTGTTTCGTATGCATTTGGTTGGTGCAAAATTAAAAAGGGAATATCTATGTAAGTTCTATATATATATTTTGAATCTCATCTCGAACATTTTCATTTGGCTTATCAGAGCTTGTTTATAATCATGCTTTGTATTATAAATATGAGAAGTCTTCTTTGCAGAATAATCGATACATAATTGCTATATAATTTGATAATATTGTAAAGCCATGTTGGAAATTCCTCAGAATTAAAATCTTACAGAAGTTACATTTTTAAACCCTAACAAGTGTCATTTAAATTTTCTCTGGTCAAATTATTAAAAAAGCTTTTGAAATATTTTCTAAGTACATTACATTTGTTGTTCTCTTTCTCTAACGAATCATTTTTGCAATTAGACCAATTATTGAATTTCTTTTACTCATCAATCTTGTTAGTTTTCCAATTGGCCACTATTGGGTTGCTCACTTTATTTGGATAATAATCTGTTTCATATTTAGTTGTCTCTCCTCATTTTGGCATTTACTTACCATCTTTCTTTATAGCTCTGTTATTTGCCTATTACTACACTTCAGCAGTCAATCAACAAATGTGATTCCAGTATGTCACCAATACTTATGTTGTCTGTTACTTTATCTTCATGAGTTGCACCAACTTTTTATTTGCAAAAATATTTTATTTAACCTTTAGCACTTTACTTTATTAATATTACTTCCCTTTCCACTGCATCCTGTTTCAAGGTCTCTCAATTGCAGTATTCTTATTGTTGATTCCACTCGAACTTATTTTCTGTTGCCATAGCAGGATATGACAACACAACTATGAAATTCAAACATTGAGATCAGTCAACTTCAGTGGCTGAATAAATCTTTTGTACAGCAAATGAAGTCACAGTGATATATATATATATATATATATATATATATATATATATATATATATATATAAAATGCTTTCTCAATCATGGTTGGGACATATGTCTATTTGTATTTCATTCCTTTCAAATTCACAGATCAATTACTTAATGTTGCTATTAAACTCATTAAGCAAGGTGCCATAGTGTAATTAACCAAAATATTAGTTATCAATTAACCACACTCATTAACCAACTCATTACACCATACATATCTTGTAAATATAGTATTAAATCAACTCATAAACTAATCCAAATCTTAAAAAAACAATAATAAAACCATAGCCGCACTTGATGTTGAAAGTTTATTTACCAATATCTCAGTTCGAGAAATGATTGATATAATTATAAAGAATATTTATAACAACCCATCTCTCACTCCATTAAAAATTAGACCTAACATATTATGGAAAACTACTTTTGACTTGTACCTGTGTGGTTCCTTTATATGACCATCAAAAATAATATCTACCTACAATGTGATGGTGTTTCCATGGGTTCAGTTCTGGGACCAATATTTAGTAACTTCTACATGGCTTACCTTGAAAATAAGACATTTAATGCTACTAAAAAAAAAACCTCCATCTACCTAAGATATGTGGATGATATTCTCCTCTTAATTAAGAACATAAAGACATGAACTACAAAAAACATTCCAAAAACTCTAAGTTCACATATGAACTTAACAATAACAATAAAATCCCTTTTCTTGATATATTGGTAGGCACCAATAATAAAACATTTACTACCTCCCCATATAAAAAAAAAACTAGCATAAACATGTGAACTATAAAAGTGAATGTCTCAACTATTACAAAACAGCGATTATACAAAATTTAATAAAGAGCGCAAAAGTTAGCTCTTCCATAAAAAACTTTCTACACTGAGTCAAAAAAAAAACAAAAGAACAAACTCTTGTCAATAACAACTTTCTAATTACATTGTTGATGAACAAATTAGACAAGTTATTAGAAATATTAACATAAATAAAAAAGAACATAATACTTCCTCAAATAACTTTAAACATATGAACCTATTATACTGCAATGAAATAAAATCAAACTACAAACAAAATGAAAAAATTCCTAAAAAAAAGATTTAATAAGTACTGATATATCCACCACTGATCTCAGTAAAAAAAACAAAAAAAATAAAACCATTTATATACATGACTAAATCTAATACAGCCAATTTAATCATCCACAATAACTCTTCTCAGTCATCTAATGTTTTGTAAAAGGTCAACATTGTATATCAATTTAAATATCCTTTGGGAGACTGTATCTCTGACAAAAAAGTAAAAACATATATTGGTTTCATGGTAACAATATTATCAAGGCTTGCATTACACATGCCAGATTCAAGCTCTATTGCACAAGGAACATTCCTGTCTATATTCATGATTTAGAGAAAAATTAATTGGCAATACATATATACTCCATAATGAAAACAAAAAGCAAACACTTCAAATTCTTGAAGCTCTCTATATAAGGAAATTACAACAATAAATAAAATCAGTTATGAGTATAGCAACAATGTTTTAAAATACTTAATTTTAATTCTTTTAAAAAAAGAAATTACAAATATAAGTTAAGTTACCTCGCTTGATAACATTAATTTTTGAATCAACAGAGCACGTTTCATGTGCGTTTACAAAAAAAAATCACAGGCACATGTTGCATTAGTTTTTGTTTTACCAATTCACCCTGAAGATGAGATTGAATGTACAGACAAATCTCTCATCTACAGATCCCCCATCAACAAACTTTGGATGCAACAATCTGCAGGCAGATTAAAAAAAATTAAAAAATCTGCTGGAAAAAACTTCCAAATCATCAGCGATGTATTTTAAAATTTGCAGACTTAGCAGAATGAGTCTTATTTCTCAAAGTGACCACTTGGCGGCAGTAGCAGGCCTTTCAATTTTAAACAAAGATAGAAAGTACGATGCATTAGCATGTACATGAGAAATCTTTTATTTTTGTTATTTTGCCTAATATATCTATATTAAGTATATATTTATTTATTTATGCCATATATACATGTTTATAATATTTACATTATGATCATAACTACTGGTAGTTACTATAGTGGTTTTATAACTCAAAAATAATCCTTTCCCATCTATGAACAATTGGCTTTAATGGACCCCACCTCCATTAATCTGTTGAAGAGAGGTTTGTCTGTACTTGAGAAAATAAAAGGAATGAGAAAAACTATGACACCTTCCTTTAGTGAGTTTCATGGCAACATTAAGAAATTGATCTGTAAATTTGAAAGGATTAAAATAAATAGACATGTCTAGATTATTCATTCAGACACACACACACACGTGTGTGTATACTGGGCACTGAGGTCAACACAAAGCAACGGTCTGTTTCATGCTTGAGCACCATCTTCAGGCCATCCTTTACATATGCTCTATCTTTGATATTGAACACTTTTACCCATAAATATAGCATAACATAAAACTATATTTTTATGATAAATTTTATTTATATTAATCTTATATATAATCTGTACAATGTACATAGATTCTTGTGTAGATGAGGTATATGATTGCTTCACTGATTTAATTAAATATTGATTTTCATAGCAACGATTCCATTGATTGTATGTGGCTGATGCTAAAGGATTGCAATGCTTATTGCATTAATGTTCAATTATCCCCTAAAATACCCTATCCCATTTCTCATTTTTCTATGTCCCCTATTTACAGTTGGATTTCATAATATCGGCTTAAGTTCAGTAAGGACAATATGGCCAGCCCTCATTGCTGTTTTTCATATTACTGTTGGTCTGGTTTTTGTACATGCACACCAGTTCCATATATTGTTCAGATTATTATATGTTGGCACTGCACTCATAATTGCTTCCTTAGACGTGTTAATGAGTTTCACCACTGGTTTGCGGTTGAGTTCTGTGAGCGGGATTAATACCTGTGAACCCGAGAAACTCTTAAATTTAGATGTTTCGGGTCCTTCTTTTGAAGGAACTATTTTTTCATGCACTTGAAGAAATAAGAATAGTCTTTATTTATAGGGGTTGATTAAAGCCACAAGAAATTATACTTGGCTTCATCTGACTGATATGGGATCAGTGTACTAACATATAATATTCATTCAGTTTTTAGTCCTTAAAATTTCAACAATTTGTTATGAGAATTATAAAAACCCTTTCAGAAAGGTTGGTATTTTAATATAAAATTTTATAAAAAAAATTCCCATTTGGGAAAATTAAAACCAGTAAACGTTATTTTGTGTCTTCACCAGAAGTTTTTGTTAATACCGAGTACAGTTTTTTTTTTTTGCTTTTTTTAATTATTTCACCCCCTGCAAAGTGATAAAGCTACCAAGAAACAAGGGGTTCCTCAGTGTGAAAGAATCTGAGAGGAAAAAAAAAGACATTAAAGAGAGAATTCAATAAAAGAATGGAAATTAAGGAGACAATAAATTGCATTTAAATTTTTGAAGATCAAATTTGACTGGAAAGCAAGAAGCTAGAAGACAGTTTCACAATTGAGAACTGAGGGAGAAGAAATTGGTAGCATAGAACTTATGGTTACATTTATTAAATTCAGCTGTAAAATAAGACCTAGCTCTCAATCTGGAGTTGCATTTAAATTTGTAATGTCTAGGTACCAAAGAGGAAAGCTAATCGGAAAAATTACTATGAAAATATTTATAGAAATGGCACCGAGAAGGCACGTTACAGAGATGGGGAAAAATGACTGAAGCCAAGTGCTGTGATGTAGCTTCCTTGTGTTTTTTATTAAAAGAAATATATTTTGACTGTCCAAGATAAAAGCAAATGATACATTTGTGCACTGAATAATGTTCATTATTATTTTGCTTACAATTTTATAACTCTGATTTTTATTTTAATGTTTATTTCAGAAAAAAACATGAATAATACTCATGAATTATAGAGACAAATAGTATACAAATATATGTATTTGCCTGTTCACAACAAACCATAAAAATAGATTTATTCCATTAATATTTTTGTTTATAATATTTAGCCACTTCTATTATCCTTAAATATAAAGAAATCTGAGTTTTATGATAATTCTGATTTTATTGTAACTAACTCTTTATTAGTTTATGATGCTGGTAAAAATACTTCATCTGTTATGTGAAAAGCAACAAAAGGAGAGTCTGTTTGATTCATATTTGTATATACAAGAATAAGTAGGCCTTGCAATACCTATATCTAATTGATGCAAACATATTTGTCTATTACTGTATTACATGTAAACATGATGTAAAGCATATTAAAAAATCTTTTTGTTTTATTTTTTTTAAATATATATTTGATTCTAAGTATTTTTATTATCATGGGTAAATTTTATCTTATAGTTATATCTATCAGCTCTTTGATACTTGTTGAACCATGAAATTCCACTTTTGAATATTAATGTTACCATGGAGATGTCATTTCATTCATTTATAGTTTGTGAACAGTATTCACAGCTTGCTTTAACATTTTTTTCTTAGCTATTTATGCAATTAGTATTGCTTCTGTTAACCTCTGGTTTTAATTTACTCAAATGATTTCATCATCACTGGTTAAACAAAAATTAAATTTTCATACTGACTGCATAAATTTTGCTACTTAATCTATTGGATAATTGTTGATGTAAATTTTGTTTGGTTTTTATGGGGATTGATACAAGTTATGCATTGTTCCTTTAACAATACCAAATTTTCCTGTTATTCATTCATAGCCTGATTATTAGTTTGAACAAATGTTCTCATCTTTGTTGTTTTCATAATGTTTTGCTAGTTGTGCCCTCTTTTAAACCTAGTGGAATAAAAGTGTTGGTTCCTGTGATGGTATAGTAATTGTGAGTTCAGTCTCTGAGCTTGGTAAATCAGACTTAGATTCTGTGAAAACAGTGCAAGCAATAATGGATCAAAGGTAAAGAGAACATGAGATATCTGAAGAAGGCCGTTGGGGTGTACAATGGCCAAAATCTTGTGATGATAATGACAATGATGAAGGTGTTATTCTGGAAGTAAATAACTTATCCCAGAAATTATCTTTATCATCATCAAAGACTTGGTACATTTCTGGAACTTGGTTGGTTAGTTCTTGACATCTACTGGCCTCTTGTGCTAATATGCTTTAAACACTGACCAATCATTTTAATGTCACTTTCAGATTAGTTATCAATGAAAGCTCAGTGGCGATGCATGAGGTGCAAGATGACAATCAAATGACATGGAATTTTACTTTAGTGAATCTAATGTCTTCCTTTGAAGTAGAACGATTAAGAGAGAATGAAAAAAAAAAAGAAACTTCTGTGCTGCAGTCTTATACCTACAAAATCTACACTATCTAAATGCTTCTAAGATCTTTGCAGCGTTGGGTTCTCGTGTTCTCTCTTTTACGTTTTCTTGCTCTGTTTTCTGATCATCTTTGAAGTGAGGATTTTAAGAGGAGAAAAAATTCTTGGTAAGATTAGATCTTAAAAAAAGAAGTTTACATCTTGAGTAATTGAGAATAGAAAGAACTGCATGTGGCACTAATGTAATTTGGAAATTGTCTTGTTAAAGAAAGAAAAAATAGTTTAAATTAGAAGAAATCATGCAATAAAAATCCTTGAAGGCCAGAGATAGTTATAGTAAAAGAGTTCAATTTCCTCCTTATGAATAGAATGTCTGATACAATCAAAAATGTTCACTTTTTTTTTTTTTTTTTTATAGTGTCAAGTGGATCTCAATTTAAAGATTACAAACAATACCTGCATTTTGTATTATTGGAATGTGTCAGAAATTTATTTATCTGATTTGCACATTTGTAAAAGGCACACTACATAGGATCTATTTATGTTCCAATACTTGAATATAAGTATAGTGCATCTATGTAGATTAATCTTATGTTTGCAGGGACTGTATGGTTTTGCCATCAGTCAAACCTCTTTCTACTATGCATATTGATCTGTTTTGATACATTTTGCTGATGCAGTTTGACATATTGATCATTGTGTCTTTTGGCTGTGATTGCTATGGATGACTATTGACTTATTGTCTTAAAATGATTGGTCAGCTGGAATACAACTCTATCATCTTGGTACAAGGCCAGTGAAAACAGCATTAAAATATCTTTGGTAAGAACAATGTGGAAGAAAAAGAGTTTTATACAAAGCAACAAAAATTGTTGTAGTCTGAACAGCTTGTTTTTGTAGTAACGATATTTTCTCTATTCATACCAAAACAAAACTGGTTTCATTTAATCACCATAGAGAAGAACCGTTTCTGCCTGCCATCAGCATGGCTGATGCTAACCTCCATGAGAGCAACTCTTTGCATCTTACGCCGATCACATTTTCCAGTGACATGTAGTTAAGTGTTTATATTGAATCAATTGCTCAGTCTTCTGCTAGAGAAGTTGATTCGCTGTGTTGTGCAAGATAATTTCTCTCATATTTATAAATCTATCATTCATCTTTTCATTGAATATTTTTGCCGTAACTGGTCTGCATACATGTAAGAAATTAATCTTCCGAGGTTTATCAACACCAAAAGGTTTTGGTGTTGATAAACCTCAGAAGATTAATTTCTTACAGGGAGAAATGGCCATACATAAGGGGTATTGAATTTCATTTATATGTAATTTATTTATATATGCTCTGTAATAAATACATTGAGCACTCTTTGTGGATCAGTTTTAATATTTTATATTATTAGGATTCACTTGGGTTACTTACCCATGGATTTTTACCTCTGTGTGTTATATATATATATATATATATATATATATATATATATATAATACAAACTGGTCCTAAGAATAGTATTGGTCATCAGAATTTGGCCTTTTTTATTCAATATCTCTATAGCTTGGTTTGATAAAGAATCTGCTAAAAAAAAATGTCAAAGAAAAATGTGTGTTTAATGTCTGCAATGTTTCAGTCTTTCACTAATATTGGATTAGTGAAGCATGTTAATAGTAATTTTGTTAATAATAAATTCTAAATTCTAAACCAAGACGGAAAAATGTTTGTATTTGTAAAGTGTTCAGTATTATAATTTTATAACCATCTGCTTATATTTCTGAATGTTAAATACATGTATGCATGTTTAAAATCCCTCTATCATGTATCAGCTTGATTTCATATTGTGTCTCTTCATCTTTAGTAACAAAATAACTACGATGATTCTTGTTCTTTGGCACAGTCTTTCTTATTTAAAGATGTTTATTTGTTTTTACATTGAGTCACCTGACCAAACCAGTTTGATTAGATGACAGTTTTTGTTTTTTTCTTATCTGTTTGCATGTGATTTTGCTGACTTTATTTACAACAATAAATAACAACATTTAGTCATGTAGAGTTAATCATCTCTTCAAATCAATGAAGATTTTCTATTCATAGTGTGCTGTCTGTGCCGATTGCCTGTGGGTATATTGCTTTTATCTAAACACCTGTTCAAGTCCAAATATCAGCCTCTTAGATATGGTAAGTTAGAAGTCAACTCTTGAGTCTCATTCTCTAAATTATTTTCCTTATTATTTTGGTAAGGGTTTCTTCATTTTATAAACAAGAACTTATTGACTTGTTTTGCTTTCTTTGTGAAATAATCTAGGGAAATATATATTTACAAATTTGGAATTTAGAATTTCAATCAGATTTGTAAACAATTTGGGAATAACCTGTTTCGATTGATTAAAAGAAAAATGCAAAATTCTCATGGAGAATTTTTTTTTAAAGGACAGAAAATGTTAGTTGATTCCTTTGTTTAAATTTACATTATTTTCAAACAGGAATTATATATCACTTTCATTACAAATTTAGGTAAAAGTAAAGAATTTAATTTGGTTTTGTTTTATTGCCTAAGATAAAAAAAAATAGTAGTCTCTATTGTCATACTGGTATATTTTAGCATTCCTCTTTAAGTTTTTATATAGTTGTTTTTGACCATGTTGTCTGACTCCTATAAACTTAGTTGATGAAATTCATCTCTGACTTTGTATATGGGGGGTGGGGACTAAGAAAGTGGAAGTGCAGAAAACAGAAAGAGTAAAAATGACTTCTTTTACTTGTTTATACTTTAAGTAATTCATATTTCATTTCTGTGTTCTTCATGTAGACATAAAAGAATGAGTCTTGCTTTGTAATATAGTTCTACTGGTTGCAATTACAAGAAAAACAACTAATGTATAAGTGATATGTTTAAACCTTAAGATTTAAGAATATTTGTTAAAGTATTGAGATATATATATATATATAGTGTATCAAAAATATTTTCCCAAATTTTGGGCGCGAGTTCCTTGACACGAAAACAAGGTAAAATGTCCATATAAGCACATGTCCAAAAGGCCATTGTTTTACCGTAACACAGCAACTCATAACAAATGTTCAAAATGTCCTCCTCTTGCATCTAAACACACACATGCACCTGTTGGATCATTGACTTTCAAATACACCCACACAGTGTCAAATGCTTTCGCAGGCCCCCATAACAGGTTGATGAAGCGTCTCTGCATTATTAATGTCTGCTGTATAAACCAATTTCTTCAGGTTACCCTATGGATAGAAATGTGCAGGCCATGAAACTGGTCCTCTCCTATCTATCCATTTTTCATGGTAGACGTCAGCCAATAGATTGTAAACAATGTGATTAAGATGTGCTGGAGCCCCATCATGCATGAACCATGTGCGTCTTCGTATTAGCAGGGGTGCATTCTCTAGCAGGTCTGTGATCGTGTTTGAAATAGTCGCCTACAATTCCAGCCCTGACATGAAGTGTAAACTGATACTGGTGTCTAGCCTGTATTGTACCATGGGGATTACAATCATCCTTACAAATGTTGGTTGTGTAAATTTGTTATTCCATCTCTTCCAAATGTTGCCTAATCTGTAAACATGACTTTAGAGTTAAACAACGTATCGGCAGTTTGTGCAATAAGCAATTTGCAAAAGTTCTTCCATTGTGAGTGATCAGAGGGTGAAAGACCCTCTGTACACATTGCAAATGATATGGATACAGGAGCTGCTCTTGAAGTACCCTCCATGTGGTACTAAGAAATGTACAAGATGTTAGTACTGCTTGATGTGTCTTCAACAGCCTGTAGAATATGTTATTCATGGTCATGTGTATGAGTGGATCTCGGTCTTCCTTGATTCATAGTTTGTGGCGACATGGATCCTGTCTCGGCAATATGACGATAAACAGCAGCAAACATTAGATGACTTGGTTGCCTTCAGTCTGGAAACACACAATCTGATACAGCTGTGCAGCTTCATGTCCATTACAACTCACACATCCTTATGTAAAAATCATATCTGCTTGCTTACGATATGAATATTCTGCAATTATTAAACTGAACACTTCTCAGTTAACTCACTATTACATACGTTAAACAAAGACAGACTAGCCACAAATGTACATGAATGACAAATGTAATCTAGTCTACATGGCAACACAGCACCATCTATTGTAAACTTAATAACTCAAAAACAAAGGATCTGTGGACATGTTTATATGGATTTTTGTCCTTGTTTTGATGTGGGGAAGTCACCCCCAAAGTTTGTAAAAGTATTTTTGATACTGTGTGTGTGTGTGTGTGTGTGTGTGTATATATATATATATGTATATATAAAATATAAATCAACACTGCTTGGTGACTGTCAATTTCATGCGTCAATATAATCTTGAGGTCAAGTCTGAAGCTCACATTAAAACATGAAACTGAGAGTCACCATGCAATGTTGATCCTTATGTACACAATCTGTATTTATAAATGTCCTATCTTTGATATTGAACACTCTTCCCTTATAGATATAACAAATTTTAAGTGTTTGTGCATATATATATATATAGTGTGTGTGTGTATGTGTTTGTATTTCTTAAGGCAAATGTTATTAAAGACAAAAGACATTTTGTGCCGATTAATTTTACTGTTCAACTTTTACAAAATTATGAATGATCATTCAAAAAAAAGGAGGAAATTCTGTCTGAAATTGTCTGAAGTTTTTAAAGAACATTTGCTGCTTAAATAAACAGAACGTGCGTAGAGACACACAAATAAAGAGAAAGACTTTGTTGTTGCTCAATCTTTGATATTGAACACCGTTAAACACAGTGCTGTATCCAATTTTTACTAAGTTTCTTAAAAAATAAGTAACTGAAATAAAATTGTGGATTCTAAATGATCCTTCTCCTTGCTTGCTGACTTCAATGATATTTTCCTTGAATGGAGATATTTGTCAATGTAGAAAAATACTTAACATGATATAATTGTTTGTATAGAGACAAAAAAAAATTACATAATTTCACTATTTTACTTTTGTCCTCTAATCAGGTTACTGCTTGAAAATGTTTGGGGATTAATAACATGAATACTGAATTTAAAAGAAAAAAATGTAGATTAATGAGAAAAAAAATCTGAGCTGATTTTCTTTTTCTTTTTTTTTATAGTACATTTTTCTTCCTTAAATAGATTTCTTGAATGTAAATTATGTAATGAACAGTTTCATCATAAATGTTTGTGCAAACATTAAGAAAGTATTATAAAAATCAAAACAAGGAAGTTCAGGTTTTAAACTGTTTAGATTATTATTATTTTTCTTTTTCTTTTTTTTCGTTCATGCTTTAACTAATCTTGGAATTAGTACTGATATATAATCAGAAACTGTCTTGACAAACTGACTCATTTTTAGTGGAATTTGTGAACTTTATAAAAGTTGAGAACCGACTAATTAGTATTTATTTAGTGAAATAGATACAAAGGTGTTAGTATTGTATTTTTATACAAATTAGCTTTGCTATTTATATCGCTTTTGCATCTTTGATTTTACTAATATATAACTGATGTTATATGATAGACTGTTTTTGCGTTGAGGTTTCATATCAGATTTTGAGTTAAATGTCTAGTAATGGGCCCTGTCATCTCAACTAACAGCTATTGTTATAAATCAAATTCCTTTGCTTTCAGAAGTAATGAATATTTTGACACAGACAACTCCCTACATTGTTCTGGGTAGCAATATAAAGTAGCTGACTTAATAGAAAACTGATGAGCACTGGAAAAATTGTAGGTAACGGATTTTATTTATTTATTTTTTTAAAAGACCGTTTGGGAAGATAATTGGTGGAATGGTCTAATCATAATTTTTGGAAGCAACTCTTGAATTGATCAATGTTTAAGCTTCTCTGGCTGTGCTGAAGCATTAGTCTATTCTGATGTATATTCCTCTGAGACAAGTGTAAAATTAGATTACAGTGATTTATTTCTTCCAATGTAGTTTAGTGTAAAACTTACTTGAGCAGAGATTTCCTAATCAGAACAGTAATATCAGTTTTAATTTATGAGGACTCCATGCTATGCTTAATGTAACATGTCTAAAATGTAAATTATTTCTAACCTATTCAGACCATTTTAGTATTTTTCCAGAAGTAATTGCTTCAAAGCTGCAATGCAATTTTTTTTTTTTTTTTTTTTTTCTGAAGTTGGTTACCTTTGCAGATTAGATGAATGATGAAAATAAAAAAAAATGTAGTTACAACAATAAGTTTAGCCTGTTAAGGAAAAAAGCTTTTATGTTTTCAACATAATCCCCTTTATTAATTTACTTTACCAGATGCTTCTCTATTGTATAATCTAATTGAACATTACCATTTAAAATTTCATATTAAAATTCTGTTGGGTTACAGATTTAGTGATCCACCCTCATATTTGTGTTAAACTGTTTCTGTTTAAAAATGCTTGAGAGTTTTTCATATAATTGCAAAGCTTTGTTCTAAAATTGTCCTTGCCAGTGTTTCTCTGAAATTTCGAGACGAAAGCCAAATATATATGTGTAAGCATTAGTTTCCTGTATTGGTTCAGATCAGTACTTGTAATTGTGGCTTCATTCCCTAGACTTAACACTTGTAGATATTTTTCAGATTAAGCTAAATTGGGTACAAAGACTGATTCATGATATAGGATAGGATAGGAACAGATCTTGCTATGTTTTTTTGTTTTACACTAATGTTCACTTAATACCAGGCCCAAGATCCACTCAAGATAGGGTTTTATTGTATGGTGTTGCAGGAGTGTAAGAAAAGGCAAGAAGTAAAGTTCATGGAAGATAATGGTTAACCCTAGATTTGAAGAGGTCAAGATTATAGTGATTGGGAAAGCATCCTGTTGGGAGTCTGTTTCACAAAGCAGCAGTTCTTGGGATGAAGCTGTCAGTGGAAATTACTTCTTACTAATTGAATATGAAGGTAATTAGGATGATTTATGCTTGTGTACTAGGCATGGCTGGTCCCAGTTTGAAAGGTCAGGGGTGATGGAACCAAGGAATGTAGCTAGTCAGAACACATGCCATAGAAATAGTAATAAGGTAGCGAGACGCTACCCACAAGGCTGTGTAAATGTGTTTGAACTCTATAAAGGCGTGCAAGTGAGGACTGAGCATCTCTAGGCCAGGCTTAGAAATGTAGCTTATTTATCATTGCTTCATTTTGATAGTTCTTTTGAACACTGAAAAACAATTATGAAAAGATTATTATGGTTTCATAAAAAAAAAAATCACTATTTTTTAATCACTGGTATGTGTTAAGTTATTACTAAGGATAGTAGGAATTATCAATCAATAAATTAAAACATCATTGCTTTTATAACATAAATAATGAAATTTTTTGAAAACGAATGCAGAGCATCAGATAAATCAACATAAATTTAATAAAGATGAAGATGTTGGTCTAGAAGATGACATTTCATCATTGTAATTCATTAAATCATCAATGAATGGCTTAGGTTTCCTTAAACTATAATTTACTATTTTACAAGGTCTTCAAAGCATCACAAATGAAGTTATCAAATCTTATCTCCTTCACTCTATCCTCCTTTCTTTTATTCTGGAATATTATTTTTCCTGTTTCTTGAAGTTTCCTTTATTAAACCTCTATATAACTGATTTTTCTTTTTGGTACTTAATGCTAAAATTATCTTTATCAGGGGATGAAGATGATAAAAAGCATCTTACTCTCATTTGAAAAACTAGATTGTTGTTTATTGCTATAACAAAATATAGTTGCAGAAGTTTGGAATTTTCTTTTTTTATATATAATACTTTAGGCCATGTTGTATATGTTCTAAAAACTTGAGTTGATTCTCAGATCTTTCAAAAAATTTAATAAAAATTTCAAGGATGTTTCACTACAAAATGCTCTAAAATGGGATTTATTTTTCTCTAGAGTTATTCTGATATGCTTTTTCATTATTTCTCTTGATTATTAATATACATCAGAATGGACAAAATCTGACAGTTTGTGTTCTGAACATTTGAGTTATTGTACAAAGGAAACTATTAAGAGAATAGTCCATAGCTTATGAGTCTTTATAAACGAAGGATATGCATTATTTGAAACGGCAATCATTTATGCTAATTTTGATGTTACTGATGTTGGAACTCAGTCTTATGAATAAAGGTTCAGATTGTGGATTTTGTTCATTTTTTTTTTTTTTTCACTTAAACTATCAATTTTCATTTCTAATTTTTGACATTTTTGTCATAGTTTATTGCCATCTCATTCAAGTCTTAACTTACTCAAAAATGAAATTACATTTTTTTAAATTTTTTTTTTATAAAGCTTTATTTCTTTTTTTTGCTAGTGTAAGATATCTTGGTTTTAGCAAAAGTATACTTGGTTATAACTAAAATTTGGATTCTGTTTTGGTAGCAGTAATGAGAAATATTAAACAGTATTTTGCATAGAAAATTGCTGTAATAAAATATAGAGGCAGAAGCCTGGAATTATTTTGTATGATTCTTTAGACCAGGTTAGACACTAATATGCAAAACTTTTAGGCTGCCTTTGTAAATTAATTACTTTTGTTAATTTTACCCCCGAATTATGTAATGAGCAGTATGCGTTTCTCAGTATATTTTATGATCTTTGAGAGCCAGAAAACAAATTACTGTGTTTTCCTTAATGCTGTGTAGTAAATAATAGAGCAACTTATTGAAACTGAAATGAAGATATGCAAAAAAACTGGGCCACCAGCAAAAAATTCCCCTTTCAGCTCTTAAGTTATAAAGGAATTTCTTTTTTTGCAATAAGTGATCTTTATTATCACAGAAAGTACAAAACACCAAAATATGGAGTTAGTAATTAGTTTGAATAATTGTCTCAAATCACTCTGGCGGTGTATGGAACGTAGTTCAGGTATTTTCATTCTTATTGGCAGTAATCCCAAAGCTCTTGGAGATTGTGCAGATTTTATAGGAGCACTTACGACTTCAGTTCCCATGATGGTTCAATTATATTGAGATCAGGACTTTGTGCTAACCAGTCTTCCAAATGTTTAACATCTTCATCTGTAAGAAACCTTTTTCTGGCATGTGTTGTATGTCAAGGAGCACTATTATTTTTTTAAAATTTCTCCATCTTAGTGGATTAAACCATAGTAAACCAATATAGAACTATTTAGACTTCTATCAACTTCTACCAAATGTTTTCTACTATTGCTTTTGATACATTCCCACACAATTACGTGTCTTTTACCAAATTTTATCATCTTTGTGGTGCATCTTGAATTGTTTCTTTCTCCTACTGGTCTTCTTCGGTATTCTCTAGGCATTAGAATGCTGACATTCAATCAAAATTACTTGTCACCACTTTTTAGAATCCCATGTTAGATATTCTTTTGACCACTTCAATCTTCTATTCCAATGTCTTCTGGTTAATGGTTTTTTTTTTTTTGCTGCTATACGCTCATTCCAGTTGTTTTCATAATACTCCACATATTGTATCAACTGATACCTCACTGTTAAGACTGAATTCAATCCTCACTTGTCTGACTGTTGCCCCATAATTTCTTTCATCTCTTTTGTGGCCTTCCTGTTTTCATTGCACTTAAAATCCTTCCAGTAGTGGCAAACATCTTTTGGATGGTGTGAACACTGTTTCTCGTAATTCTCTGTTGCCTGGCTCTCTCTTGTTGAGTCACCTTCTCCTTAAATCACAACTTTCATTTTTGTTTCAGCAGAAATTTTAGCCATGATTTTAGTGCAGAAAATGCAAGCTAATGTTCAACTACAGTGACTTGTCAAGGCACCTGATACTCATGTTAGTAAGATTGAACAATTCCTATTTAGAAATTTAAATATTATCATAACTCAGATCTTTCATTGGTCCAATAGCTTTACAAAACTTTTTTTTTTCTTTTAGCTTCAATCTGTTTAAAGTGGTGTATCTTCTGTTACATGGCACCTACGAAAACACAAATTATTTTCCAGTCATCGAGGTCCACAGACACGACTGATAAAAGTATACTGCTAAACAATCTTAATAAAATAAAGGTGTATAATCCTTTTATGTAGTTGACCCCAAACTATTTCATGCCAGTGAATATATCCCCCAAAAATCTAGAAAGGCCCTTTATATTAACTCTATACTGATTTTTTTAATTATTTTTGGTTTGCAGCACC
Organism: Acanthosepion esculentum; assembly: GCA_964036315.1. Classification (NCBI taxonomy): domain Eukaryota; kingdom Metazoa; phylum Mollusca; class Cephalopoda; order Sepiida; family Sepiidae; genus Acanthosepion; species Acanthosepion esculentum. The sequence continues at coordinate 66,338,119 of OZ038486.1, forward strand.
TTTTCAAATTGTTCTAGAAATTTGTCTTTTCTCTATCCATGATGTTCATTGAAATATTATCAGATTTATAGTTATTTTTAATTATTAAACTGAAATTGTTAGTAATTGATTATCATGCTCCGTTAACAGAACAATTACTTCTCTACAACCTTTTATCTAAAAGTTGATGATTTAACCACTTGATCTTTTTAGAAATTCTTTTGTCCTGGAGATGGATGACTAGATGTATCATTGATATAGCATCAGTATATAGAAACCATTGAGGCTGTACTGAAAATAGTGATTTTAGTAATGAACTTTCTTCCCTATATTTTTTTCCATGATGAAGATATTCATATTTATTGTAAGAAAATGTGATTTAAACAGCATTCAGGAAATATTTTTCCTCCAGTTATGGGTTAAATAGCAGGGCAAGTGGGGCTCTTTAGCTTTGGTTAGCAACCAGTCTAGCAGAAGGACATCTCTGACATCAAAACTAGTTGGGAATTGAGACTGACTACTCCACTCTGGAAAACCTACTTCCTACAGAAACCACAGGACATCTCTGACATCAAAACTAGTTGGGAATTGAGACTGACTACTCCACTCTGGAAAACCTACTTCCTACAGAAACCACAGTCTCATTGCTTAGCATGGTGAAGCTGTGGCCCTGCTCTTCACATAGAATCTAATGGCATGTGTGTGGAAGAGATGGTATGAAGGAATATCATGTATATATTTCTGTGAAACTTCTCTATATTTTTCAACTTCTGGTTAACTCCTGCAGTGAGTCGGATATTTATGAATGTAGTGAAAGTAAATTATTTTTCTGTATCAGCTGCCGAGCTAGTTTGCCAATATATCACATCAAACATATACTGACATTGATAATATATAGGACTCTCTGGAGAAAGAATGACATCTTTGACTTTAATTTAAAAAAAAAAAAAAATGTTATCCTCTCCCAAGTGGTAAAACAAAAATCATTATTGCCTTAGTATAAGTGAATTATACTATTTTCCTTCTGTTTACCAAATCTTGTTTTAAATGATGAACATTGTTAATTATGCTCCCAACAGTTTTTAGCGTAGTGCATGGTAAATCTGCAAATAGCACATCTAGAGAGTTTACCATCAGGTCAAAAAGTATTTTGTTTCTTGATTTTATTTTTCTGGTAGTTGATACGACCTCTGCTTCCTCTACTTGACCCATCGCCTCTACAGATATTGCATCTATTACAATAATACTTTACTGATTTTGGTGGCCTGAGTTATACATAACACACTTTGTCTGCACATCGCTCTATTCCCTTTTTCAAGAGGATTGTTCTCACAAAAGTCTCCCTGTACTTCTTGGGTAGACCAGTGTAGTCCATGTACAGATTTTTTGAAGATGTACTAGGGATATTAAAAATAAGTCTGTTGGACAGAAGATTCATTTGCTTCTGGGACCTATTCTGGACAATTTCACAGTCTAAACACATAGAAGAATGTGGATTCTTAAAAGAAAAATGACCACCATTAATAAGTTCTTTGTCTCACCGGAGCTTGTCCCAGTAGCTGTTTATTCATCCAAGGATTAAATTCTTATTCCTTGGGAGTATAGGTAACAACCACGTTCCAGTATGCTAAGAGAGATTAAACTTGAGATGACAATTTTTATATTGAAATATTGTTTTTAGTAAGTAAATGAATCTGAAATTGGCCTGAAAAAAATTTCTTACAAATACGTCTATTGAGTAGTTTGATTATCAAAAGATTAAGTTCAGATATAGATATTTTAATAATGGAGATTACAATAATGTAAGACTGTTCCAGAAAATGCATACTTTTATTTTTTCTTTTAATCATTAAAAACTGCTTATCTCTTGTGATTTTGCTGCAAATCTTTTTTCTTTGTGCAGTTTTACAAAGATGGTCGTGGAAAAGGGTAAAAGCTTATTTTTAAAAATTATTATTTCGTTTTCTGACTGAATTCCCTCATTTTTGTTGTGTTTTGACTGCTGTTCCCTCTAGCCCTCAAATGTTCTGTGGCCTGGAGGATTAAAGTGTTGGCTTGTGGTGCTTTGGGTGGCATATTGTCAGTTCAATCCCTGGGCTGGGTAGTACAGACTCGAAATTGGTGGAAACAGGACAAACAGTGAGATAGTGGGAATCGACATGTAACTTACCGAACCAGCTTGTGTGAATGGGAGGCACAGTAAAAAGACAAACATCACTAAGAGCTATAAATAGGAAGTTGCAGAGAACCATGCCATAAAGGCACTTAGAAAAAGAATTAAAAAAAAAATACCAAGAACAATGCAAGATATCTCTGGGTAGCAGAACAAGAACAATCTATGCCCACATCCCAGTAGAGTAAATAGAGATTTCAATTTGAAATTCAATGAAGGTGTTGTCTGGATTGACAGACACTTGAAGAAGGCTGGAGAGTACAGCATCTGAAATATAATAACAAAGATGAGGATATTAGTCTGAATGTAAATAAGTCTTTTATTACAGAAATTCAGAAAAGTTATTTCATAGCCATCGGATGGCTTTAATTTATTCCAATTACAAAAGTAGTCATTAAATAAAAATAGCTACATCTTTCTTAATTATACCTTTCTTGGTTCATTATTTATAAGAGGTGACAAAAGGATGGTTTTGTTTGCTGTGTAAGCTTTCTTGTGACAGAAGATTATGCTTATATTTACCTTGACAACATTCCATTCATGTATTGTAAACTACACATAACAGTTTAAAATATGTTTTCTTTTTTTTTATTTCCCTTTTGAAAATATCTTAAGTATTAATTTGTTTTTTTCTCATGGTATGAAATGATAGGTTTTGAAACAATGATTGCTAGTAAATGTCAGTTGCCAATCAATAATAATATGAAAAATGCTTAGCATTGTATCACTGTTTCTTTTGACAGATCTTTGTTTTTCAGTAAATAATGTTCATGAACCAAAAGCAAAATGTTAATTTTCAAATATACTTTTCTTTTTATCACTTGGAAAATATTGGATATCTAAGCTTGTTGGAGCCAATATTAATTTTGGTTGGCTTCAATCTGCCTGCAACCAAAAGACTTTGATATAAATTATTTGAATGCAGCTTATCAGTTCCTCCTTGGTTGAGGATACAGTGTATCAAGTCGGCTTTTAATCATATTTGCACTTAACATGTTCATTCTGCACTTGGGCTTTCTGGCCAGCTCTTGCTTACTTTTCTCTGACAAAGAAACCTTCCTTTCTTTATTGATTTTATATATATATATATATATATATATATATATATATATATAATCACAATGCAGGATAATATGTGAGAAAAGCGGGAGGAAACTGAATGAAATCGGCTAAACTACATGCCCAGACATATCCGGGGGTGGGGGGTAAATTTATAATTTTAATGTTCAACTTTTCCAGCCTTTCCTGTAGGTACATAATTTTAACCAAAGCTTGCATTTTTAAATCACCTCCCCCCCATTACACATTTCTATCGACAAAAACATTGTTTTAGTCTTTTTTGTTAGGGGACAAAATGTGTTTTACGTGTTTTTCACATTGTCATTCACTCACACACACACAGACACAAATAGTTATCCACCTGATTGTGTTATTGTATGTGAATCTGAGTAGCAGATTTTTATATTATCGTATTATAACATACATGATCTTCACTAACTTGGATCAATTATTGGACAAATCTTATCCCAGAATTATGCAGTTCTTGCAAATTTTAAAAAAATTTTAAAAGGTTTTAAGGTTCTCAATACGTAAACTGTAGAACAAGGCTAAGAATGTTTCTTTTTAAAAAGATATACCTTACCTATTACTACAGTTTCTCCTTTTGGTTATCATTTAAATAATTAAGGTGGAACTGTGGTAACAGATGAAGTATATGCACTTATATATATATATATATATATATAAGACATTTATATATATTATGTTTAACGTTCTTTTTATAGATACAAGTATTTAAGCAAATGCTCTGTTTTATAATAAACAGTATTAAATAACATTTACCGGCCTGAATTATTATTGTTTTATTATAAAACAGAGCATTTGCTTAAATACTTGTATCTATAAAAAGAACGTTAAACATAATATATATAAATGTCTTTAAATAAATTGTCGGACTATGTCCAATTCTAAAATATATATATATATATATATATATATATATATATATATATATATATAATTTGTGTATTTAGGCAGCTATCCTTCTTTCATGCACATTTCATTAAAAACGCCTGACAAGGTGCTTTATTTAGTTTTTTATATAATTTCTTGTGCGATCTAATAATGTTTTTCTTTTCAGATGATAAATTATATAAAAACTGTCCGAATGTTCTTTTTTTCCGAGCGCTTTCGGCTATACATTTAGCCATTATCAAGGATTATATTTCAACTGTTAGAATTAGAAATAGTTTGTTATGTGTATGTTTTATAAAATGTTTCATTTTTTTGTTTCAAAACACGATCAAGATATTATGTCCATGTTCAAAGTTAATATTATTAAGTGTTGTTTGTTTTTATTAATAAGGCTTCCATTATTTTTAGCCTTTTTTTGCATGTGGATTATGCTATTATATTAGTGTTGTCGACAAGTATGTTCTGAATAGTGTCCGGTAGGTCTCCATGAATATTTAAATGAGATCTAATTGAGCTATTGTCAGAAAGGTGTAGAGTTAGTCTGCGTGTTAAATAATTTGTAGTATGGCCTATATAATTTACGAAAGTTGATTCTTGAGGAATACAATTCCTTAATGGGCATTTGAATTCGTAAATAATATTTGCTCTATTTAATTTTGTTCTAGGAGGTGAATTGTTATTTTTAACTATAAGGTTAGAAGTTTTAAATTTTTTATAATAAATAATTTAATTTTTTTGCTATTGTCAACTGGTATTATGCTTTTTTTTTATAATGTTATTAATTCTGCATTCATCCTGTTTATAATTTTCGTTCATCTCATTTTTATAAAAAAATATTAATATTATGTTTCTATTCTCGCTGTTGCTATTAGTTACCTTGGACAAGAAATGCCTAATGTGGAAATCCAACAATTGATTAGGAAATCCGTTATTAATCAGCGTTTGCTTTATATTTTTTAATTTATTAAAGAAAAGCGTGTGAGAGGATGAGTTCTCGTGTGCTCGCGTGAGGAAAATTCTTAATAACACCTATTTTATATCTAAGAGGGCACTCACTAGAGAAATTAAGATGACAAGAGTCTTTACTAGTTGTTTATAAAATAAACAGAAGTTTTAAAAGTATTATTACTAAAATCGACGAGAATTTTATTTTTTTCACTAATTTCATAAGTAAAATTTAGGACAGAATTTTGTTGAAATGTAGTTTTCAGATTTTCTATTTCTTTCTTGTTTTCAGCCAAAATAAAAATATTGTCAACATAACGAACATATATTTTAGGTTTAATAACTTTAATAAAAACCTTATTTTCAACATAGGACATATAATAATTGGAGAAGCATGGCCTGAGAGGGTTTCCCATACTTACTCCATCAGTTTGTGTGTAAATAGTACCATTATGGCTATAAAAAGGTATTCTAGTGGTGCAAGCGAGCAATATATTTCTTAGAGTATTGGGTTGGATTGATGGAGGTGGAATTAAATTTATACACCGAATTAATGATAATATCAATAGTTTCGGAGACAGGAACATTAGTAAATAAATTTTCTACGTCAAGTGATGCAAGAATGTTATGGTTTGTTTTTAATTTTGTGCTTTTAAGTATTTGGAGGAATTCATGGGTAGGGAGATATAGGGTAATAATATCATTGAGAAATTTTGATAGTTGATATATGCATGTTGGAATCTGAGAAATAATAGGTCGTAATGGGTATCCTGGTTTGTGTATTTTAACATTACCATATAAGTAGCCAGGTTGGTAATGTCCAATAATTTTGTTTAATTTTAAGGATCCTGCAGCAGCATTGTTGGCTGTTATAAGTTTAACATATTTCTTGAGAGGTTCAGTGGTGTTCTTATTCAATTTAGTAAATTTAGTACGATCATCAATAAGATGCTGAAGTTTTTTGTGATAATCCAATTTATCCAAAATTACGTAAATATTGGATGTATCCGTTTTTCTGATGACTATATTAGGGTTGTTTTTTAATTCTGTAGCAGCAGTTTTGAGTTTTGTTGGAATGTTCTTGCTTCTATTACGTGGAATATAATTTTTTAGACCTTCTACCTTGAGAAGATCTTTGAGGTTTGGATGGAGTATTATTAATTTGTCCTTTTCCAGTTGATGTAAGATTTCAATTTCAGTCTTCTTTTTGAGAAGGTCGAATTTAGGTTGGAGATGGCAATTTGGTCCTAGATTTAAAAATTCCTTTTTGATCATCCGTTAATGTGAGTTGATAGGTTTATGTATTTATCATGGTTGTTGGGAAGTAGAATATGTCCTTGGTATAAGTTGCACAGCTTTTTTGTAATTATTTGTCGCTGGTCAAGTTCATCCTTATTAATACTGATATTGATGTGGTATTGTGCTTCATTATATTCAGTTTCGGTTAAAGTGTATTTTAGTACTGCAATATGTTTTTGGATTTCATTATTTATATGTTGAGTTTCATTCTTAGCTTTCATTATTTGTCGTAAAACAAGATTTTTTCTGAAAGCTATAGTGTCGCTATCCTTGTTGGCTGCCATGTCATGTGATTTAAAATTTGTGTATTTAGGCAGCAATCCTTCTTTCATGCACATTTCATTAAAAACGACTGACAAGGTGCTTTTATTTAGTTTTTATTATATTAGTTTTGCTAATATAATAGCATCATTCACATGCAAAAAAAGGCTAAAAATAATGGAAGCCTTATTAATAATATCAAACAAACCAACATTTAATAATATTAACTTTGAACATGGACAAAATATCTTGACCGTGTTTTGAAACAAAAAATGAAACATTTTATAAAACATACATATAACAAACTATTTCTATTTCTAATTCTAAGAGTTGAAATATAATCCTTGAAAATGGCTAAATGTATAGCCGAAAGCGCTCGGATAAAAAGAACATTCGGACAGTTTTTATATAATTTATCATCTGAAAAGAAAAACATTATTAGATCGCATGAGAAACTATATAAAAAACTAAATAAAAGCACCTTGTCAGTCGTTTTTAATGAAATGTGCATATATATATAATGAAGCTCTGATAACATTATTGATGAATTCGTGAATGGCATTTATTTTAATGAAAAATTATTATTAGTCTAATGATGAGTTAAAAATATGGATTTAATGACATTGATTGAATACAGAATAAGGAGGGCAATTTTTATAGATTCATCATATTTTGCTTTTTATTTAGCTTCAGAAATTTGGGAAGTGAAATGTGTTGTCCACTTCTAAAATTTCTGCTGAAGTTAAAAAAAAAAAAAAAATTGAAACTTACAATTTATTTTCTTGCTTTGTATTTAATTTAATAATATAAATGAGCTTCAGGGATTTTTTTTCAGTTAATTTGCATAATTCATCTCTATTAAATTTTAATTACTTTTCTAATGTAACGAAATGGTTTAAAAAGGAAACTGAATTGAATATTTATGAATAGTTGTTAGATTTTGTTATTAATGCTTTGGCTTGGTCATGAAGTATATTCGAATGTTGCTGTCACATCTGGTTTGGTGTTTCTGCAATCTATCTGGAGAGTCTTGACAGAATCCAAGGAAGAATCTACAAAGTTACTGGTTCTGACCTGGCATTTTGACTTCAGTCATTTTCCCATTGCCGTAACATAGTTTCCTTGTGCTGCTTTTATAAATACTTTCATAGTACTTGTCCTGATGAGGCTTTAGTACCTTCACTTCACAAATTTAAGTAGAGTACTAGATTGGTAGATAGGTCTCATCAATTTGTTGTTGAAATTGCTAGATATAATCATAAATTCTAACAGTTCATTCTCTTACAATTCTTGCTTGTGAAACTCTCTCCTAGGTTTTTTCACTTTCCTGTTGATTACAATCTTCAAAAAATTTAAAGGCAATGTCAATCATCTTATGTCTCTTTGAGTACTGTTCTTTTATTGGCCTCTCTCTGAAGTTTTTCTGAGATTCTTTCATCCTCAATAACTCCCTTGTGTCTTTATCACCTTACTTGGGGTGAAATGATTAAAAAAAACAAAAAATCTATAATGGATGAGGTTGAATCAATAAGTTTATAGTCTGGCACATAGGTATTAAGTGAATTTTGATCTCAAATTTTCATTGTATAGTTTTTTGAGAGCTCTGTGATTATTCCTTTATTGTTATTTATTTGTAGTTGATTTTTTAAAATATTTTACAAAATTTCTGTATATATGTTTGGAATGAACCCTAAGAATGAAAACAGATAATTGTAATTAATCCATGTTTAAATTTTCTTCTAATTATGGTTGCATTCAACACTGAATTAAGTGAATTGACAAAGAAATATTGAAAAGTAAACATGTGTAAAAGAAATGTTTTTTTTATTATGAGGTTGCCAATTTATTGTGTGTGGCACAAATAAACTTCAAATAATAATAGAAACTTTTGATCTTTTAGAAAATCATAATCCAGTTATTGCCGATTTGATTATTAGACAAGGAATCCCATATCATGACAATTGTTGTACAGTGTTAAACTGTTGAAAGCTCTGCAGATTTATATTTGTAATAAGCAGAGCATCTAACAATGATAAAAATTTTAAAAAAATAAACATATAACGATTTGCCTTATTATTTAAAAATAATCTTTTAAATATATTTCAGTAGTTTAAAACCGTGATTCCCAAACTTTGTGCTTGTGCTCCCTTGTGTACTAAAACACAACCCTACCACCCACCCCAAATGTATAGTCGACCTTTGATTGGATTTTCTTGCATGTCAAATGAGTATTTTAGTATTTTGTATAATGATTTTTATATAAATGAGATACACTGTAAAGTGAAGACAAAATACTCTTTAAGTACAATGTATGGTTTATGCTATGGTTCAGATGTGTCCCATCCTCTGGCTGCCTACTCCCCAACCCCCTAGGTCTTTCCATCCCACTGTGGGGTGCTGGCTACTTTGGGAATCACTGGTTTAAAATATCAAGTTATGTATACTTGGTTATTTCTTTATTTATTCCAAAGTTGATCTTTGTAATATTTTGCAACATTTGTGTGTGTGTGTGTGTGTGTGTGTGTAATTTTTTATTTATTTTTAATTGGTATCACCTCATGCAAGGCAGTAAAGCCTCACAAGGAATTACAAGGTGTGGAAGAATTAGGGACAGAAACATCAATAATGAGTGGGAAGAGGAAAGAGTAATCAGGAGGACAGTAGATAGTGATAGACATTGCATTTAAATTTTTGTAGATTAAAGTTTGCTGGGAAACATGGAGCCGGAAGGGAGTTCCACAAGTGAGAAGTGTGAGAAAAGAAACTCTTAGTATAGAACTTATGGCTACATTTAGCCAGCTCAACTGTAAATTGATAAGATCTTGATGCCAGTCTATTACTGCACTTAAATTTATAAAATCTAGGTCCCGTGATGAAGAGCTCATCTGAACAATTACCATGAAAGTATTTATAGAAGAGGCACAGAGAGGCAAACTTATAGCAGTGGGAAAGTGACTGAAACCAAGCCACCAGATATGCATGAAATGAACCCTAAGAATGGAAACAGATAATTGTAATTAATCCATTTATTCAGGCTTTCTTCTGCTTATGGTTGTATACAATTTTGTAAAGTAAAGGAATGCACAGAATTTTATTTTATTTGCAGCATGCTTTTCAGAATTTGAGTCTAACCAAAAACAGTACATTTAAACTACTAAGACATATGAGAAGGGAAACTTTCTGTGAAAGAAATAGTACATTATTCGGACTATTGTCCTCATCTTTGTCGCCATATTTATTACAACGTTTCGGCCGTTGTACGCTCCGGCCTTTTCAGGTGGTTGGAATGTCGAACCACCTGAAGAAGGCCGGAGCGTACAACGGCCGAAACGTTGTAATAAATATGGCGACAAAGATGAGGACAATAGTTCGAATAATGTAAATAATGTACATAATACCTCATCTCGGAAATATAGAGAGATAAAGAAATAGTAGCATTTATTAAAAATATATTCACTTGTTCAAAGATGATTTGGCATTCAAATTGAAATAGGCATATACCAATAATAGATTTTTCTTATTGAGTCTATTTGAAAAGTAAATTTAGTTTTGCAAGTGAAATGTGTATTTTCCTTTACTCAAAACAGACCAGAAGCTATGGCTGGCTGTTTAAGCCAATTTAGAGTTATCAATAATTCTGAATTGGGTATCTGCTTCGGATGTTGATTTAAAAAAAAAAAAAAAAGTTGTATTATTTTATTATTATGAACAATATTTACCAATTGAATTGTACAAACAAATCTTAATAAAAAGGTTTTTACTACTCTTTCAACCTCTTTGTCAGCTTTTATCCAAGTTAATTTTCAAAAATGTTTTGTGGATTTTTTGAAAATTGCAAATCTTGTAATAATATTTTTAAACTTCATTCCAGACTGTCTACTGATCATTGACCCAAATCTTTTTAGTAAGACATCAGTCAGAAAACGGTCGCTTTTCATTTTGAATTGCTTTGGAAATTTAATTGAAGGTTTCGACTATCTTTAGAATGTCTGATTAGTAAACCTCGTGCCTTCAGTGTGTTTCATATTTGTCATTACTAGTCTGTGTGTCCAATACTCCAAACTTTTCAGTTGTGGACCACATACAAAGTTAATTTTTCAGTTATCGATATATTTTACATATATTCTTGACATTGTCAAAAATATGCGAAATTCAAGATTCATTTCAGAATCTGTCTGAAATAACTTGATTGAAATCATTTGAATGTAAATTATTGAAGTAGTTTAAATTTCCATTTGTCTCAATCACAAACAGTAACCTTCAAGTGTGTAATTCAAATGACTTTTGGTTACTAGCTCAATTCCATCTTTGCTTTCAATCCTGAAAATATATGGATAAAATTCTTTGTCTTGCTATAGTTAACAACAGAAAATTATAAAGAAGTAACTTGTGAGAAAACCCAAATAGTCTGTTGTTCATGAACGTCGACTTAACCATTTCAGCCATTAATATGATTAAGCAGTGTGCAAATCTATTGTAATTTACTATCTTCTCTCTAATTCTCTCTACCATCTTTGCTGTACTACTTTGTAACAAAGACTTGTGATATGAATTTGGATCTTTTCAGAGGTTACTTTATATCTCTTCAATTTGTTTAATCTGATTGCTGTATATACCCCACCCTGATTGGTCACCATCCCAAGTGTACACCTTATAATCACTGCTAACAAATATAACGCAGCAAAGTGTTATCAAGTGAGGGGTGTAACATGAAGCGGGAGTGGCTGGTTTTGTCAGTTTACTATTTTTACTTGTCAAGGGTTACTGGATGTGGTTGTCTAGTTTGGTTTAATGTTGTATACTTGCCAGAATTAGATTATTGAAGAATTCTTCCATTCACTCTAGCGGGCCATGGTTTTCTTGATCTGACGACTTTTTCAAAAGGCAGAAAAATTATGGATAGAAGAATTAAATACTGTTGTAAAAACTATTAACAGTTTAATAAGCTAAAGACTGCCAAAGGTTACAATCACTCTGAGTGATTTCTACTAAGATTCTTGAGGCAATGAGAATAGCAAGGATAGAAGCTTTTGTTTGTATGCTATAGGTTTCTGCAGCTTGTAGAGAGAGAGAGAGTTCTCTCTGGGCACAACAAAAAAACTTGCAATTATGGTACTCACTTGCTATTTGTCCAGTGGGGAGGTGGGTCACATTAATGGATATTATCTTTCCATAAAGACTTTCCTTGTTAGGAAAGCCCTTGGCCCCTTCTAAAAGTACCTCCAATCAGATTCTGGATTTAGACACTTCGGTAAGAATCAATATAATTTGGGAGAATAACCCATTAAATAAACATTTTGCTGGATTTTTGACAAACATCAATTTTATCACCACAGCTTCCTCAGGGTTGTGGAACAAGGTAGGGAGAATTCAGTCACTGAATGGGTTCAAATCCTACTGATGCTTTCCTTATAATAATTTTGTAGATTTAGGTTAATATTTATAAACCGAACCTTTTTCCATCAGATTATACCCTGATCATCTAATTGTCTATGCTTTTATTCACTTAGTATTCTGATTTTTTTTTTTTTTTTTTTTTCCTTACTAATTCTTAATTCTTTCAATACTTTCAAGTTACTAAATGACATTTCATGCATTATTATCACTCAGAGTTACTGCACTGTTATAGCTGAATTGTATTATCAATCTGAAGTGTTGTATTAAAAATTAATAATAGTATCGTGTAGGGGTAAAATAATAATACGGAAAATGCTTATTTACAAATTTAAAAAATATTTTGGACATCAGTTGGTGATTAGTTTCAGAACACGTTGGATAAAATTTAGAAAACATATTTTTTCACTTGTGACCTTTTGCCCACTGATTTTGAAACTAATTTTATTAACCCACATCCTCCTGGTGTCAGTTTTAAACTGACCCTCTCCCAACCCATTAAAGCATTTAAACTATAGTTCTGGAAAATCAAGAAAGTGTGATCTTTAAAAACAAAATGGTCCCAATATATGGAGGGGAGAAGTAAGATGCCAGTTTAAACTGAGGTTAATGATTTTTTTTTTTTTTTTTTTTTAGTTTGATAGGGTATTTATGGGTTTAAGTTTTATTTGATTTTATGATGTCCTCTATTTGTATTATGATGTTCAGCTTGTAGCAGTGTCTTTATCAATATTTTTTATATTTTAAAATTCATTTTTTAAAAAAACTTCTTATATGACTTTTATATCCTTCCTGCTTAAGTCAATTTCATTTACTGTCAATATATTTACTTTTTGAATCTCTTCTGATTTAGCTTGAAAAACTTTCAAGATGGAATTAACTTTTTTTTTTTTTTTTTTTTAGTAAATAGATAAAAAATAATAAAATAAAATTTTAATGTTTTTATTTAATTTTTTTCCATTCTTTGTATTGAATTATCTAAATGAAAGTGCTGTTTTTTGATGGATACAAGAATTGACTGGAAAATAATAGTGAAGTGAATAAAGTCCTCTTAAATTTCTTGTCACTGAAGAATTATCACTTTGCTGCATTATAGATATAGAGAACAGCACAACTTTCTGAGATGACAGCAAATGTCTCTTCTTTGTCAGCAGAAACAGACTTAAGTGAATCTGTTGTCATTTATTTCAAACGCAATTCATTTTACTTTTCTCTTGTGCGTGTGTGTGCGCGCGCACACACACACACAAAGTTTACAATTTGTATTTATTTAGAAATTATTTTTATCAAATCTCATTTGTTAAGTCTACTTACTTTTCAGTTGATAGACTCATACTCAAACAATTTTGGATTTCTAAGAAACATAAAATTTTTAGGTTAAATCTAGGAATGTTAATCAGAAGCTTTTTTTTTTTTTTTAAACTATGCATCTACAATTGTTATTCAACACAAAATTACCAATTATAACTAAATAAAAACATCTGTCTATATTTCTGAGATGAGATATTGTAACTATTTACATTGTTTGGACTATTGCCCTCATATTTATTGTCTTATTCACAACATTTCGGCTGTTGTACACTCCGGCCTTCTTCAGGTGATATATGTTTGAATTTCATCCAATGAGATAGATTGTTCTCATTCTGGATATCTCAATTTCAATCTACCCCAGTGAACAAAATAAAGGGTTTGGTTGAAATTCCAGTGTATATCACCTGAAGAAGGCTGGCGTGTACAATGGCTGAAACGTTGTGAATATGACAATGAAAATGAGGACAATAGCCCAAACAATGTAAATAAAAAAACGGTTCATTAAGAAAACGTTTCTTCAATCAATATAACTTCTATATATTTATTCTAACATGACAAGTTTTCAGTTCCTTTGCTGGAGAATTTAACATGAAATTCATTGAAGTTTTAAGTTTCTGATTAATGTTCTTGTCTGTAAGCTTGAGACTTTGGCTGAAGTAGGGTGACTGAGCTTTAGTAATATCATTTTTCCAGCATGAAGGCAGGTATGGTTACGATGTAAAATGACACCATTTATAATCACTAAGTTGGTTTGGTGTTGGCTTCAGCTTTAAATAAACTCTTTCAAGGTTTATCTTCTTTTGCCATCTCTGCCTGCAATACATTGTGCAGCAATAGGAAATAGTTCTCTCCATAGAAGTCAACGTTGAATTATTATTTTTCTTTGGTCGTATGTAACAAACCAGTCTAAGGCTACCTGAATGATCTCCAAAGGTGGGCTTACTGGCATTTATACCTTCATGACATGATTTTTATGCCAGAGATTTCCTTTCTCTTAGGCAGACAACCTTTTACTATGCCTAAGGAACTCCATCTACCCCATATACAGATACACTTTGATTAATGCGTTTTCAATTAGTGCACTAAAATTTTTATATACCCAAATATGATTAGTGCATACATAATACTTGATTAGTGCAGTAAAACATTCTTCAGTTTAAGCATAGTAATTGAAAATTGATTTTTTTTTTATAGTTACCAATGTATACATTAACCACACTAATCAAGGGATTCCTGTATATGTTTGTGTGTACAATAATTGTTTGGTTATTCTAGGGGAGGCCTTGTATTATAAATGACTCCTGTTTCACCAAATGCTGCTCATAGACTTTCAGAATTGACAGTGTGGTTTTAGTTGATATTTTGGCTTCCCATCTGTATCCAGTCATTGGGCAGATCTTTGGTAATCAGGGAGTCCAGAAAAATGTTCTGCCTTCCCAAAATCTGATGAAATGATCAAACATTTTTTTTATTATTTTTTATTTATTTTTAATTGGTCTGGCTAAAAAATTTTCAGAATCCCTTTGTAATAAATACAAAATTCATTTATCATTACAAGTAGTGATATTATACAAAAGCAAAATTTCTCTATTCAGAGCCAATTTCCTGCTGTTGAACATCATTACTTACTGTAGACCTCTTGTTTTGTTCTTCAGTTTTAGTGTCCTCCATTTATCAAGCTAGTTTTTTCTTGTTAGTTTCTAATTAGCATAGCTAAGGCATATAGTCTATATAAGTACCCAAGCAGTAGGGGAGGGGCATTATTTAGTAAAAATTTCATTTTTACTAAATAATCTTCAAATAATATCTAGGATGTTACATTAAAATGTTATTGGTTATTTAAAAAAAAATAGCAAAAAAATGTCAGTTTTGTAAAACTACATTGGATGTTTCATAATGGATCTACTAATAATTTGAAGTACTTGCATTTCTTGAAGGTTTATCTTTTACATATATACAGTCTACACCACTTACTCCTCCATATAAGAAATAAATGTACTGATAATTTCTAATCAGATAATTTTATCAAAATATATTTAGAAGTTGTATAACTTTCTGATTTCTTTTTCTTATCCCTACTGTAGTTATTAGAAAATAAATTACCTTTCAATGGCACTCTTGAGTGAATATAACAATACATATATATTCTATATGATATTCTCTTCCTAAATTATCTTCCTCTTGAAAATTTTCTCAACGTATCTAAAATCAATGACTATAAAAAATAGAACTTTTGAAGATAGATTTTGATGTAATCATTTACTTTTCTCATTTACACGTCTTTTATAATTATGTCAGAACACTTGCTATTTATTTTCTCTCTCTCTCAACAGCGATATTGCCTAAAACAAATGTTCTGGTCATAATTATTAGCACTTTAAGCTAGAATACATTGAACCTTTAGCTTTTTGAACAAATTAATGAATTTTCATTTGATATTTTCTCTCTTGCTTTGCAAAATATAGTTATTTGAATTTTTCTCAAATCAAGAATAATATTTCTGCTATTTGCAGAGCAATCATATTTTGTCTGTTTTTATTTCTTGCAGTATTGAATTTTTATTTATTTTTTTTATTGCTTTTTGCTTGTAATTTTTTTTTTTTCTTGGTTTTCTGTCCATAATTTTGGGCTTCTATCCACATGTGAATAATTTTAATCAACTCCTATTGACTGCCAATCATCTGTGCTTTACCCCCTCACCAATAATAGATAGATACAATATTGATTTATGTCCAGCATCTATGTTGGCCAAAACAGTTTCTGCTGTCTTCCAAGTTAATTGATCTGAGGGCTTCTCTGACTAAGGCTAAATGGAATAGCTTCAGAAAATTTCAGACATTTTTTGGTATAGCATTTTATTGTTTGACAGAGCCCGTTTTTGTTTAAGAGGTAAAGATGATAAACCTGATCTTTAGGGATTTTTCTTTTTCAGAATAATCTACATTTGTATATTTTTGTGACTGGCTGTGAAGTCTTTCTATTTTTTTTTTCTTTTCTCTTTTCTACAGTAATGAAGAATGATATACATTTAAAAGTCTATTGAGAAATTTTCTATTGCTTTATGAGTATCAAGCTACTTAAAGGTATTGATGTCAACATTGCTAATTTAGGCTTTTTAGGGTAATTAATTGATCAATTTTAAGTAAAAGGATGGGCTCCCCCAGGTCCACTTGCTCAAGACCTGCTATACACAAATATTTCTCTGACTTTCAAACCAAATATATGGAGAGAACTGCACAGGTGCTCACCTGTGTAACAATCCTATGACCATGCCCATTGTACTTATTTGTCCTTTATATTTAAAAACAGCATTTAGTTTCAATTTAATTTAGAGGATTGTTTTAAATGGCTTTTCTCCTCTAAATGTGAACAATACTAAATATGATTTGTAAGTAATAACATTTTTGGTTTTATTTTTTTATAAGCTGTTGTTAATTTATTTATTGACATTTTAAAATTTAAAATATGCAGTAACTAGTTCCAGTTTATTTTATGAAAATGTTTTTTCTTACTATCCATATTCAGACAATTTAGAAAAGAATTGATAAATTAGGGAAGAAGGCTGGATTTTTGCTGTTGAATGCTGAAAATATACAAATAAAAAAAATTACTTTAACAAAAGATCTGTTGAAATTGTTGCTTTCTTTTTTGTAACATACAACATGTCTATAAATGTCAATAGGTACTATGTGAATGTATGCACACTAATTATTTTTAGTAGCATTTCTTTGATATTTTTTATAAATAACATAAGTGTAGAGAAAGTAACAATATTTGATTTGAATAGAAAATTCAGCATTTCTTTGCACAATTTTCGGCATGTTTTATTTCTCAGATTATTGGATGTCAGCATAAATAGAAATTGATATAACATTTGATCTTTTCATATTGGTGTATTTGGTTAACCTGTTTTATGTTCATATGATTAAATAACATTTCAGTAATCTTGGAAGAAAAAAATTTTTTTTTTTTTTTTTTACTAACTATAAAGAGCATGTACAAAAGGTTCAAATAACACAATTTATAGATAAAAACTCTTCATTATTAGAGTTTAGCTGAGCTATTAAGGAAAATTTACCTATTACAATCTCTTGATTGAATGAACTATTATTTCGTTGTAATTGTTTATATACTAAACATGTATGTGCTAAAAATCAACTTTAGAGAATTTTTATTCCCCACCTTTCTCTCTCACATTTTATATATATATATATATATATATATATATATATATATATATGACAGTGACATTCACATTTATCATATAGGCAGGGAATGAAAATGTGACTTGTATATGAATATGTTCATTATAAGATTTGTTTATTTTTATTGTATGTATCATTTTTGGTTTGTATTTTCTGTCAAAATTTTCTCATTATTTCTATTAAGCACAGAGATTAGTCATTTTGTAAGAGAAAATTACTAAATGATTGCAACATATTAAGATTAAAGTCATAACTGCAGAAGCTGTTTTAAACCTCAATTTTATTTTGGTATATTGGCAGAGAAGGATACTGAAACAAAGAATTATACTTTGATGAAATGACATTGGTTACTGATATTTTGTTCCCCCTTTAATTCTAATCTATGTGCAGTGGAATTGGTGATTTGAGCACCAATTACAGCCTGTTGCATTCACTTTTGCACAAATGTTCTTCAGAAAGGCATGATTCCATCCTCCCCCACCAAGTTATGCATTAAATAGTAGAGTAGACTGGGTTCTCTAGTCTTGGATGGCAACTGGTCCAAGAGAGGGAAGTCACTGAATTCCAAACCATGGAGAAGACAATGAGAAAACCACTCCACTATATTTCCCCAAGAAGTAATGGCACTTCATAGATAATAAAGAAAGCTTTGATCACTTATGTCCTGAAAGGACAGGCCATTAAAAAAATGTAGGCGGGGTTTATCGGGTTGAATTTACTACCTATAAATTCCTCTATATTTTCTAGTTAAAGATTCTTGCATTCAGAATCTGACAGAATTGTTTTATCTTTGGCTTCTTTTTATCGGCAACACATTCATCATCTTGTAATTTAGGCAACTTATATTGCTGATGTAGCAGTCGACACTTTGCTCATCATTTGATGCTGCTTGTTGCCCCTGGGATATTTACCTCTGTATGTAGAGGTTCTTCAAATAATAATGATTGACCAATCAATTTCATAGTTCTCCACCGTTAAGGTTCAGATATGGCATTGAATGGCATAGCATGATGTTGTATTTAAGGTCTGTGTACAAAGTGTTGGAAATTGCAAAGGGTTTTCTCTCTCTTTTTGTTACTACCTCCTCAATTTGTTCTTTGCTGAGTCTGTCTCTTGACCTTCCTATTGCATTCATAGTCTATTTATGTAAATCTGCATCTGTTGCACTTGGCTTAACAGTGTGTGTGTAGGGTGGGTGAACAAAAGGAAATGAGGCTTCTTGAAAAGTGCTTATTTTGAAATAGATTGTACTCTATTGTCTCTATAACCATTCTGAGACTGTATATAATGTTCTGATTGTTTTTCAAGATGTAATTCTTCACTTCAATCATAAAGATGTTTATATATATATATATATAGACACAAATATCTATCATATTTAATTTTTAAGTAATGTTATTGAATTAACTTTAATGTATATAGTGTGCATCATCAATTTCATGACTAGATGTGGTTGTACTGAGTGTCTGACCAATTTCCTTCACATTGGAGGCTGGAGAGGTATTCATTCATGTGTGGCATTTGATGGAGCACATCCCGTTTCAAATGCAAACACAGCTGATGTCTTTTTAACTTGGTCCCAGACTTATGGTTGTTGATGCCTTTGGAGTATCCTCCACTCTGGCCATTGAGAGCAGTCTAAGAAGCACTCTACTTAGTGATGTCATGTCATACCCAAGCTTGCTGCCTACATAAACCACTTTACCCTCTTGTGCTAGTTTCTGTTGATCCTACAAAAATGCTCATGCATCATTTTACAGGTCTTGTTTTTAATCCTGAGTAGAGTAACTTGGAGTGCATAAACTTTATCAATCTAATTATTGGCTCAATTTTGAATTGATTATGGACCAACTTTGCTAGAAAGCCATTCATGATTTTTTTGTAAAATTGATTTGATTGGTAACTACAATCAGCTGTATCTTTCCTCAACGTTTTTCTTATATTTCCATTTACCAACAAGAATGTTGCCAATTTATCATGGGCTCTATACAACTTGTTGACATATTTTCTGTTCAAGCTTTTTTCCTTTAGAAAAATGTTACTTGTGTAAAGAATGACAAAAGGCGAAAGCTGCTTTTTTGTAAAACTTATTTGCTCTGATTTCTTTTTCCCAGACATTGGAGAAAGTATTGCATGACACATATATTATGTTAATGTGCTCTAAGTCACTATTTTCATACAAACAAATAAGATTCTTGTTGTTGCTGAAGTCTCACATAAAATCTATATTAGCCACTCATCTGCCCAGTGTTGATATTTTTTATTATTGCATCGTATCAGTACTGTCCTTTTGTCTTGTTTGTTATTCTCTTAATTGCTGGCTCTTTTTTTTTTTTTTTTTTTTTTTTTTTCCCCCCTCTTAGCGACTGTTATTGTTTTCAACCATCATCTCCACAGATCATTGGTCATTTTCCAAAAGCTGTTCACAAATGTCGCAGCTGCTCTTGGCTACATCTCCCTTCAGTTGTGAACATTCAACAATCCCCCACAAAAAATATTTACTGCAAATGTATGCTATGCTATCCTTCCTGTTCCCTCTGTCTAGCTTGCAAGAATGAAGCCAGTACTCAAAGGCCATTATAAGTGGCATGGTCATTCACCTTGTCATCTTGGAAAAGCATTATTGAAACTTTTATAGCTAGGTTTGAATTACTATTTTCTCTTTGTATGAGGAAAACATATGCAGTGTTTTTTTGTTTTTTTTCCCCCCCTCTTTCTTTTCTTTATATATAGCTAGCTATTCAGTATTCTGCAGAGGTCATAGATTAAAAATAAGAACAAAACATTCTTTGGATAAAATATGCTGTGCACTTGTTCTATAGAGGCTGTAAAGTTAAAGAAAAAAAAAAAGAGGAAAAGACTGACATCTAATAGAAAGATCACTTCCTAATTTTATATCAACTTTCAATGTAGATGCCATGGCTCTATTATTGTGAAAGGATGTTAGGTTTCGCTGTTGCACCTTCTCCAACCTGTAAACTGCACCAGCAGACACAATTAGTTGTCATTTATTACTTAGTTTTGATTAAACTTTTCTAAAATGCCCATATTGAAACGTGTGATCTCTCTTCAGACATACATTCATGTCAGCTTTGATGTTTTAGTTTTGGCTTATTTTCTTTAGAGGTTATTGTTGTTGTTGTTGGTGGCTTTGTCTCTTAATGACAAGTATCTTCCCCATGGAAACGTGAGAAACAATAGATTACAGATTCCTAATAAAAAAAAATATTCAATACATAATAAAATCATTGTTTGCTGATTTGAATCTAGGATACTTGGTCTGTATTATCAATATTGAAACAAATATTTTTCTTGCTGGAACAATTAACAAGTGTAGCTGAAGATAAATTAGTGTGAGCCTTGTGGAATTTTAATTACTGAAATTTTAATAAACCAAATAATTAAAATCTATGTTTTATTTACTGACACTTGTTGAAGAACTTTTGCAATGTTAACTGAATATTCATTTGTGATTTAACATTTTATTGATTATTAGTTTAATTTTTATTTTTCGCTTTTTTCTTTCTTATTTGGTCTTTTTTGCTAAACTTCAAGTTCCATTATCAACAAACCACATAATCCACAAGATAATGCTTTCTCTAAAATGTTTTGATTGAAAAAAAACTTGCCTCAAGAATTTAGATATTTAAGCATTCCAACTGAGTATTACAAATTATGAAAATATTTTAAATTATAAATGGAAATTATATATATATATTTATTTTTTTTCCAATTTATTTAATGGAGTGAAATTTTCTTGCCTGATTACTAAATGAAGAAATCTATACTTTTTTGTATTTGTTTCTATTAGCTTTTTATTTTATGTCCTAAATTTAATTTAATTTTTTTTTGCCTATCAATTACTTGGTTACTTTGTTGTCATTGGTTACACATTGCTGCTGTAAATGTGTTGAGAAGAAAATCATATAGAACTCTCTACAATTATTGTGATTTGTGCCATGAAACCAGTCATTAGGTACAGAACAGTTTTAGATAAAACACTCAGTTATTTTCATCAAGTGAGTGCAAAAGAAACCAACCAACCAATGGCCTGTTTACCTTCTGATATCTGATAGAGAAAATTACTGAAAAGAATACTCTATAGATTTGCAGTTTTTGTTATGTCTGATACGGATCTAGTTTTGTAGTAATTTTGAGGAAGTGAATAAAAAACTCGGATAGTTGATTTATGTCCTCAACCATATTGAATCAGTGCATTGGTAATTATTAGCTTTGTATTGCTTTTGTTAAATGCTCAGAGGTTACAAAATTTCATTAGTTAGTGTTGATCAGAATTTAAAAAAAAAAAACGCTACAAAAAAGCAATTCGAAGAAGAACCAGTTTTTACTTTTTATAGATCTGGTATATTAAGTCATTACTAGCATGGTAGTATCTGTGGGATTCACTATTTATTCTTGACTAACTTATCAGTAATCAAGCTTTCTTTTCTCTATTTCTGAAACCCTTGATTAAATCCCATCTGCTTTTATTTTTTGGTTGATCCTAAAAGACAAATGTTTTCACACACACACACACACACACACACACACACACACACACACACACATATATATATATATATATATATATATATATATATATATATATATACACAAGACTGAAGTACCATGTGTTGAATAGTATGTGGAACAATTCCAAAAACTGCCTTGAGCCAAGATTTCTTCTTAGGAGATTTGAAGACTCTTCTTTTTATTAGGTCCCTGGGGAGTATATGTATATCCATTTTTATATTATACATACAGCCATGGACAAAATTATAACCAGGTGTATAAAAGTTAGAAATATAAGTGAAACTCATTTATTTAATCATTTAAAGAAAAAGAACATAGCTTTTAAAGTAAATTTAACTTGTATTTGATACTCGGTGTGGCTCCTTTTGCTTTTATAACTGCCTTTATGTGCTTTTGCATTGGAGGCCAGCTTAGCACAAGTCGTTGGCTCAGTTTTCTGCCATTCTTCTTGAAGTTTGGCTTCTAATTCGTGTTTTGAAGAATATTTGTGCACCCTCACTCTTGTAACTAAGCATGACCACAGAATGGGATTCAGGTCAGGGGATTGTGGAGGCCACTTCATTACCCTCACTTCTTTCTTTTCAATCTAACCTTTCGAAAATCTGGATGTGTGACATGGTGCATTGTCTTGTTGGAAGATTACATCATCTGGTATGTTATTGTTGAAAATTTTCTCTAATGAAGGTTGGTAACATTGGTCTAACATGCTTTTGTAAGTGTTGGAATTCATTCTATCCTCACATTTGAATAACATTCCTGTCTTGGAAGACAACATATAACCCCAACCCATTTCATTCCCACCTCCAAATTTTAACAGTTGGGGCAATACATTGAGTATCATATGGTTCCCTAATTCTTCGACGAACATAAACCACTCCAGGGGTTCTAAAAATCTGCTAAAAATGAAAAATTTAGGGATAATTTTTTAGTCAATAAAAATGCAGTATTAACAGGCGTAATTATGCTCAATAAATTAGTTTCAACTAATAAAGGAACTTACTTCAAAGTTGTTCTCATCAAACCAGACAACTTTGGCCCAATCCTCAGCTGTCCAATTTTCATGCTCTTTTGCAAAAGAAAGTCTCTTTTTCTTATTAACCTCGGACAGCAATAGTTTTTTGTTTTTTTAGCTTTACATCCTTTGAGGCCAGCTTCTGCTAACCTTCTCACTGTGCGAGTCGATATCACTTTGTTGCCTCTCAAAATATAACAGTCATGTTAGAAGAATTTTTTTTTTCCTATCACCTAGTGATACTCTCTTTAGCAGTCTGTCTTCCCTTGAGTTTGTACACCTTTTCTGGCCTTGACATCACAATTTTTGAAAGAATTGGTTTTGTTATATCATTTAATGGTTGGTTTGTACACTGTTTCTTGAGCATTTCACTTTTCTTGCAATTTTGACTTGGGGGATAACCCTTCTTTGAACAATGCAATAATTTCAGCTGTTTCAATTTCAGGAGTGTTTATCTTTGAAGACATTTCAAACAAAGAAGAAGCACTTATAAATTGATACTAAACTTGTTACTAAAAAATTAGAAAAGATTCAGCACTACAGATTAAATTTCAAATTAATGATTTTGTCACTTATGCTAAATAAACACAAATCGGTACCATAAATGCCAGTGCAACATCAATTCAAATAATGTTTATTAGAGTATCTTCAGCTAATATATGTATGAGTTTCAAACATATTTCTAACTTTTTTATGCCTACCCCATAATTATGTCCATAGGTGTGAGTGAGTGTGTGTGTGTGTATATATATATATATATATATATATATATATATATATATATATATATATAAAATGAAAAAAAATACATTAGCAATTTATTATTGTCTTCTGCACATATGAGAAAGATTACTTATGAAGATAAGAAGGGGAAAACATTCCATTTAGATTCTAGATGTGATATATTTAGCTTTAATATCTGTAGCAACAAAAGATTATGCTGTAATGAAATGTTACCGTTATATATATTTATATAAAATTATTTTTGGGAAGTAAGTTTTAGATTTAATTTCATTTAATGTTGAATTTCCTGCTCACTCAGTTTTTCTAATTCCTTATTTGAGATCTTTTAAATGATAAAATCTGTTAATAACTGCTAAAACCTTCATTATTTTAGCTAATATAATGGTTTTAATTTGCCTGAGATATTTTCAGTAATGTCTGCTTTTTTAAGTGGATGTTTAAATTAACATGAAAACTTTATTAAAATGAAACCTTTTCATTTAAAAGAAGGAATTGCCTATAAAGCTGTCTTTGAAAACAGATTTACAAGATTATTTGTTAAACATTGAAATTATTATTCTATAATTAACCTCAAAATTCATGTAGAATACCTGTATGAAAGAGCATATGATAAGAAGTTATGTTCTGTTAATTGATTGATATTAAAAGATGGGACCTATAAATCTGTATCATTGGCTGAAATAAAGGCTTAATGTAGATCATTATCTACCACATAGAGAAGTGATCTTTTGTAGTGTTCCTTTCAGAAAAATAAGCTAACTCAAATTACACTGACTGTTATTAATGGATTTTTTTGCTATAAGTATAGTGTGTCTATCTTCAAAAACAGATTTCAGCCAAATTTACTGAATGAAGTTAGCGCTATCCAGATATTTTAAAGATATTTAGAAATAATCTATATAATACTAAAAGTCCCTGTCTTCGAGTGTGGTGTGTCTGTCCAGTGCATAATGATTTACAAGTTGTTTATACAGTAAGTATTTTTATTTTAACTTTCTTCAAATGGACAATGTCTTTAATTAAAATATTTTTAAGTTAGAGATGGACACAGATCCTGCTTTGCTGTTTCATCCAGTTGTTTGTAGAGTAATTACTTATATTTCAGCTTTCTTTAAACAAATAATATTTTATATATTTAAAAAAAAAATTTTTTGGCACATTAAAAAAACTATTTTTGAGTTAATCTGATTTAAAGTTCAAGTTTATCCTGGAAGTTCTATTCCTTAAATGCTGTAAACAATCAGTAAAACGTTAAACATGAACTTGTAAACCAGACCAATGATGATACGAATGAATTGAAATATTTAACTGAATTATAATAAAATTAATTTTCAATTGAATGTTGAAATCAACTTCAATGTATTTACAAAATAGCTGACAAGCTGGAGCTGGAAATTTATTTTATACTAGACTATACCTGATATAACAGGTATAGTCTAGTATAAAATAAATTTCCTAGGGTGCATTCCAGAATATTGTTCCT
>OZ038486.1:66368431-66588431 GCA_964036315.1 Acanthosepion esculentum
TTTGTCAATGGAACTGGCACTACAAATTGTTTGAATTTCAGGTTTTTGCTTTGACCATTGTTATTTTCCTTTATACCTCATCAGCAGAAATGCCTATATTAGTAAATCTTTGTTACTGTTATGCATGAGCCATGTTATAGCTGTGATATTTTTTCCTGATTTCACTGAACTGTCATGAGTAGGTGCTAAAAAGGTTCTTGTTCAGCAAACAAGGATTAAAAAAAAAAATTATCATTTGGTTAGATTTTGAAAAGTTGATCAGGCTGAGAACTTTTCAGCACTCATAACATAGAAACTATTTGGATAAATATTTCTAATTTCTTGGCATATATATATATATATATATATATAAGTAAGGAGTGTATATGTTGAAAGTTTAAAAAAAATCTTTTCAAGTTATCTCTGCTTCTAATTATCTCTAGAAAATGATCAGTCATTGTAATTTTATGTACACAATATTGAAGTGTTCTCTGAATTGAGACATTTTCATAACAGAAGTAGCATTAAGCTTTTTTCTTTTCTTTTTTTAAATAGCATTGGACTACGTTGAGAATTCTACAGAGGATTAAAGAACTATTTTGCTGTAAATTCTATAAGTTCCTGATAAAGATTTTTTCAGATTCTTTTATAATAGTATTTCATTTATTTTTTTCTTTCTTTTGCTTCTAATTAGTAATGAATATGATCTCTTGAGTAAAAATGAGGAACTAAATTTTTCTAAGAACTGCTTTATGATTGAAATTCAATTACCCAAAGGCAGTAATTATTATTCACAGCAAAAGAATTGGTTCTAGTGATAAATTAGCAGAAAACAGGAATTGATCTCAGACTTGGGGAAATAGGTTAGTAGTAACTTGTGCAATAGAAATATGTTCAATTGTCTTCTAATCTGTTCATGCAAATAGATTCTGGGGAAGCGATCTGGTGTAAAAATATTAGAAAAACAAGAGCTTTGACAAGTTAAAATAATAAAGAAAAATTGAAACATGCACTCAGGCTTGGATTGGTGATTGCAGTATAGTTGAACATATGCTGCCTGTAGAATGAAGTAGAATAGAATTATTAGAAGAGCATTGTACATCGAATTGATTTTGGCAGCACATACTATAAAGCTCAGTGATTTCATTTAAAGGCTTTTAAGTTTACTTTTAATAATCACATATTCTTGAGATGCATGCAAAAATGTACTTTCCTAAATTCTTAACTATAACAGTAGCTAAAGGTAAAGCTTGTCAAGATTAGATTACATTTCTAATTAGGTGGATGATCGTGCCAGATAATTGTATTATGAAGCTTTTGAACATTATAAAAGCGCTGTAATTTCAATACCATAATCTATTAATTGTGGCTGACAGGAATTTCCATCATTTTACACTTCTAGGACTTAAATGTGTATGGTAGAAATTTCTGCCACAGTTAATGAGTTAATAATGAATTGTAATTTTGTACACTTTTGAAACTTGTAAACTACTAAAAAAATGACAAGAACTGAATGTAAAGACAGTGAGAAATTAGTATGTCTAAATGTGATTAAGAGTGAAATGAGAGATTATAGATAGGATACATGAGTTTTTAATTTATTCTTGAGCACATTTCCAAAAGAGATTTGATTTGAATCAAACAGACTGCAATCTCTTGCCTCTGAGCGAATTTAAATTGAAACTCCAAAGAGTTAAATTTAGTGTTGACTGACTGAAATTCCATTTGGACTAGCTAATTAGACAAGAATATATTTCTATTATTTACCATCTTGTAAAGAGGTGAAAAAAAACAAAGAAAAGATTTTTCAGTTAATGCTTCATTAATACTTGAAACAAGATGATTCATTTTTCAGAAGATTTTCATTGAACATTATTTGGATGAGATCTTTTTCTTAGTCTTTAACATTCTTTCTTATTTTTATATAGATGAAATCATTGTTATTAATACACTGATGATTTTTTTTTTCTTCATATGTATTTAAAAATACATAAGTCACATCTATAGATAAAGTGCAGTGTGTTCATTTAGTATCAGTTGAATATAATTCTGCTAGTTATGTTTTTAGTGTAACTTCACTAGTATGAGTGCTTGAAGAAAACAAGTTAATTGTAAGGATCCCAAACTGCCCTCATTTACATTGTGGAAACATGTAAAAAAAAAAAAAGAATTTATATCAATTTCAATTGCTAACATTTTGTTTGTTTTCAAGGCCATTTTGATAGAATTAGTATGTAAACAAAATTGAGCCTTTTCTAATTCTTTTTCGTGTGATTATTAGTTTTTATTCCGCATCTCTTTAAATTATGTCACAATTTCAATGACAACCAGCACTTGTTTTTCTGCATTTTCAAATCTGATAATTTTATTGTGTTTCTACAACTTGTTGACTCTCCCCACACATATCAAAATAGTCCCATCTTAAAGAAAAAAGGATGCTCATCAATTTAAAAAAAAAAAAAATTAAAATTAAAATTGCACCTTGTCGAGCATGTCTCATTTGTAATAACCAGTTGGTTTCTTATCTGCACTGTTACAACACAATGTGCATGTGAATCAAAAAGAGGGTGTGCTGTGTTTTAGTGCCAAACTGCTCCTATGCATCAGAATTAATATTGTTGACTGAGTGAATAAACATTGCCAGCTGAACCCCATTTTAAATCATATTTTTGTCTGAATGTTACAGTTTAAATCTTTATCTTATATTTTGTTTAATGATGCATTTTAAAACTGTATAATGAATGTATTCATTATACAGAGTGTCCCTCAAGTTTGGACACATAGGCAAAAATGCATATTTTCAAGAAATGAAATTGAAATATTAGCAAATAACATCTTCAATATGATGTCCATCATTTGTGATGTAAAGGTTGATGTGCTTTGCAGGTCATGTGAACTCAGTGCAATAACTTTACATTGCCATCAATTTCAGCACATTCACTTTTTATGTGTTCAATCAAGTATGTTACATCTGTGATTTTCATTGAGTACACCTTCTCTTTTAGCATACCCAGAAAATATATATATATATATATATATATATATATAATGAGATTGCCTGTGTATCCAGACTTTAGGGACACTGTATTTTGTCGAAACACTCTTGAATCATTTTTGCCTCCGTTGTTTGCTTTGTTTTTTGTTTATGCATTTTCTTAAAACATTAAACAGAATTAATATTATAAAATAAAGATAAATATATGAATTGGATATATTCTTAGTTATTTAAATTTTGCACTCACATTTTGTTTATCTATAAAAGAAAAAGAAAATAATATTTTAAAAATGTGTTCAGTTTTTCTTTTAATGTTCACTCATTTACATTTGTGGCTGACAATATTTTCTCTAATACTCAAAATTTGAGTTAAATTGAAAATTCTTTTAAAAAGTAAAACTGGATACATTTTATAAAAAATAAAATGATCTGGATGTATGTTTTAGCTTAACTTTGGAGCATGGGTCCATAAAGAATTGAAATGTAATGTGATAACTTATAAAATGTAATGTTTCCTTTTTTTATGATTATCTGTTTACTAATTCTTTGGATTAGGTCCTATTTTTGAGGTTAACAGAAAATTGTTACATTTTCTTAAAAATGGATACATTTTATCATTCAACATTTGTAAACATGCATTGTCTTTTTGTAATTTTTTTTCTTTTAAGCATTTGTGAAAGATAATAAGTATAACATCTTTTTTTGTAAGTAGGTATCTGTTCCCCATTTTGCTTTTTTATATTTTAATGCTTACCATGTCTAAGTTTCCTACCTGTTTGATTAATAAAATTTATATTTAATCTTCTGTTCAGTGGATGATGAACTCCCTGTCCTTAGAAGTACTACTAAGTGGTTGAAGCAGGCTTCAAATTATTTGCAATGTATGCTGATAAAGTGAAATAGTGATTACTCTGATATAACCTTTAATGGAACTTCATTTCCTCCTCTAAAGAAACAAAAGAACAAAGGAAAGGCACTCAGTGAATCTGCATATTCAAACAACTCTAGCATTTGTGATGAAGAAGTACCACTTCAAATGATCTTCAGTTATGAGCAAGATCAATGGGTTGCAGTATACATTATCCCAACTTTTTGCATAGACCAAATCATTGATATTACATCTTTGTCCAGTGCTGTAAATAAAATTTTAGATTCAGCCAGTGGCAGAAATGATTATTTTTGTGGCCTTTTATTGCACAAGTGGCATTAACATTTGTCTTGAGATGGGACTTTGATATAATACCACTTTCAAGTGATGCTAGGAGATCATCACTTGAAAGTGATGATATCATCCTGGAATATTAGCTATAGTAGATGCTTATAAATGAATTTAGACTGCAAATCACCATTGGAAAAGAAAATGCAGGAGACCATTCCAGTTGTTCAGAAAGTCTTTGCCAATACATGTATTTTTATTTTAGTTTTTCAGGTTGAAGATAAGAGTTTAAAGTTTTATAATAAGCATTTGTTTGAAGGATTGACTAATGATTCATTTATGAAACAGATTTCTAAGTTTTGTAATCATTACTGTCTGTTTTTGACAAAAACAACAAAATGTCACAAAATTTTACAAAATTAGATAAATGTATGAGAAAAGGTATTCATATAACAAAGAAAAGAATTATCTTATTGAATTCTTCATTCCAAAATTATTAAGTAAAATTAGTAAAGTTTCAGGCTGAGTATCTCCAATGGTTATTTTTTATGGCAAGTTCAGAATGCTATACATTTGACCTGTTTTTTTTTCCTACTGCCAAACTGCATTCTGGATGATTTTACATGGTGTAAATATGTGGTTTTTATTGACATACTACTCAAAAAAAATTACTTCATCTCCGTTGTGCAATGAATCATAACAAAAAATTGCAAGTCATTAACTGTTGAAATGAAACTCGTAAGCAATCAAAATTGCCCTTCTGTGTCCTATTTTAACTATTTTTCCAATGTTTAGTCTGGTCTGATGTAATAATTATTGATTCCATTTGTATTATATTTCTGTGACTTCAAGACTACCTATATGGCATTACATTTATAATGAATTTTAACTAGTCTGAATCCTTCATCAGTTATATACTGTTGAAAATGGCTTTTGACCCAATAGTGTAAGGGGTGAATTTTGAATGGTCGTAACTTTGTTGCTAATTGAGCTACCGAGATAAATTTGGTTCATTTTTTTTTTTTTTTTTTTTTTTTTTTTTTGTCAAGCTCTCTCTCTTTCTCTGTGTGTTAGATATTTTTAATTTTTAAATATATTTAAAATAAAATTTTAGTTTGTCAGCCCCTGAGCAGATAGATTATTTTCTTGAGTTAATTGTTTTGGTGAGCTTCCTCTTTAGTATCTTGACATGAC
Source organism: Acanthosepion esculentum (assembly GCA_964036315.1). Lineage (NCBI taxonomy): Eukaryota > Metazoa > Mollusca > Cephalopoda > Sepiida > Sepiidae > Acanthosepion > Acanthosepion esculentum. The sequence continues at coordinate 66,373,756 of OZ038486.1, forward strand.
AAATTTAAGCACAGACTGGCAGATTGGTCTCTTCATTTTACTGTTAAAATTGCTAGATATAACCATAGGTTCTATGCTAACTGTTTCTTCTCTTTCACTTCATGTTTGTGGAACTCTCTTTGGGCTACTTGCTTTCCTGTAAACTACGATCTTCAAAAATGTTAATGCAATGTCAGTCATCATATTCTGTCTCCATGGATCATGTTTTTGTCTTTTCTCCTCGATGATATTTTCTCAGTTTCTTTCTCTCTCAGTAACCCCCTTGTGTCTTAGTGACATTATTGCCTTACTTGGTGTGCAATGATAAAAAAAAATGCTTTTGGCAGTCCAATGTTCAATTTGGTGTCAGATTTAAAACTATTACTGTTTGCCTTAACCTATGGAGAATTCTAGCATCAGATTTAGAGATACGAGTCATTGGTGTTTGTAATACCGTTTTCTTGTAGGTTTAATGAATATTATAAACCCTGTCATGAAAATGTCAGTACAGTATCGATTTGAGATACGTTTGAGACTGGGTTGTAATGATGGTTCCACAGGTTGAAAAGAAGCTTGCATATTCTTAAATTTCTTCAGGTATATTAGCACTTACCCATCACAGGTGTTGATCACTGTAATTTGTTAACTAATACCATTTTCTAAATTCTTATTGAATTTAGAATGTGAAACATTTTATTAAAGCTGTAGACATGGTTTTTCTGTTAATCTAATCCTTGGAGAGGAGATTATTTAATGTATTGTTTATCAATAGTTGTCTCAGATATTTTCATAACAAGCCTGAATCATTTTGCTATCTTTATATTTTGACATTTTAAATTTTATCAAGATTTATAGCACAATCCCTTGCTGCATAACACCACTAGTTCTATTCATGCTGTTACCTTCTCTTTAACTATAGTAATGAGTTGTAATTTAAAATACAAGTGAGTGGAGACGGAAATGTGAGCTTTTACCTTTTTATGCATGTGCTTTAAAAAATCTTGTTAATAAATGTCCATCTCTTTCTCTCTGATATTTGACCTTACAAGATCCTTACTAGTTATATAGTTTTCTTTAGGAATGCCTCTCTTTCTTTTTTTCTTTTTTTCTTCTTACTAATATGACCTAAATTAGAGATTTAATTTGAGATTGCAGAAAACTATCAGGTTGAGCATCATATTCCTTATAGGTCGGCTAACCTGACCTACTTTTACACATTGTTCTTTGTGCAATGCAGTCAACAGAGTTCATTTACACTTGATTTGCTGATAATATTTACCAAATTATCACCTGTAATAGTAATCTGATGGATATTCTTGCTCAGAAACCATACTTTTAATTTTTTGTATATCTGAAAAGGGACCCTGTCGAACTTCATGTAAGATCTTTGAATTGGATGAAAAGTAATATTATTTTGTCACAGTTATCAGCATTGATTGCTTTAATGTTCTGAAGACACTTTCAAAACTATGATGTGAGCACATGTCCCACTTAAAAGCATATTTTCCACTTTTTTTTCCTTCATTTATATTGATTTTGATTTAATAACTTTTTATTTATTCTTTCCTTTTTTAACCAGTGTGCTTGATCTTCAGTGATGTAGTCAAGTCACTGTACTATAATTCTTCTGTAGATATCCTTGACCTGAAGGATGACATTACACAACTGTTAACCACAATGAATGTCTGCCAGATATCTTTAGATATTAGCTTGAATTACAATCTCACCAAAGACTAACTTGATCTTAACCGTTGTGGTAAAGTCACTCTACTATAACCGGTGTATATTAATTACTATGAATTGCTATTTATAGTGTTATTTGGTTATCAGACAATTTAAGAGATAATTATTATTTTTTATACAAGAAGTCTCCCTTATGACATGTGATCACTGAAGCAATGTTGAGCCTGTTCAGTACCTAGATGGGTGACCACTTGGGAATGCCAGGTGGTGTAATATATGAACCACCTTCTGTACCCAGCGATGGGATAAATAATAATAGTTGTATCTGAAAATCATTATCTCAAAATAATTAATACAATATTCACTCACCAAAAAAAAAAAAAGGAAAAGTTCTTACAATCCGAAATAACCCACAATAAGATGTATAGACTTATAAGCCATAAAAACAAATCAATCCTCCTCGTAACATGCCTACCTTTAGTCAGTATATAAGTGAAGCTTAAATTTGTGTTTAAATCAACATTGTGAATTAGTTTAAATTAAATTGATTTGATTTGTTTTTTATGGCTTATCAACCCTTTGCAGGTTATTTAAAGCCATAAAATATTTTTAGATTGTTAGTTTTTTTGGATAATAATGGCTTACTGATACAAGTCTTACTAATTAACCTGTAGCTAGGGGGAGAAAAGGTGGATTCATACCTTTCCCAAGGGTATGGACGCATAAGTAAATATAACAAATCTAATGGGAATTGAAACTCAACTCTCCAGTTAACAATTCCATGCCATTATCTATTACACTATCCACACATCAAAGCTTATAGCAATGGGTATACCAAAGTGGTCACTCATCTGGATTCTGACCAGACTTGACATTGTTTAACTTTGATGATTCTATGAGAACCATTGTTTCAATGTGATATGGCTATAAGTCCCTGAATTATAGTTTGGATATAATTTTAAAATTTGGAACTTAGACATTAGTATATTTTTATGTTTAATTATATTATACCTTATATTGTAGAAAATGCTTGTAATGTTTGAATACTATCAAGCTTGTGATCTCGTTAGTGTATAAATATAGACAGGGAAAGCTTGTCTTGTGCATAGCATAGGCGGTTAAATGGTTTATTGAGGGTGGGTATTAAGAACATTTGAAATATAAACATTTCAAATAGGCAGCTTTAAAATAATTATTAATAATTTCCAATTTCTGTTTAAATATTTAAAGTCCAAATCATTATGATGAATTTCTTGAATGTGTACCAAATTTTGAAACTTTTTTTTTTATATATTGCAATTGTATTGAGTCGAAGTTTCTAAAACTCCTTTCATTTTTCTTTGTGGATGTGCAAGTGAGGCGATGGATAGCACCTTAGGATGAGAAATCGTGTAGCAGAGTTCAAATCCCAGTCAAGTTAATTACATTCGCTTATGTGCTAATACCCTTGGGAAAGGTACAAATTCATTTGTTAATACAATATTCACTTGCAAAAACAAAACAAAAAAAAATTCTTCTAATTGGAAATGTTTCAGCCTTATATAACCCGCAAAAGGTTGATAAGCTGTAAAGGAACAAATCAATGATGTTTCTTTATCACAGTGTTGTTTGTCAGGTAACACTGTGTTAGTGCTTGTTGAAAGATATAGATAGATTGAAACTGTCTTCACTCCAAGAAGGAAAAGGCAACTGGATTTTTGATATACAATTTTGCTGAAGATGCAGCCTGTTATTATAACTGCTTATTTCTTTTACATTTCAGTTCTATGTATTTAAGATCAGCAAAATGAAATAGTCTTATATTTGGTTTTGCTGTTGCTAATGAAGTGAAAGAGGCTGTCACTGGTCTCCTTGACATATTTCTCTTTTGATGCTTTTCAAGATATCATTTTCATGATGGAAGCCCGAATTTTGAGGATAGAAAGAGAAGTGAGGAGAGATTTTTGCTTAACTATTAATTATATTTGCATTCTATAACATTAAAAACCACTCTTGTGTTTTTCCATTTTATAGCTTGTTACTTTTGAATCAGATTCTTTTGTACATCATCAGAATAAGAGGTAGATGTATAATTGAGAAAATGTTTTGAAAAAAAAAAAATCCAAATATGAATCAGAAAAATATATTAAAAACAAGTGAAAATTTCTATTGGGAAATAGATATTTCAAGACCAAAGCATGTTTTCTAACTTTCCATTTGTGATGTGATCAAAGTTGCCACTTACATCACGATTCAAGGTTAAAAAACAAATAGTAATTTTAAAAGAAAAGCACTTACCAAATACCTGGATATAGGTCTTCAATGTATTTTTTAAAGGTTGATTTTATATACATACATTTTATTTATACATTATATATATATATATATATACACACACACATGGCCTGATGAAAAATATTGTGACTTGCTATGGTAACAGAACTAAAAATACAAGTGAAGATGCTTGGTACACATTGACCTTGGACTCTGTCGAGCATACGCATTGTTATAACGTTCTCACGCTTGATCACTTTTGTTGTTTATAGCAGTGTTTAGAAGGAAAGTGTGTAGTGTGTGGTCATCTCACCATATCACAGATGTTCCATCAGTGATCATGGCTTGTGCAGCAGTTCTTGACCGAACACAACATTCCCCTGGTTCAACAACTACCGTATTCTCCAGATCTCCCCACTTGTGACTTTTTCTTCTTCAAAAATCAAGTTCACTTGAAAGGAACAAGACTTCAAGGCATTGAGGCAATCCAAGAAAATGTGACGCAGCAGCTGCTCGTTATCTCAAAAAAGGAGTTCCAGGAATGCTTCCATCAAATGACACTGGATAAAGTGTCTGGCTTCAGAATGGGACTACTTTGAAGGAGATTAAATGTTGAATTAATGTGCTGTAGTTTTCTTTTTATAGCATGAGTCTTGATACTTTATGATCAGACTGTGTGTTTTATATATATCTCTATCTATAAAAGGCAGGATGTGTGTGTGTAACGAATGCACGGCCGCAATTTTTGACAGATTTGCACCAAAATTTACATGCACATGCTCCAAGTTAGCGGGAAGGCCAAGACTGACTTTGCATTTCGCAAATCCCATCGATAGTAGAAATAATTGATTTTTTCATGCTTCTACGGCAGTTTTCATGTAGTTTGCGGCCATTTTCTACTGGCCAGAGTGAGAGCCTATAGCTGGCTGCCACGAATAGGCAGGAAGATTCTATTGGTCAGCGTGAGAGCCAACAGCTGACTGACACGAATGTTAACTAGCATGCAAAAAAAAATCGATAGCTGCATTTGTCACAAGTGGGAAAAATTTAAATCTGCATGGCACTTTACTCCAATTGGCTTATTCGCTTGTTTAAACTCAACGTTGATTCTGATTCCGCAGAACTGGGTTGGGTGTGAAAAAGTATTTGTTGTTAACATTCTTTTTTCATTCGGTTTTTCCAGTTACGAGTCCTTTTTTTTTAAAGCTGATCGTTTTGTGTTCATTTTGTTGAGTTCTTTTTTCGTAACAGATTTAATGTTTAGTATAGAGCTTAGAAAAAATTCGCAGTGTGAGGTAGGCAAGAAGTAAGGCATGTAGCAGCATCAGCATGGCAAAGGACACTCCTTTAAAGGCAAGGAAGGGCAAAAATATTTTAAGTCAAGTGATAGTGATTGCTGTATGAGTCGTACGATTTTTTAATCAAGCACGGGCAATGCCGGGCCATGCTGCTAGTATATGTATATATATATTAAGATGGATTATATATAATGGTGTTTCATTAAGACAGATCAAAATTATCAGTAAATAAATCGGTGATATTGGTGAAAATTTATTTATTTCTCTATTGGATCATGTTATTTAAGTCATGGCAATTATGTGTGAAAAATAATATCGCCCAAATGTCCGCCAAATCTGAAAGAAAAAGAAAAAAAGCATTAGATGCTTAAACTTAATACACATTTAAATTTGGTCCAAGTTATTGGAACACCCTTTGTATTACTACTTGTGGAAATGTTATTATAGTGGAATAATTAAATAAACCCAGTTTGCTATTTAGTGAGTCTGCATGTGTGCAGTAGTTTTATATAGTCCTAAAGTATAGTTTCAACAAGTACACATCATTCACTCTATAAATGCTTTATAGGGATACATAATTTTCTTTTTCTTGCACCTAATGTCTTCTATGCTCTCAAAAAAGCTAAAATGTCCTGACACTGCACCTGACATAGTTTGTTCATATTTATTGATTAATATATTCTTAATTGTTATTCTATTTTATAGTTTATTTAAAGAATTTAAATATAAACATTTATCTATGACTATTAATATATAACTCCATTTTCTCTTTCTTTCTTTTTTTTTTTTGAGCTCTGAGAGGAAGTGTAACTAAGCATAGACAAAAGGAACATTCTGTCTGCTTTTTCTTTCTTTTAATGGAAGTCCTGTCATTAAATATGAAATAATGAATAATGCTATTAATTTGAGAAGAGCAGGTAGGTACATGTTTTTCAGGCTTGAAATTCATATAATAGACATTGATTGGGTTTTTTACTTTTTATTTATCAGATGGTAGATCGGTATAACTAGTACTCTGTTGATCTTATGTGTATGACGTGACATGCTGAGTCTTGTTTACCACTGGTTATATTGTCATATGTTTGTTTTGCTAGAATGAACTGCTTTCTGCATTAAACAAGTCTAGACACAGTTGCTAGGGTTCATTGTAAATGCCAGGCTACTTCCTCTGCGTCTTGGCATTCCACGTAGCTTTAAAATTGTACATAAGATTATAATAATTGAATTTTTTTTTTTTATTATAAAATCCTTCCCTTATCCCTGAATCAAGAATGAGTCATAATTAATTTTTACATACCAGAGAGCTTCTCAGTAAAAGTACTGGTTGTATGTAAAATAAATTGATTTTCTAAGATGATTTTTTTTTTCTTTCTATAAAATGATGAATATTTACTGTTGTTATTCTTCTGTTATAATTCAAATATTATTATTTAGTATTCAGTGGTTTTTAATGTAATCACTGCAAAAATGACTTTGTGAAATAGATTATGACTTTTATATTAGTTGTGTATAAAAGTCACCAATATCTGTTTTGAAAGCTAAGCTTTTTTTTTTTGTTTGTTTGTTTCAGTGAGGGATAATGTGTATATTTATTAATATATACTTAATAGCTGTTATGTTACACTGAGCACTATTTTATTAACACCAGGACACAATGATTCTCTCTCTCTCTCTCTCTCACACACGCACGCACACACACACACACACATATATATATATATATATATATATATATATATATATATATATATATATATATATAGTTACTAATATACAAAAAGAGGCTTACTTTTGAATTTCATATATATTTGAAAACTTTTTGCACACAGTAATTATCATTTATTTTTTATTTTTAATATAACTTTATTCCAATTTACCAGTAGTTTTTTTTTTTTTTTAAATTATTATTTTGGCATGATTACTTTGGAATGCAAGTCTTTCAAGGGGTCAGAATTAAACTTTTAAACCATTAACTGTAGAATAGGTTAAATATATTTGTTAGGAAATAGTCTATTCATTACAATTATGTCTATCATATTTCTGGGTGTCTCACACTAAAAAAATCATGAATTGTTATAATGGGCATTTTTGACCTTTTTACCCAAGAGCAAAATTTGGGCTGTGGCTGGACAGCTGATTGTTAAAAGTTGTAGTTAGCTAAAAGCTGATGGTTAGTTTCTTGTTATATTTGAGAGACTATCAATCTTTCAGTGAAAATGTCATAAAAATATTGCTTCAGGGCTTCAATATTTCTTTTTATTTTCTCTCAATTTTTTAAGATACTGAATCAGTAAGTGTAACTTGCACTCTTCATTTCAAAGTTAACCTTATCCTAATCAACAAACTGAATCAGTGTCTGTAATGACTTGCATAGCTTCTGCTGATTTAAGAAGAAATAAAGAAAAAATCTTATCGAGTTTTCATCTTGAGAAAAATACTTTTTTTTTTTTTTCTCTTTCCTCATCTGATTTGAATGATTTGTATTTGAATTAAGCCATTTCTTTTCTCTTTAATTCTCATCAATTACCATTTTGTGCCCATTTTATTAATGTAGTATCTAGATTTTATAATATCAGTAATTGAAAACCAATATTTCTTGATACCTGTATCCATTAAATGTATTTGCCTGTCTGTATGTAGATTGGAAGTGTACATTATCTTCTGAGAGCATAATTTATAAATTGCATTACTTTCATTTTGATATAAAGATCTGATTATTTGATTATTCATACTTTACTGTAAAATAATATAATTATATTTACCATATTGTGAAAATTCATTTTTTTTTTTTTTTTTTTTTTAATAAAAATTTGAGTGTTCTTTCTGAAGTGAATAAAAGTTACATTGGCCACTTAGAAAATTAGAATGAAAATATAACATTTATCAAAATAATGTTAAATTTTCTTCGTGCTCAGATTTGTTGCTTTCACACACACATAAAGAAAACTAACTCATTTTTACTCTGCTTTTCTTGGCCATGAAAGATATTTCTAATATCGTGTAGAAAATTGTTTAGCTTCTAATATCAATTTTTGGAGTTGTTTATTAACAGAAAAAGGTTTCATAAACATGCATGCTGAAACGGGTAAAAAAGAAAAGGAAATCAATTTTTTAAAGGGTAAATATTATACTTATTTTTGCTTAAATCAAACAAAACTATAGAAATAAAGAAAAAAAAACCGGTGAAATAAATGTTAGGTTCTTGAATTTAATTTAATTTTTTTTTTTAACATTCCATGCATTCTTTAAGTTGGCACCATTCTTTTTGCTGCTTTACTCTTCAAGAAGTGTTCATGCAAATATAGCACTGTCTTTGGTTTGTTCTTTCAACTTTATTTGTATTTCACAAAATGATGTGGCCTCATGAATCCTAGTAAATAATAACTTCATGAATCTTAAAATTGCCAATTAGACATTTGCACTTGATCCATGAATGGATCGTTGGAAAAAGTTTAAATCATCAATTGATGACATTTGTTGATTTCCATTGAAACATCAGTTGATGATGCCTGATGTTTAAGGATTAATGATTATTTTTTTTTTTTTTTAAACTTCACAAAATTAAAAAAAATCATGACATAAAGTGCTTTTTTGATATAGTTTAACTTCAGTATTAAACATTATCAAATTGTCAGAGACAATTCCTAACGTTATATCTTTGCATGATTCAGTACTGATAGTGGTATAAAAATAATGATGATTACTATACATTTAATATATTCTTTCTTACAAAATTAACTAACAAGGTATAGTGGGTGAAATGATAAAGTAAACGTCTAAGTGATGTTACAAAGTTGTATTGATTTCTATCTTAAGAGGAACCTTGTTTCAGATCTTTGAAAAATAATTATATGATTTTGAATTTTAAATCAAATTCATTATCATGTTAATAGTTTTATTTTTAAGCAAATATTATAAGGCTTGGATTTGAAAATAATTTTGTATTGTAACCAGGGTGATTCCCTTTAATTTTTCAGGATAAAATTGCTTTTTCCACAATATAATTTGTGTTTAATAAACGTGTTATGTTTAGGATTTTAAGCATTATCTTAACCTGAAATGTATTTGGATTCTGACAAGAATGCATACTATAAAATTTACCACAAATAAATTGATTGAATTTGAATATTTAATTTATGTAATCAATCTTTAAATTTTGCAAAAAGCATTATAATAGGCTCAAATTTTCTTTAAAGTAGTGGTTTTAACATAGACAATTTTCAGACCTACAAAGATAAATCAATAAGTCTGTAATCTGACATGTAGTTAGTAACTGAATTTTGATCTGAAATCTTCATTGTGTAACTATTGATCTATGTGATCTAATAGAAGTTTTGGGTTCAGTGTATTAATGAGAATGGAAGTTGTTGAATAGCTCCAGTTTTTCTTTGTTTCTTTGAAACTATTGTATTTATTGTAAAAGTGAAAAAGGTAATTTTATAATCATTTTTTGTAATTAATATGGCAGTAAAAGTTTCAAATATTTAACTTCAGTTGTATGCAAATCAGCTTTGATGGATCTGTTGTAGAATATCCCTTGTTAGCTTTGAATCATTTATTGTATTTGATAGTATATAAAATCTCTCACCCCCATTTCAGCAAGAAACATTAAGAGAAAAAAATTATTGTATAGTACATAAACTTTATCCATATTCACGGTTTGATCCATTTCAAAAGGAATTTATTTGTGCATTTCTTACAAACTTATGGAATTGTAATATTTGGGGGAAAGAGGAATCTTGTATGACATCAAATATGGTAATTTTTCTTTCACTATTTTCTAACTATTCATTTTTTTTAAATTTTATTTATTTTTTTGTAAGTAAAGAAAGTATTTATGTGATTTAATCTAATGTGTTACCAATTTGACTGAAATTATGTACAATTTTTATTGCCTTCTAAATCACTAGGGGATTGTTGAGTTATTAATTAATCCTTTTCTTACAACTTTCTTTTCATTGGCTTATCTAATTTCTTTGTAATTATTGAACCCATTAGCAGTCTTCTGTTGGATTGTTTTTAAACGTTTTTTAATTGAATTCTATTTGTCAACTTGACAAGGTCTACTGCTATTTAGTTCAAAGTTTAATCTGTCATTAAGTTCCATTTCCAGACCTCATTCTTGCCTTTTTGGATACAGGCTGGAACTTGTTTAAAGCGTAATACTGAGTAACAGAAAAATTGTTCCGTATATGATTTTCAATATAAAAGATATTACATGATGCTATATATGTATGTATATATATTTATTTGCTTGTGGCCATATCACATTGAAAAATGTCAAGCCTGGGGTGACTATGTGGGAATACCAGGTGCTATGGTCTAATGGATAATGACTTAGAATGAGAAATCAGTGTAGAGTTCACTTAAGCACCTTGGGGAAAAGTATGAAGCCATCTCTTTTCCCCTAAGCTGTGGGTAAATAGCAAGACAGACTGTGTCCTCTAGCCTTAGTTGGCAACCAGTCTAAGAGAAGGAAAACTCTGAATTCAAACCAGCTTGGAGTGAGCTGGTAAAGGGAGGATAAGCTTTGTATAGGATAGCCAACATTTAGCTAGGAGATGAAACCACCTATTCAAAAAATAAAAAAATAAACATACAATTGTATCATCATTTGACAAATAACACACGGCGTACCAGTAAAGGCCATGGTGCTATAATGGAGAGTGTGTGTGCATTGGAGGTCACAGGTGATTGACCACTTTAAACAATTCATTTTGCAGGTTGTTCAGTAAACAAACTTAGAATTTATTGAATCTTTGTCTGTTCTTGATAGGAGAATCCATTCACACACACACACACACACACACACACATGTTGACCATAGTCTATGAATATAGAATCCAGCACAGTACATAATTTGTTCAATGAAACAACGTTAAAGATTAACACTCACAAGTCAGACACTATATCGTCAATACCACCAGCAGCTGTTCCGTAATTCTTCAGTCTTCGATATCAAAGGCTGGCAGTGAATATTCTGGAAAAAAACATGGCTGCCTTTATACACGTCATCGTATTGAATATTTTGAGCCTTCTGATTGGTTAACTCTTCTATTGGTGAACTATAAAATGAGTCAGCTCATTTTGGCTGGCTCACTCGTACACCAAGGTACCCAAAAACTCAACAACACACACACACACACATATTGTTATATATAACAAATAGTTGGACAGACACTCTCTTTATTCTAGACATTGGATGTGATATGGTCATTTAATTTAATTTGATTTTTGCTTCCCACTTCTCCTCAGAGAACCTAATGTATTTTTCCTCACATACAGTTTTCTCTTTACTCCATTCTAATCTGAGAATGCCAGTGAGTGTAGACACTCTTGGTGAAACACATTGTTTATAGATTTTTCCACTTTGTTTCAGATACTATTATACATCCTGCACACACAAACATTTTATTTATATATATATATATATATATATATATATATATATATATATATATATATATATAGGGGTAGCTAAACTTGCTTAATATAAGAGCTGCGTACAATGTTTAAAAGCTGCAAGACATGAACAAAATTTACACATTTTTATTAAACGCACATTAACATTAAAGTTACACCATAATCCAGTGAGATCTCAATTTATACCCACTAAATAATTATATAGCTAGAATTTTTTCTTATTTACCTCTTATATTAACTGTGATGAAAAAAGGACCCCAGCCAACATATTTCCACAAACTGCATATTAAAGGTCAAAGAGACACAGCTTGGCCACTCATTCTTTTTGGTCAGCAACAGTATAGCCTTCAAAAGTTTTCCATAAACCAATAAAATACCTACATAGTATTGTAGACATCTGTTTATTTTGTGAAATAATGTTTGGTCAAAATTCAATCTTTTGGTGGTAGGGCACATAATGAGGAAAGAGAGCTTGGAAAATGATACCCACAGGACATTGAAAGCAAGAGGGACAGAGGAAAACTGTGCATAGCCTACTTTGTGAGCTTTAGTAAATGAATGTCAGAACAATGTTTAGAAGTAACAAAAAGGCAAAATTTATTAAAAGGACAGGAAATGATTACCTACATCCTGAAAGGACACAGCACATAAAGAATAATTTGTATGTGCAAGTTGCCATACCAAAAAGCCATCTTGTTTTGTTAAGCTCTCATTTATATTTAATTATATTTTATAAAATAGCAAGAATATTTGTTTTCATATAAAATAAATGTTAACACAATATTTTGGAGTCTTGAAAAACTGAAAGGATATATAAAATACAATGTTTCATATTTTACTATAATCTTACTGTATTTTCTTGTGTATGTTGCAAAATGTTATTTATAGATTTTTTCCACTTTGTTTCAAATACGATTATACATCCAACAACACAAACACATATATATATATATATATATATATATATATATATATAATATACACACACACACACACACACACACACACACACACACACACACACACACACACACACATACATACATACATACCAGGGTTAGCCAAACTTGCTTTATGTTAGTCACATACAATGTTTGAGAGTTGCAAGAAATGAACAAAATTTACACATTCGTTTTTGTTACATACACATTAACATTAAACTTACATCGTAATCCAATGGGGTGCCAATTTTTCATAGTATGTACATTCAAATAAGTGAGAATGGCTACCAATTTAACGGTCTTACCAATTAACTAATGTATCTCTTAACACTAATAGTAACATTTACTTATCGCAGCATGTATGTTATGCCTTCGAGTTTACAATCTGAGTAAATGACTTGTTTTTAAAATGAGATTTTTACTTACATTTTGGGTTCTGTTATTTTATTTTTTTTATTGCAAACATTTGAGATAGAACTCTACTGCCTTCCAAAAGAGCCGATTGATTATTAATTATATAATTTTGTCACATAAGTGACTTCTCATACTACGCTAAACTATCAATAGACTTTTGTGACAAATACTTTCTGGACCTATTCTGATTTGTAATGAGATTTATGTTAAGTTGGATATCCTTATATATATATATATATATATATATATATATATATATATATATAATGACCTTCTTTGGTACCAGATGTTTGTTTTAGATTAATCAATTCAAAATGCTGGCAAAATTAAAGATGTTTTAATGTATTTTTTGGCTTGCCTTTAAACACCATGCTAACTGATAAATGAATTGCTTCAGGCTAAGTTCAAAGTTAAATTGTTTGAAAGCTTTGGAATGCTCTGTCATAATAAATGATTTAAATAGCATCAGTGGAGGATTCGAATAGTAATTAAAGAGTTGGTTTTGGATGAATTGCATTGGTGAATCTCTGATTATTGAGCTTTCACCACTAGTCTATTTTTTTCATCTAAATTTATCTGAAGCCTGCTTGTAAAATCTCCATATTATTTGAAACCAGAAGTCCTCACCTCACCTTCCCAATTAAAAAATGGAAACAAAAAAAAAATCTCTCTATATTTTCTATTAGATGCTGCTTTTTTTTTTTTTTTTTTTTTTTTGCTCGAAGTGTTAAGATATTAATGTTAAATATACATTGAATAACAATCTGGACACAATTTCACTGCCATTGATTAAAAAAAAAAATGTTAGTGTTAAAGAACAGACATGATGGGTTTGAATAGCTATAAGTTTTCCTGAAGTCGAAATAAAACAATGCCCACAGGTGTCATGGATTTAATAACCTAACAACTGTTAAATCTATCTCTACTCAAACTTGAAATCAGATCCTTTTTTTTTTTTTTTTTTTTTTTAATCATTTCACTCCAAGCAAGGTGATTAAGCCACTAAGATGCAAGGGTTACTGAGAGTGAAAATGTTACTGAGAGTGGACCATAAAAAAATGCAGATGACAAGTGTTACCAATTATATAGTGCAATTTGAATCTTTGACCTGTTAGCAATTTAATGATCTCTTTTGCAAGTTCAGATAGTTTCAGAAAATGATTTGCTTAATCTGTAATCAGTTTCCAGTTTTGCTAACTTATAATATTTTGCAAACTCTTTGCTGATAAATGGTATTACATTTGAAAATAACATTTTCATTTGAAATCCAGTGTTCTGTTGGCAAACTATCAAGTTTGAGATTTAACTCTTCTTTTTGCATTTGGGAAAGATCTGAACCTATTTCCTCTCTACAGCTATGTGTTAAATAGGACATGTAGCTGGAAAAATCATTGTTATTCACAAAAATTGCTAATGCAATATTCACTTGAAAAAAAAAATTCTTTTAATTCAAAATATCTTTCAGCTTTAAATAACCCACCAATGATTGATAAGCTATAAAAAAAAACCCAAATCAATCTTGGCTCCTTGTTTGCTTGTTTTAGGATATCAGATGTCTCTCTCTCTAACTAGTAGTATAGATTTGCTCAAGTAAATCAGTGAAATACATGACTTGCCTTATTTGGAAGCAAAGTATATATTCATCAACACAGCTGATGAAGATAGTTTACAGACTTAGATGAGGCTACTAAAATGTAAATTGTGTCAACTTAGTTTTTACTATGTTATATAATAATCAACACAGTAGACTGAAATCTTTAATAATATTATAACAAAACCTTGTGATACTTTTTATGTATTACTGTGGGATTATTTTAAATGATTTATATTTATGATGAACATTTGAGAACTTTGAGAATTTATGAATACAGGAATGTAATTATTGTAGAAGTCATTATAATTGTTGTATTTTTTAAATAATGACACTGAATGAAAATAAAATAGCAAAGTCCTGAAGGACAATGTCTGTGTACAGTATGTGCAAAAAGTAGTAGATATTCGGATGAGATTTTGCAAAGACATCGATCATCTTATAACGTAGTGACCAGTGCATCATGTTACAAGATGACATAGATATATTTAATGTTATGTAATATCAGTCCTCCTATATGACAGTGAATGTGGAACCATCTCCTCAAAGATAAAGTGACTTGAAGCAAATGTGGCTCTACAGAAGTATGCTGAGCATACCTTGTACCAAACATATTGGCAATGACAGTTTTAGAGAAAATGGAAACAAAAAGGCCACTTTTAATATCAGAAAGTGTTGAAATTTCTAAGGTGCATAATGGGGAAAGAGGGCTTGAGAAATTTGATGCTTACAAGGCAGATTGAAGGCAAGAGGGACAGGAAAACTGTGCATAACCCCCCCCAAAAAGCCTGAGTAAATGGATGGTGGAGCAAGGCTTAGAGATAATAAAAAGACAACATTTATCAAGAGCTACAAAGGACAGGTAATTGTGGAGAGACTTTATCGGCAATATCCTTGAAGGGACAGGGCATACAGAAGAAAAACCAGTACACCATTTATGTCTGAGCTTTAGAGGGTCATATATACTGCAATAATTATCAGTATGATTAAATAGTCCTGTGCAAACAGGTGGGATGTCATGTTGATGCATGCTTGTTCAGTTAGCGCTGTTTGAGAGGAGCCATAGATTATTTTGGAGGAATGAAGCACATTTACACATGAAACAATGGTAATTCTTGATGTTGGCAGCCGTTTTCAAATCAGTATTCTAACATCTATAGACCAGGTTCTGGATGGCCACCTAGTAGACACACTTAGCAAGATCAGTGCATTGTAAATGTAACTGGCAAACTGCATGTCAACACAGACTACTGCTGCTTCTAACCAGATTTTGTGTATACTATGCAGTGGAATTGCATGTTATTTAGAACCAGAAAATAGTTTTAGATTCTAAGAATTTTTTCGCGATAATAATGGTTCACTGATACAAGCTCTATTAATTAGCACATAACTGGGCAGCTGGGGATGTGGATTCTTACCTTTCTCAAGGATATTTGCATGTAAGTGAATATAATGAACCCAACTGAAATTGGAACTCTGCTCTCCCATTTTCAATTCCGAGCCGTTATCCATTACATTCCTTGCACATCCGTGCTTACAGTACCTGGCATTGGCAAGTGGTCACCCATCTAGGTATTGAACAGGATTGTGTTTGCTTAACTTCGGTGATCATATGAGAACCAGTGTTTCAATGTGATAGGGCTGTGAGACGAAATTTCATGTGGGTCACTTTAGTGAACAAATGATGTATCATGCTGTTCGATGATGAGAGCAGTTTCCACCTTCATACAAGCAATGGATTGTTGTGTATATGTAATATAAACTTTGGAACTAATATTTACCTTAATGTATCCACCCACAGCATGTGGGGTACCATGTGCATCAAAAACATTGTTCAATGACTTCTACTATCATTCTCGCAACAGGGACAGCAGTCTACTGTTCCAGTAGGATAATATATGTTTACATGATGCATTGCAAAATGGACAATTCACTGGCTGGCACAAGTGCTAGACATTTCTGTTTAAACATGTATAGGATATAATGAGCCAACGCCTGATTTGCTCAGTTAGCCTACAAGAATCCTTGCTGCCTTATGCTACCAAGTGCAAGAGTTAGAATAACATATCAATGGAACATTCCATCTGTTTGATTATATGCAATGTGAGAGTACAACCTTGTGTTATGGTCCAGTGAAGATATACAGTGAACTGATATGGGGTCTGAGTACTGTGGGTAGATCACTTATTTTGGCACCTGTGCATATTTTGATCTCTCTATGTGATCATTTACTGTAATAATCCAACTGTACATTTAATCTTCAGTAGACTTAAGCACATATTCAGGGTGTTGCAATTTTCAAAGTATTTCTCAAGATTAATATCTCGTGCTTTAATGTGTAAATCAAATGTCTCGTGTATGAGAAGTGAATATTGAAAAGTTCTCTTTTTAAACAACTTACTAAAATTTAAACTGGTGACCAAACATCAGATCTTTTTTGTTAATACTATCATATTTCCACAATTTTTTATTATGATTAATTATATTAAAAAATTCTGACAATAATGCAGTTAAAATTCAATTATTTAATTATTAATGATTTACTATTTCAACTGATAAGTTTACTATTCTGGGCAGATATTCTGGAAGTCCTGTTCGATCAAGAAGTTTTGATGATTTATATTCCCCAAGGACTTGTGCTTATGACAAATATAAGCATTAAGTGAAACAAAAGTGAATTTCTAAAATTTTCATAAAATAATAAATGGATAATAGTAAAAATGAAAAGTTGAAAAAAAAATCAATCTAACAATGAGATGTTTGGTGTTAAAAGATGCTTCAGATTTGATAAATTAATTTATTTAAGAGAAATAATCATGGAACTGTACCAATCTAATAATAATCACCTAATTAGGGGATTACGGCTACATCATGTTTAAACATTGGTTCCCATATGATCGATCGTCGACATTAAGCAACATAGAGCCTGGTCAATACCTAGATGTGTGACTGTTTGGGAATACCAGATCTTTTTGTCTATAAAAGATAATTCATTGGTGTGTCACAAAACCCGTTGGATAGGACAAAGAAGGAAAATAAAAGTGGAGAAAGTATATCTATTAGTGGAAGGAAATAATGAAAAATACTCTTTGTGTGCCAAGAAAGAATTTGATCCTTATTTGAAAAATAAGAAGGCTGTTTTTGCTGACTGTATTCTGTATTGATGAAGTACCTTTGTCTGGTTCTGGCATTATTCTGCTTAATATAATATCATAGGTTGGTTTTTGCTATATGTGAAAAGGAGGAAAACCAGCAACAATTTTGAGTTGGGTTGTGGGTGGAAATTGTTGTTTTGTAAAGCAACAAGAAGGTAGAAGTAAGTAATCCTCCCGTGTCTCTCCAGTTGATCTGTAGTCTTTATTCTCTCTCATTGCTTGAAATTTGATAGTAACATGCTGAGAAAGTAGGAAGGAAAGAAAGCTTGAAGCAAGAATCATATATAAAAATGATCTTTCTCTTCACTTCCTTTCTTGACCTACTTCTGTGTTTTGAGAGTTTTTTTTTCTCATCTTATAAGACATTGACATGGACTTGGAAGCTCAAGGAGTATTCATAATATTAGCAGAAAAGGTTCAGGAGAAACAGGCCCAAGAACATAGGGATGCAACCTCACCCTATGGAAGTAACTTGTGGGTGTGTGACCCCCTCCCCACCCCCAATATTTTCTTTTTTTTTTTTAAACTTCTGACTCCCCTGTTTTTTTTTTCTCTAAATATTGGGGAAAGAAAAATAAATAGGTCTTTTTTTCTAACAAGCTTTTTATGTAGGTAAAAAAAAAAAAAAAAAAAATCTTATAGAAAGAAATACCCAAAACATAATACAAACAAATCTTTGTTGTCATTAACAGGAAAGATGTTTTAATGTAAAAAAATTGTTTTTTGTCTTTTTTTAGAAATTTTGGTTAAAATTTTTTCTTTCATTAAAAATAACATTGATTTGGAAATTCCTGCAAAAAATCTGATAATTTTAATGAAATTTTCAGGGCTTATTAAAAAATAAATGAAATTATTTTTTAAACTTTTCTTTTTGAGAGAATTTTTGTAAAAAGCTGATATTTATTTATTTTTTTACATTTGTTACCCACATTCATTTATTATTTTATGAAAATTTTAGAAATTCACTTTTGTTTCACTTAATGCTTATATTTGTCATAAGCACAAGTCCTTGGGGAATATAAATCATCAAAACTTCTTGATCGAACAGGACTTCCAGAATATCTGCCCAGAATAGTAAAATAAAAAACACAATAAAACTAAGACTTCTTTTTAACTAGAAAATTGACCCCACTAGAATTTTAAAACTAATTTCAAAATTTTTTTTGTGAGTGTATCAATGGATTGATTTTTGTAAATAAGGATGCCTATGCATGACATTAAAAATTTATTGGTAATTTTCTATCATCTTCTCAACAAACATCTTCATAAATAAGGCTATAAAACCCAAATACCTTTAAATTCAATAAAATATTACTAACAAGTTAAAAAAAATTCTATTAAAAGAAAAATGTATTCATGTTGTATTCTGTAAGTAATTTCTTTTAGTTCTGTCCCCTTTTACTGAAATTTTCCAAACATTAAGGTATTAATAAATCACTCAGCATGCCAAGAAAACCTGTTCATCAGTTTCAAAAAAATAAAATGCTTTTCTGCAATATTTTAAATTAAAATCAAGTAATATTTGTTTCAATCCAAATTAATTTTTAAATCTGCTAATTTTCTTTCAGGAAAATATAATTTATTTTTGAAAGATTTTTTTATTAAAGAGAATGACTGTGTTGACATATTTGTCAATATGGATGAATTTATAGATTTTACTAATTAGAAAATTTGGTTTGAAATACATGTAAGTATTTTTGCTTATTCGGAATATTAAATTTAATCTATAGTTTGGAATTAAAATTAAGGCTCAAGAAAGATTTTATTTTAAAAATGCATTTTAAATTTGGTGAGAAACGTGGTGAGAGATTTCAAAGTAATTTTGTATAATTTTTACCTGAATTTCTTTTGTTTAAAAATTAACATTTTCGTTTGGTATATTATTCTAGATTATTGGTAAAATGAAATTGTAAAATTATTTTTTTATCAGTTAAATTAAATTTTATTTTTCTTATTTTATTTTATTTTTTTTCCTTTTTTGATCAGAAAATGGACTACTTTTGTTCAAAGAACATACCTTACTGAATCAGACTAATAACTGGTAAACCTTTACAAACAAATGATTACGAGGAAATGGTTCTAATTTTCCCAAAAACTGACTAAATAACATCTTATTCATATAATAGCCTTCATATTCCTGTCATATCAATGTTGCTGATTACTTTTCTTATTCTCTTTTTAAGTATATTGTATTTTTAACATTGCAGTATTTGTCAGTTGTCAGTATCTCAAATACTCAACATAAAGAAAATATTTGGTAGAAATAGTCTTGTCTGATTCTCTCTATGTGGTTAATTGCGCAAACTTAGGTTGGCTGTTACAAGCTGCTTATTTAGGCTTTTAAACATTTTGACAGTTTTGAATAGGTTTTATCTTTCCTTTGCTATCTACCCTCTTTGTTCAGCTGTGAAGCAGTAAGCCGAAACATGTCCTGTTATCTGTAGTCATCATGTCACTGTTATTATGCTATCATACTTGCTACATCTGTGGAAAAAAAAAAAAAAAAAAAAAAAAAAAGTGAGAATCTATACCATAAATGGATAGAAATGAACATTGTATTTTGGGAGACTGTAAATTCTTGAATATTTAACACTTGATTCTGCCCACTCTTTTTTTTTTTTTTTTTTTTAACATTTATATATTTCCTTTTATATGTTTCTTTAGAATGGATCTATTAGCATTTTGCATCTTGGCTGCTAATCTATCAATGTCTGTGGACCCAGCCATGAGGTTTCTGGTTGGTGACATTTTTACATAACTCTCCTCATTTTTCATAGAGATAAGTGTTGTTGATACAAGGCTCCCTTTTACTGTGACATGCTTGCTTGACCTTCAAAAGATGAATTTTCTCACAAGTTAGGCTGACACCCAAAAGAAGATAGCATTTTTATAGTCCACTATTAGAATTTACAATTCTGTTTACTCTTAAATAACCTAGAATTGGAATCGAATTGACCAGCATTACTTTCTGTCATATCTAAAAAGCTTTAAATTTTATATAGTGCATTTAAGAGAGAATTGGTCAAATCATTATTTTAGATTGTTGAAAAAGTTATATTTCCATCTAGTTGGTTTTAGATTCCTGAAAAATGAAATGCTGTATTTACTGAAACAACATTATTTAAGTAAGTGCATAATATAAGTTTTTAAAAGCATATTTGATCAAAGCAAGCAAATTGATTTTTAAGGAAGAGAAATGGTTTTTGCTCACTTAAATTGTAACCATTTCATTTACAAAAGATTTTGATTGTGTTTGGGTAAATTAAACTTTTTTCAACCTGTATGGTGCATTGTTTTTCAGGTGTATTTGTTATGAAGATTATTTTGTAGCAGCTCTAAAACAAATGTCTTTGGAACTTTTTGTTTTCACACCTTGATCAAAGTGCACAGAGATATTGATCTTCAGTACTAGCACTGAGGAACTGTCCTCCAAACTGCACCTTTGTATTGCACTGAAACGATAGGTTCAGGATATATTTTTGTGTTTCGTACTATCACTTGCATACTACCATTTTGATTATTATTTTATTTCTTTTCATGTTTTATTTTTTTTATTTTTATGCTTTTATATTGGATTAGTCCATATAACCTGGCAAGAAAATGTCTTTGTTAGAAGAGATGTTCATAATATTCATTTGGAAATGTTATATAGTATAGAGAATTTAGTATTCACTTATTGTTTATTTCTGTTCTCACATACTTTTTGTCAGTTGATTCTTCATCAGTTAATTGTTTGTTTAATGTTTTTCTCATTAGAATGAATGAATTTACACAGACAAGACATATCAATTTTAATGTGGCCAGATTGATTTCATGTGCCTGAATAAATCCGTAAGCTTTTTTTTTTCCTTTATAGATTTTCTTGTTAAAAAGTTAAACTCTTTTTGCATTCATTTTTTTTTTTTTATTTAATTTTGTCTTTGTTTGTTCTTCTTGGTTAACTGGATACAGGCCTGTTTTTGAGCTGCTTCAAAAACTATTTTTATAAGGCAAATTTAAATGTCCTTTTAAAAGTTATTTCCCTACAGTCTTTCCTTTAAAAGTTATTTCCCTATAGTCATTCCTTTAAAAGAAGTGGATAAATCTATGCAACTTGGAAATTTGTTTCTTGAAAACCATTGATAAGGTAAAAAAAAAATTAAAAAAATTTAGCAAGGATTGAATTTTATCTATTATAAATATGAGAGAATCATAAAATGAAGTAGATTCTCTCTCTTTCTTCTGATTGGTTAAGTTTTCTCATTGGTGCTGGTGGTGCTTTTTGATTGGTTGTTTATGGTTCACTTACAATTTCATATAAAAAAACATGGGTTGAGGCTTTTTTTTTTTTTTTTTTTAAAGAGACAAAGAGTTTTTATCTTTTTAAAAAGATTTTTACAAAATTGATTTGTGTGCAATTATCTTGCTCTGTCTTCTGGTGCTTTTGTGAAAGCTATTTTATTTTTTTATAGGAAAGTAAGGTGTAATAAATCAATGTGGAGAAACATTTTGGTAACAGTTATTAGAAAAACTACAAATTAAGGGTTTTAAAAATAGCATATTTTTAAAGCAAAAACATTTTGGGATTCTAGATTGATATAATGCTATTTTCTTGATTGTTAATTTTTGCTCTTTTCAGGTAATTTTAGTTGTAAATAGATATGAATGTTATATTTCTGAAAGTTTTTATATATATATATATATATACTTTGCTATTAAAGTTGAATTTCAATGTAACAAATTTATCAAACACTAATAATTAAGTTCAGATTATTTTGACTTTCTCAAGTATATAGCAGGCTTTTAAGAATATTAAAAAAAATGTTGATATCTTTCATTTCCTTGCATTTTTATATAATTCTTGTTCTTGCTTTTATTGCAGGACTTGTCCATTACTATTATTAATTTTTTTTGGCTTATTGTGTATAAACATTTGATATATTTGGTTTACTGGTGAAAGCAGTTATTTTTCATATATTTGGTTTAGCTGCAGAGAGTTTTGTAATCTCTATATACCATGTCTTTTCAAGATGTAGGTAATCAAGGCTCTTTATGATTTCCTGGTTTTTGCTACTTCTTACTTTTTTACAATTTCTCTTTGTCTTTATGATACTTGTTTCACCATTCGTTGAGTAGGTTATTTGCTGTTTCCTCTTGCTTCTCTTGACTTTAATGTACCTTTTATGAATGTTAAATTCTCCAAGCATTCTTTTCTCATTGCACCCCACACCATTTTCATCTTTGTTTACTAGTAGCAATTTTCTATTATTAGAATTTCTTAGTTTCTCACATACTTTGTTTATGGTATTCTTAACATTGGTTGGTAAACCTATATCTGTCACTTGAAGTTTCTCCACCTGAGAAGAGATTGTCCATCATTCACTGCTATATAGACATTACATAACACTATACATATTAGCACTCTCTCATTTTCCACTCAGTGTTAATATACTAACCAGATAGTTAAATTTTTGTACTGACTTTATTTTTCTGTCCCAGGATATTGTAGCTCACACCATAGCCTTTCCCTTTTGCTATCACTTTGAGGAAAATCTTTCTCCATCTGACACACACACACACACACACAACTTCAAATGAGGCATTTTGCTTTAGTTTGAGTCTTGATACTTGAAAATGTGATGTTCATATGGAGTAATTATTAACCAATTTAGCAATTTCTTTAATTTGAAAATGGATTTAATGATTTACATACTTAACATTTTTTTTTTAACATTTCATAATGTTTAAGGAAT
This sequence comes from Acanthosepion esculentum, assembly GCA_964036315.1. Lineage (NCBI taxonomy): Eukaryota > Metazoa > Mollusca > Cephalopoda > Sepiida > Sepiidae > Acanthosepion > Acanthosepion esculentum. Next base: position 66,397,225 of record OZ038486.1, read on the forward strand.
TACTTGGTGTGAATGTTCTGGGCAACATTTAAAAATATTTTTAAATAATTACTTCCTTTAAAAGGGCTTTTATTTAAGCTTCTTTAAATGTTGCAAAATAGCAAACCATAATTTCTAGTATAAATAATCTTGCTGGCCTTTTGTAGGTTCATTTGTAATGACTATTAGTGTAAATCCATGACTCATCAAATATATAAAGATCATAATTAAAAAGAAAAGTATTTTTTCATTTTCAAAAAATTTCAGTATATACAAGGTGCTACTGAAAAGTTCTTTGCCTGATCCACTTACAATAATCTGAAAACAGCTGATTTTTTTTTTCTTTTTCTGAAGGGCTTCTTGGTTGGGCTGAGAACATTATGGCACTACTTTGAGTATGTGTATGTATGTATGTAAAGCTGCTTAATTTAGTATGACACAAGGTTACAAGTGTGGAAGAAGTCAGTGAAGGTTAATAATGACACAATGGTATTTGCTAAATTAACTTTCCAAACAAGGCTCTATGGTGAAGGGCTCACTTTTTCTGCAGTTCTTATTTTAATTAACTGTGTTACTTAGAATGATTACTTCACTACTTATTTCATATTTTTATCTCAAACAGTAAATTGGTTAGTGCATTACTTAAATGAGTTTTTCAATTATGATAAAGGCAAGTTGAAAGCATTAAATCAAAAACTTGAAATAATGTAAATTTATTATGAATTTAAATTAAAGTACCAACATTTTGGCACTGCATCGGTTTTGCATGTTTTTCCTTTTATGATGACTCTAACTCTCTTTCTCCAGTGTATTGTCTATCTCTAATCCTTTCGTCCACCTTGATATCCTACAACACCTCCATTGAAATTTGTTCTTAAAATTGCCCTGGTTTTTGCAGCCATTGTTTTCTTTCTCTCTTTCTCTCTCTCTGATAAAGATGACATTGAATATTTCAATTGAGAAAAATTTGCTGTTATTTTTGTCTACAATAAAATGAACAAAGTGAAATATCTTGATAAAATGTTACAAAAATTTGCTGCACTTGGCAATAATTGTAAGTAAATTAATATACTAAAAATAAGTAACCAAGTAATCGTTTTAAGTTCTGAATATTGGTGCAACTTTTTTCTTTTGTATGGTATTATATAACATTGGGAAAAGTTGTGTATTTGTTTATTGTTTAAAATATACCTGGTTTTCTCTCTTTAGATGATAGAACTGAAACTTGATTCAGCATGTGGCAGAGTGGTTAGAACGTTAGTGTTGTGACCATGAAACCTGGGTTTTAATCTTGAGCGATTTGTCAAGGAATATCAGTTTAGGAAAGACAATCCCTGTCTGTGGCACCATTTGGGAAGTACGTGAAAATGATAACTTTGAGTTGTTCCAAGCCTTGTGAGTAGAACTGGTTAGACAGTACTGTTTTGAAGTTAGAACGCACAAAGTTGCATATCATCGTGACTGAGGGTTTGAGTGTACTGGCCTTGTTCAACTGTTGATAATGTCATTATGTACTATCACCCAGAAGCTGTAACTATGGTCTGCTCAATATAGTTACAGTATAAAACACAGGTTGGCTCTCTAGATGTTGAAGAAAACTTGCGCGCCTGAGCAGGTGTCTACAACAGGTATTAACTAGCCGTTCTAGCATACTGGTGTACTTTGAAATGAATAGCCAGCCATTAGCATTTGATGATATATCATAAATATTAAAAACAAAATGTGTGTTCTCTTTAAAAATTCCTACTTACATAAAGGGCACAATAACGTATATAAACATCTGCTAGAACATAAAATCCCTCTTTAAAATGCAAATAGTTCAGCACTTGACATTTTAATCTTTTGTTGTCTAGAGGAGCTGTAAGAATAAGTCTCTTTTAATCGGTTTATGAATGCCAGTTTCTCTCTAAATAGAACAGATTCCTTAGTTGGATCTTTGTGTACAGGGCAGGGAAGCAAAACTCACTTGTGCAGAAAGAGACCAGTTAATACAAAAGGATATTATTAAAACTCAGATAATATCAAAATAAATAATTTATACAATGTGTCTTTCATCATTTTCAATTACAGCCTCAACATAACCTTGAAAATCTGCCTAACTTTTAAAAACCACAAAATCCTTTGTCCACTCTTCCTTGATAGCAGCACTATAGGTATTAAGATTGGAGATTTCGATGGCCTGCTCCAAAATGTCTCACATGATGTAGTCTCCTGGAGTGATGTCTAGGCTGGAAAAGGGTTAGAAGTCATCCGGTCAGAAATAGGCAAAAATCTGCTTTGCAGACTAGCTGTGAGAGTGGGAGCATCTTCCTAGGTTCACACATAGTTGCACTCCGGATGGTTGGCTTTGAGCTATGCCAAAACATGACAACTCAGGACCCCCTCCCTCTTTCTTAAAGATAGAAATGGAGCATAACTAAAATATATGGTTGTAAAGGTACTCTGAACATTAATTGTTGACTCTGTGATGTGCTGGTTGGTTTGGCAGTTGAAAACAGTGTCCACTGTAAAAGAGTTTCTCATGAGAATATTTTAATAGTGAATCCATAAATAATTCTTGAGTTACCTGAAGACTTTTTGGCATCTTTCCAGCTTTCTAGACTCGACTTACACCATGAAAAGTTTCCTTAGCATTCTAGTGTATAATTTAAAGCATAGGTCATCATTCAGGGTCATTCTGGTCTTTGGGTCCACTTTCAGTTCAGCAGCTATCTTATGCATGGATGTTATTGAGTCCTTTGCAATTTTGGTCTTGAGGGCATTAATGAAATCTCAGTTCTGCTTTTAGTTGATCCTGGTACTCCCTAGCTTCCTCTGTATATAATTGTAGTAGAAACGAAAGACCCCCCCCCTCCACATACAGACTGAAAAAGATTAAAACACAAATTGACTTACTGACACAAAGAGTTCACACTTGCCTTGCATGTAAAATATCTTGGAAGGAAAATGGCTGCCCCAAGTCAAAATATTTAAAGACAATAAGGTCATGTGAGATTTTACGAGTTATATGAAGTAGACTCTATAATGTGAAAAACAATTACATTTTTTTTTTTTTTTTTTTTTAAAGTCTTACCTGGTTATTGTTAAATGGTTTGAGTTGTTGTTGCGGGGTGACTTGGAGGCAGTTCTAAGCTATCGTTGCTAATGCGAATTGTTCCGAAATTGCTCATGAATCGTTTCCTTTGGTCTTCCCAACAAACTTGTTTGTCACTGATGGTAGAAACTGTTTCAACACATTTTGCTTTCGTCCATATCTATTCATAAGGGTGCACCAACTATATTAGGGTTGATTTTTGCATTTAGCATATCTCTCACTTTTTACCATTTGTTCTTTTTTGAAACCATTTTACATGACATTCCTGAAAAACGTGTGTATAAATAACTGGTAATCTACCCCTCCACCGTTTTTTTAGTTTGAATTTTACTGCAAATTTTGTTTCTCCACTCTGTTCATCTCTTCATTATGCCATCCCTGTGGCAACAATCTGACATCTTATGTGAAAAATCACTTAACTACACACGGAACCCAAACAACTCATTCCATCATGTGTATTGAAGTTGATGTCAATTTGTTTATTTAGAAGGCAAAATTTCAAATATGTTATATTATTCAGGCAATCTTGATATTGGAATGTCTATAGTTCTGTGCTTGTTGTTAGTTGGACTCTAATGAAAACAAGAACAGTTTGATTACATATTGATAGATTTAAAAGATTGTGTTGTTTGTTTGACAGGTTATTTGAAATAGCTAAGCTGTAATTACATTAATAAATAACTAATGTTCATATATTTTGATTTAAAGTTCCATTAAAGTAAGGGCATTTAACTAATATTTCTGACTTGATGTGTTTCATTGGTGTTTTTTTTTTTTTTTTTTTATATATATATAAGTTATGATTTTCTGCTCATACTCTATCTGCATTTAAAACTTTCAATATTCTGTACATTATCAATTTCTATATCAATTTACCTGAAATGAAACATTTCTTCTGTATCATTTCACGAAATTATACACACTGTTCAAATATTGGGTATCCATTAAAAATAATGTTTAAAGTGATAAAAATGTGTGTGTATGTGTAAATATTCATATATAAATAAAATATATCAGTAAAAAGACTATAAAAAATAAAAGACAAAAGGAAAACTTTTCTTTACCAATGTGCTTCATCCTCCAAATATAAGTGTGTATGTGTATATATATATATATATATATATACACGCACGCACACTTACGCATGCTCTCTCTCTCTCTTTAGATCACTCTCACAATAATAAGCTTAATACAGAGGGTGAACATTAAAAAACTACCTTACCCTTCACTTCTCTGTTAAATTTATTTATTTTGATTTCTTGGGGTTTGCTCCTCTTCAAAAATTCACAAAACATAAAAGCATAACTAGAATCTAAACTTGAATAAATAAATAAATAAAAATGACTATTATACATCTTTATTTTTCTAATTTGCAGGGTGCTCTACAGAACCAAGGGAGCCTAAAAAAGAAATATCTTCAAAGCTATATGAAGATATAGTGAAAGACAGGGAAAACACTCAAACCTTTTCTTGGTAAGTAATTTTTGGCATTTGAATTTGGGGATTTTGCAATGACTTTGCTGAGGCTAAAGAATGTATGTTTGGTATTCCTGTATTTCATCTTTATAATTTTTGTTTTATTGATTGATTGATTTGTTTTTTACGGTTTACCAACCCTTTGCAGGTCATTTAAAGCCAGAAAATATTTTTAGATTGTAAGAATTTTTTTTTTTTCCTTTGAGATGATAATGGTTTAGTGATACAACTCTTGCTAATTAAACCATGTGTGGTCGGGGAGGAGGTAGATTCATATCTCCCCTAAGGGTATTTACACATAAGTGAATATAATGAACCCAACAGGAATTGGTACTCTGCTTTCCTATTTACAATTCCAACCCATTACACCACTTACACATCCTAGCTTACAGCACCTGGTATTCTAGAGCAGTCACCCATCTAGGTACTGACCAGACTTGAGGTTGCTTAACTTCGGTGATTGTATGGAAACCTGTGTTTCAACATGATATGGCTGTAAGCATGATTGCTGTGATCATTCTTGGAAATTTGTACTTTTTGTAGCATATAAAGCTCTGAACAAATGATTCTCAAGAATTGCAATTGTATGGAAGACACTATTCAATATATTTAGATGCATAATCTTTCTTTTAAATTTTTATGCAGGATAGAATATCTGAAACACAATAATTGTGATGGTTTTGTTTAAATTCTGAAATCTACTATTGTTTTGAAGTTTATTCTTTTGTCTTAAATATCTTTTTTTTTTTTTTAATCATTTCACTCCAAGCAAGGTAATAAAGCCACTAAGACACTAGGGTCATTGGGTGTTAGAGAATATGAGGAGAAAAACATGTTATTAAGGAGAGAGAGTAGGAATTAAGGAAGCAGAAGATAACTATTGCCATTAAAGTTGACTGGGAAGTAAAAAGCTGGAAGAGAGTTCCACAAGCAAGAAGTGCAACAGAACCACTCGTTAGTGTTAGCATAGAACTTATGGTTCTATATAGCCATTTCAATTGTAAAATTATGAGACCTTGCTTCCAATCTAGCTCTGTGCTTAAATTCATAAAGTCTAGGGACCATAGATAAGAATTCATCAGAATAATTGCCATGAAACTATTTATAGAAAAGGCACAGGGAAGCTATATTATGGCAGTGAAAGTGATTTTGTCTTCATTGAGTTCCAAGAATTGGTGGTCTAAGAATGTAGATGGATTATAATGTTAAATTTTAATTTTTTTCACTACTTTTTTTTTTTTATCTCTACCCTCTACTTTGCATTGTCTGCAGGCTTTCAAGAGAAAATAAAACCAGTGTCATTTGTTTTTTTGGGGGGGGGGGGTTAAGAGTGAAAGGAAACTATTGCTTCAGGAAATCAGTCATATCTGTATGCTTTAACAAAGGTGTCTAGTCTTTTATATTGAAATGAACTTCTCTCCCATGATTTTTGTCTGGCCTTGTCGTAACATTCACTTACAAAATCTGAGTAAGTAAAAGGACAATTTTGTGAAATCATTATCACCATAAACAACCTCATGCACAAGTGTTAGTTAATTTTGGGAAAGATCATAAGTAACTGAAACATAAAATTGAATAGTTTATTTTTTTTTATCTCTTTAAGAAAAATCTGGTTGTTAGTTTTGGAACCTGGAGTGTGACTTGGACGCTTATCATGAAAGAGGACTTGGAGAATTTGACACCTACGGGGCATATTGATAGCAAGAGGGTCAGGGAGAATTAATGAGTAACCTACCTAATGCCTAATAAGTTTGTGTAAATGGTGGGGGGGCAGTGGGGATAAAAGGGATAATAAAGAGTCAGATGTTTATAGTTACAAAAGTCAAGAAGTTGTGGAGAGTCATGATTGTCCACATTGAGAAGGTAAATGGCACAGGAAAGATGATTGAATCATAACTCTAAAAATGACCAAAAAAAAAAACCCAAAAAAAGTATGCTTGTAGGTTATCACATTTTGATAGACAAAGTGACCAATTTTGTTCATATTTATTCAAACCATCTTTCAAACGTTCCTGCTGATAAATTGGAATGGTCATTATATTTTTTGTTTATATATTTTCCTTGTTTTATTTCCTTTTTGACAATATGAGACCAATACACAATATTATTAAGATAGACTTCAGTTGAAATACTAGATAGTTTATTTTGGCTGTTAGAATTTGAAGTCAATCAAGTCATGTAACTAACAGATATCCTGTATTTGAAGCCACTAATAATAATAATACACTGGTATACAAAAATTTTGGGAAATGTTTGTTAATTTTAAGATTGAGTGATTAGCAGTATCCTTTTCTCAGTACATTTTATAATCTTTGAGGGTCAGAAAAGAAGTTATTGCATTTTTGTTAATGCTGTCCCGGTGGATGAAAATGTTTGAAAAGAAAGCCATGCAAAAATACTGGGCTTATCAAACTAAATTTCACTTTTCAGATCTTTTCTTAAGTTAAAAAGGAATTTTATTTTTTGAAAAATGTGAGCTTTATTATTGCAGGAAGTACAAAATGTCAACATATAGAGTTAGTAATTAGTATTGCTGCTTTTGGCTTGAATAATTGCTTCAATTTGATGTGGCATTGAATGGGACAATATCTAGATTTTCCCATTGGCAGTAATCCCAAAGCTCTTGTAGATTGTGTTGTTTTTGTTGGAGCACTTGTTTCTTCAATTTTCACCACAATGGTTCAACTATATTGAGACCAGGACTTTGTGCTTGCCAAGCTCCCAATCATTGAATATCTTCCACAAGAAACTTTTTTCTTTTTTCATGTGATCTGTAGCAAGCAGCACCATCATGCTAAAAAAAAAATTATCCATCTTCGTAGTCTGGCAGAAAATTTGACTGTAGTAAACTAATAGTTTTTGATTAGGTTTTCATCAACTTTTATCAATTTTTTCTACCATTGCTTTTGATGCAACCCTCATACCATTATCTATCCACCATCATAATTTACCATTTTTGTGGTGTATTTTGCATTGTTTCTTTCTCACATTGGTCTTTTTTACATAGTCTCTTGCATTAAAACACAAATCTATTTTGCATTCATCACCAAAAATGACTTTTTGCCATTTTCCAGCATTTCATGTTAGATATTCTTTTGACCGCTTTAATCTTTTATTCCTATATTTTTTCTTCCTTTCATAATACTCTCTACATACTGTATCAGTTGAAACCTCACTGTTAAGACTGCATTCAATCTTCACTTGTCTGGCAGTTAATTTTGGATTACCTACTGAAATTCTCACAGTCTTATCTAACTTTTGTGATCTTTTGGTTTTCATTGCATTTAAAACACTTCCAGTAGTAACAAACATCTTTTGGATGGTTTGAACACTTGCTGGAAATTCCCAGCCACTTGGTGATATCTTGTTGAGTCAACTTCACTTTTAAAGTCACAGCCTTCATCTTTGTTTCGGTAGAAATATTAGACATGATTTTAGTGTTAAAAAAAAAAAAGAAAAAAGTTAGCTAATATCCAACTACAATGACTTGTCAAGGTGCATTGCATTCATGTTAATAAGTTGGAATAATTCTTAAGGTGTATCTTCTGTTACACAGCACCTATGAAACTGCTACAACTTATTTTCCAATCCGCAAGGTGAACAGAGACTACTGGTACAAATTTACTGCTAAATGATCTTAAAATAAAGGTGTGTAATCATTTTATGTAGTTTGCTGAAAACTTTTGCATGCCAGTGTACTTGTTAAATTTAAGAATTGAACTTACTGTCATATGAACTGTGAAATTCCTTTTTAAACTTTATGATGATCATTTGCTCAACTTTACAACATGAATTTGTGTGTGTGATTTAAAAGAAAAAAATGACATGAGATTAAAACCCTTGTTAATTTAATTCCTAGCTCTGGTTGTTTAAAATTGTAGGATCTTGTAAAATTGTCCTACTCTTTCTTATGATAACCATATTGAAATTACTGGTGATATTTACATTTTCTATGCCTGCCCTCAAGAGTTATCTGTGAAACATTTTAATATGCCCTTGTAAATTGTTTAAATGCTTAATTGTGACATGTAAATAGTATGGCTTTGCTTTTCCTTTTTTTCTTCTTCTTCTTCTTCTTATCACATGAACCTATAGGCAGTGCAGAAAGGCTGTGCACCATGACCTTACTGTATTTGATAAGACTAAGGAAATGCTCAAGGATAATCTGTCATAATGTCGGAATGAACCTAATCAGATGGTTGTAAAGTAAAAATCTTGTCAAGACATTTCAGATCGCTTCTTCCAAATGTCTTTAACTGACCTTTTCACTGGGCTTCTTTTCACTTTTCTTAATCTCTCTCTATATGGTTGTACACCTACATGTGACATTGAAGATTAATGTTTATTTATGTTACAACTGATTCATTTCTTGGCGTAAGAATTTGTAAAGGAAAAAAAAATGATTCTATTTTATGGGTGGACATTGAATTTGTTTGTAATCTTATATCATGCACATGCATACTCACTGAGACACACAATAATTCTTAGCACGACCATTATGCACTGCCAATACCTCATAAATAATGGACTATTCTGTTTTGACTGCCTGGGAAGACAAAAAAGGCATATCAAGAGATGCTACTTGGTATTTAATGGAAAAAAGTTGTCACTTTCAAATCTTTTCATTTGTACCCCCTAAATTCATTGTTATTGCAATATAAGTTCAAATATTTAATGATGTGATAGGGGAATTTCTATGGATATTTTATTGTTGTAGAACTTGCTATGAGCTTATTTAATCATTAGCTTAAGAATTAAGATTCATCCGAAAATTAAAATAGGAAAACTGAAATTTTCACTGATATTTCTAGTTACATATAATGTATATTTTATGTATATCATCTTTATTCTTATATTACATTATATAGGAGATGCCAAAAAAATTGAGAACAAAAAATATAAAGAAAAATATACAACAGATAAAAAGAAGTTAGTATCTTTTCCTATCAATTTCTATATATGTTCAATTTGGAAAAACAAAGAAAGTTAACAGTATAACCACTTTGAACCTTGGTGATAGCTTTCATGCAACCTGGAAAGTAGATCAAATGGATCTTGTTCATGCTGTCCATGCTGGAATCCTTCAATGACCCCTTAGTATTGTGGGGCAACTGATTGCTCTCCCTTTTGATGACAGTCCAGATGTAGTACATGATTTTTTTCTTATTATATCCAACTTAGGATTTTGATCAGTTTTGGGATTGTTTAAATTTTGTGCAAGAATTAGTACTCAGGTACTTTTATAATTTGGTGTAATAAAAGAGATAAGTTTTAAATTAACTAAACTAAAAGAATTGGTAAAGTATTTTAATATGCTATAAAATATATTTATAATACGCTATAATATATATTTAGTAACTATTAAATTTTGGTTAATTTTTTTCATTTAGTTGCTTAAGCCACACTGATATTAGTTGTGAAATTACTTAAGATTTTGTCAAATTGCTTATAAATAAGTTGTATTTGGTGAGGCTGAAATTGTCTAAGAGGGATTCCAATCAGGAGAGTGAGGAGACCATATGTTGAGGATGAAATTATTGTGAATATCTGATCACATGGTTCTCCCAAATATAATCAGACATGGATAATCCTCTCTCCCTCATATATACATTGTATCTGATCTCCTTGTGCACTTCATGTCTGATAGTGTACTCCACCATGCTGAGCTGCTTGGTGATGACCCTCATTGATTTGCTGGGGTTTGTAATTGATGATGTCTTGGACCTACTGGATTAATTTGGCTCTCCTTACAGTATCTGACAGTTTAGAATATTTCTTTCTCTTGGCCATGACTGAATTATCCCTAGCCAGTGACATCCTGTTCTTTCAGGGCCTTGAGCACAAAGTACTTGGCTACTTTCAAGATGTTGGCTATCTCCAAGTTGCTGTTGTTAGCAACTAGTACCATGAAAATAATATCTTTTTATTTCCTGTCAGATTTGAAGCTGCCATTGATACATCTGAAATAGAAATGAGAATGTTAAATTTGGTTGCATGACAGATAATATTATGTTAGGTTGTTTTGTATTTATGGCATTTTAAAGACATGTTCTCAGCTACCTGTTGCCCCCTGTATATAATGTCAGTTTAAATTCAGAATTAAAAATTTGGGTATTAAATGGTAGTAGACTGTATATTCTTAATTGTTGAAGTTCTTCTATTGTGTTTGATTAAAACTCATGGATAATTAAACATCGTTGAGTTTTGATTATATTGGGTTGACTCAAAAGATTGTTCGCATATTGAGTAGAAAATTTACTTATATTATACCTTTGAATCATTTCCTGCCAAACATCTCCAAATTTTATGCTGATGCCATCATCAAACATTTGATTATTTCTGATACTTTATTTCTATTTTTAATTTGAAAAATTATTTTTTTTTAAATTTAGTTTTTGTTTTTTTGTTTTGCTTTTAAAGTAAATGTAAGTTATTTGAAATTTAGATACAATGAAAATTTGATAGAAGTCTTGATAAAACACTGTGTCAATTCTGCACATCAATATAATAGACTGAGCATATTTTAAATTTTATTTTTGATAACCTTGTCAAAAGGTCTATTAAAAAAAAATAATAATGTTATATGGTCTTTGGAATCAAAGAGTAAATGAATCTTTTTTATTCTGAATAGTCATTTAGTGTAATTAGTTGAAATGTACTTAAATGCTTATCAATTTTGCAGTGATTTATCTCTAAAATAATAAAGTTATTGAATAAAGCAAAATGATTAGACCAGTGGTTCTCAACCATTTTGGCCTGATGCATCCTTTTCATCATATTTCAAAATGTCACCCCCTCCTACTTTCCAAGATAGTCTGACACAAAAGGTGCATTCCAAATAATATGTATATATTATTGAAAATCTTCATTCTTTTTCACATTAGATCATATATATTTACATTGGATTATTTTTATTGAGGTATTTTTTTTTTTTTTTTACACTCCTGATCTGCTTCAAATTCTGTAAATAAAAAACAAGACCCCCCCCCCCTCCCCAAAAAAACAAACACACACACACACCCACACACACACACACACACACACACACACGCCCTGGTTAAGACAGATGCAACAATTTTATAATGGCTTCATGTAGTGAAAACTATGCCTGAAGGTGAAATAAGTTAATAAAAATACATTTATTATTATAGTTATTATTTTTAATAGTCTGAAAATTTATATCCAACCAACATCAAACTATTTATTTGTTTTTAGAGGTCATCTTGAAAAAACTTAGCAACCAATATAAGTTGGACACATACAAAAAAAATAATTAGGAACCAGCCTTATTAGGAATCTGTTCTTAAGGGTGCCATGGAGGAGAGTAATTCATTTTTGTTTATTAGCCATATAAGCTAAGAGACAGTAAGAAAAGGCAGTGAAAATTATTTCTTTATTTTGGATTTTACGGGCTTCACTTCAATTAATACAATGCTGACAGTATGCAGACTTCTAGTTTGAGAGATAAATATTGCTCTTATTCCTATCCTTTATAAAAATTCACTTTAATCATATAAATTAAGTTCTACTAGTGTAATAATAGTTATTTTTTAGAAAATAGAATTCACTACAAACTAATGCCTTTAAAAACGCATTAATCCATCTCTGTTGAAGTAGTTGGGCAGATCAGGCCTCCAGTCAGGGATAACTTTGAATTTAAAAACCAGCCTCATGAGTAGTGCTTTATTTTATCTTGCTTTATTGCTGTTGCAGTACATGTGGTGCTCAAAAGAACCTACAATGTTGTAATAAACTCACTGACTGTAGATAGTGGGTTTATGCAGAACAGAATCTTTTATATGAAGACAAATCATTTTTCCATATATAAAAATCAATTTTTGTAGGGTTTTTAAGTAAATGGACTGATGCCTTAGAAGGTTAGTTTTTTGGCAGTGTCAATTTGAAATATCAGTTATACATGTTTTGTTTTTCCAATTCACCCAAAGCTAGACAATAATGTCACTTTAAAACTCAAGGGGCTACTGGAATTGAAACAAAATAAGACATCTAGAATCAACTGGAAACCCAATCCTAAACAAGAAACAAGGGATAAATTGCTACTCTTGTTCAAAAGACCGGGTAGGAGTGTGAACTGGACAATAGGTGAACCTATCTACTCCTATTGAGGGGAAAAATAAATAGTAAATACTATTTCAGAGTTTAGGTGGAGACATTAGAAGTATAGAGTTGAAGTAAACTTAAGGAAGAGCTGGAGAGCTAGTTCTAAACAAGAAACGGATATTTGTATAATTCTTCAGATCTTTGTTATAACTGCAATGGATTTTAAAGGCTACTTCAATCTTTCTTTATATTAATAGATACCTTTGCATAAACAAAAATAATTTTAACCAATTTTTTTTTTCTTTTTCTTTTCTCTTTTTTCTCTTTTCTTTTCTCTTTTTTCTCTTTTCTTTTCTCTTTTTTCTCTTTTCTTTTCTCTTTTTTCTCTTTTCTTTTCTCTTTTTTCTCTTTTCTCTTTTCTTTTCTCTTTTTTCTCTTTTCTCTTTTCTTTTCTTTTCTCTTTTCTTTTCTCTTTTTTCTCTTTTCTTTTCTCTTTTTTCTCTTTTCTCTTTTCTTTTCTCTTTTCTCTTCTCTTCTCTTTTCTCTTCTCTTTTTCTTTTTCTCTTCTCTTTTTCTTTTTCTCTTCTCTTTTTCTCTTCTCTTTTTCTTTTTCTCTTCTCTTTTTTTCTTTTTCTTTTCTCTTTTTTCTTTTTCTTTTCTCTTTTTTTCTTTTTCTTTTCTCTTTTTTTCTTTTTCTTTTCTCTTTTTTTCTTTTTCTTTTCTCTTTTTTTCTTTTTCTTTTCTCTTTTTTTCTTTTTCTTTTCTCTTTTTTTCTTTTTCTTTTCTCTTTTTTTCTTTTTCTTTTCTCTTTTTTTCTTTTTCTTTTCTCTTTTTCTCTTTTTCTTTTCTCTTTTTTTCTTTTTCTTTTCTCTTCTCTTTTTCTTTTCTCCTTTTTCTTTTCTCTTTTTTTCTTTTTCTTTTCTTTTTCTTTTTTTTTTCTTTTCTTTTTCTTTTCTTTTTCTTTTCTTTTTCTTTTCTTTTTCTTTTCTTTTTCTTTTCTTTTTCTTTTCTTTTTCTTTAAATAAAATAATTATTTTGGAGATTGAAGGTTAGAAGTAATAGTGATAAACTCGTACTAAAAAAAAATACTGTTGAGATTGCTAAATGTAAGCATAATTTATATTCTAATTATTTCTTTTTCACTTCTCTCCTGTAGAACTCGCTTTCAGCTTCTTACTTTCCTGTTATCTATGCCCCCTCCCAAATTTAAATACAACATCAGTTGTCATTTTCTGCCCCCCAGAATCCTGTTCTTTTTATTGTTTTCTCCTCAGTGTTTTTTTTCAGTTTCCTTCACTCTCAGTAACCCCTTGCATCTTAGTGGCTTTGTTGCCTTGCTTCGGGTAAAATGATAAAAAGTGATTAAATTCAACTTGAAATTTCTGAAAACTAAAGTGCAATGATCACAGACTAATTTAAATTTTTTTTTTTTTTTTTTAAATAGTTGAATTAGTAATGTAGTTTGAGTAGAATATCAAATAATGAAACCAACCTTTTTAAATGACTCGCTTTACCACAGTTTTCATGTCCTGTTAGTAAATTGATTCATATGGCTAATTTTTAACAAACTGGAATAGTGTTATCACATGCATATCCGCTTTTGAGAGTTTTGAAAAAAGTCTTTAACGTTAGTTTAGGTCTGTAACTTTAAGAATTAAACATTTCAAGAATAGTCAAACTGTTTGCTCATTCAGTTCTCTTTACTCTTAGCTGATCAATATTGAGCACATTAAAAGGAGATATAAAAAAGAAATATCTTGAAAGTTGGGATAGTATGAAATCATTTTTCTTTGAGAGAAGGCAGTCTTTCAACCATTTATTTCTGATGTAATCTGAATCACTGCTTTCTGCTTGGCTGCCTAATTTGAGAGAAAGCAGGGAAAATGAAAGACAAAAAAACAAGATAAAATTGATATATGATTTGCTCGGAAATCTAAGATGATTTTTGCAAGGATCTATTGACTGTAGGTTCATTAGAGGAGACTAAAGAGCAGTCTTGTTGGCTATAAATTGGTTGCTTAGCATTGGTATCAGAGCCAAAATACTTTTCGTCTTATTCACTGATTTGTTCATGGTAACAGATGAACAAGTTTAGTTCCCCTATGCATGCAAAATGATAATGCTTCATTATTTATGTTGGAATACCAGAAAATCCCATTCATAGTTTTAGAGTAGGCAGTAAGTCATCTATTGCTGTATTACACATATTGATATCTGTAATGAAAAAAAAAAAAGGTGTTAAGAGCATATTTTAGGTTCATCAAGCCAAGTTTAAATATTAAGTTTGTAAGAAAGTTCACAAACATTTTTCAAATTATCCAATTGTAGAACATTTGTACCTTTTCAATTCAAGGTTGTGTAAAGGACTGTAAACCTTCAGGATTCTCCGTTTTCACTTGGTTTCAAAGCATTCAGTGTCAGAAAAAAAATCAATTTCTTGTAAGCAGATGAGAATGTCTGCTGCATGCTTTTAAAGTGGGCCTTAGTTCAACTGGATCAATACAACCAAATAAACTAGGCATTTGTAGAAAGAGATATCAGTTGTATGACAGCTTATGAGTGGCTCTCCAGGTTCCAGTACAACAAATTGGAAACTCTGGGCAAGGCTTAAAAATTTGAGACGAATCACGATAAAATTTGCCAGGTTCTTGAAGCATATGTACAGTTGACCAACTGAGAAATGCTGCAACAGTTTAATTATACTCTTTCCACTATCCTTAGCCATTTGCCTGGCATTTGCAAAGTCTCTGACATCAGAAATTGCATAACACATTCACTGACAGACAGCATCTAAAATTGTAGATTAGATGCAATACATATCTTTGATTTCTCTGAAATGCATTCATTCATGGCAGGGCATCATTGTGTACTGAAAGAAAAGTGAGGCTTGAATATAAACACTTCATATAGGTTACAGTGGAGAAACAAAAATGCCAGTGTTGTAGCTTTGTCAAAGCCAGAATTGCATTAGGAAAGGACATATATTTTTCAGTTGGTAAAATGGACAAGGCATTGTTTACTGCTAACTACTGAATCAGAACAAGTGTATTACATGCACTTGTACAGTGTGGCTAAAGCAGATGCAGAAAAATTGTCCTGCAAAATCAAATTCCACAACAATGTAAAATTCATGATGAATGAATTAAGAAAAATTATTCCAGTTGGTGATTTCTGTTGTACCTGCCATACTCAGCTGAATTGTTCCCTTCTGATAATCGCCTCCTTGTAGAACTACCTGAATAACATAATCAAAATATTAGTCATATTTTTCTTTTTTTTTTTTTTTTCATTCAGAAGTAGCCTTCTAGTGCCAATGCATCTGATTTGTCTACACATTAGTAGCAAAAATTGTTTGGTAAAACAGTTACCAGTCCAATATATGGGGAGGTTTGAAGACTAGATTGATTGAGGCTTTCAATTTTGTTATACTACAATAATTGTAATTATTATTTTGCATTTTAAAGTTTTTGTGGGTGTAATATGTTCGGTATTCCTGTAGAAAGTTGACAGGATTATATATATATGTATATATATATATATATATATATATATATATATATATATATATCTCATCTGCTAAAATTATTGCTTTATAAATTAGTAACATGCTTAAATTTTTATTAAACAATCTTATTAGTGTTCTTGTAAATAATTATATTCTTTATTGCCATTTATTTAAAAATAAAAAAATAAAAAAAAAAATAGCATCATCCTAAGAAATAAAGAAGCTTCTCCCTATCAGATCTTTTTTTTTTTTTAAATATTGAGAACTTAGGTTCTATTCGGCAACCTTGTATAGAATCAAAGTGAAAGTTGCTATATGTTTTAATAGTTATGAATTAGCAGATCTATATCTTTCTCTCAGCTCCATTTGTAATGTGTGTGTGTGTGTGTAATAAATGTATTGATTGTCGGTAGTTTCACAATGTCTAAATCGAAACATTTGGCCTGAAGACAATTATTAACGGTTAATCTCACAAGAGTAGGGATGCTTCATCACTAGGATAAAGAGTATCTTCCCTATCAGAAAAGGAGACTAGCTCCATCTTGTTTATTAAGAGAAATAAGAAAATCTTGAATAGCTTGTGGGAAATGTCAAATTTATTGTATTGTCTGTTCTCATGTTACATTTTTAAAAAAAGATTTTATCCTACTTTAAAATAATGCTAAATATCGGTTTCTTCCCTTCCTATCAGCAAAAGTTAAACACTTATAAAATATTTTCTAATAACAGTGCTTCAAGGACTATACTTGTTGAATTTTCTTCTTTTTAATTGTTTAATCTTTCTTCTTGTTTTGTTTTTTCTTTCTTTTATCCCCGCCCTTTTTTTTTTTATTTATTCATTTCACTCCAAGCAAAGCAACAAAGCCACAAGGAGTTACTCAGTGTAAAAGAATATAAGAAAAAGTAAACATTGTTAAGGAGTAAAAACAATGAAAGAACAGAAATTAAGAAGATAACAACTGACATTGCATTTAAATTTTTGAAGCTGAAACATGACTGGAAATCAAGAAACTGGAAGTGAGTTCCAGAAGTGAGAAAAGAAACTGTTTATTATAGCATAGATTTATAGTTACAGCTTTTTCAATGGTAAACTGATTAGATCTTGCCACCAAATTAGTACTGTTCTTAAATTCTAGGTACCATATAGGAAAGTTCATCAGAACAATTACCATGAAAGTATTTATAGAAAAGACACTGTAGCTGTAGGAAAGTGACTGAAGTGGAGATGCCAGATCAGGGCCAATGACATTGCAAATTCTTCTTCATTTACTAATTTTAAAATGAGTATTTGTTGCAAAAAGAAAATAAACTGGGATGTGGTGTTGCATGATTACTTTTGACATACTACTAAAAGCTTAAATTTCAGACAATTGTTTTTTTTGTCATCCATATCATGTTTAAAAGTTACACAAACTACACATTGAATCAAGAACAAAGTTTCAGTAACATACAGCAATAACTGCTTATTTTTCATCCTTTTTCTTAAAGAAAAAAATGAAGATTTATTTATCAAACGATCTTTATTTTTTTTTCTCTGTTTGTAATATCTTTCTTTGGAGATGGGTATTTTTAAATTGTTTTCATATATATATATATATATGCATTAGTTCCACAAAAATGAGTGTTTTCTATGCTATATTTGCATGGTTATCAAAGGAAAAGTGAGAAGGCATTTAATTAGTTGATTTGGTTTCAAGAATAAAACGAGTATTTACTTTGTGTAATTGTTGAAATCCTAAATTGTGAGGTTCTTTTCACTGGTTATGTTTTTGCATTTGTGAAACTAATAAAGTTTCTCTTGTCACTACACTTAGCTAAGGATTTTTATTGTTTCCTGAAAGAAAAGGAAAGAAACTTTATAGATTAGCCAGCATTTCCTTTATATTTAAACACTGGCTTATTTTATGGTGAGAACAAAGCAATAATTTTTTTATGTATGTCTCTGTGTGTGTGTGTGTGTAAGTGTGTGTGTGTGTAAGCTTACTAAATCTTGAACTGTTTTGCTCAAGAA
Organism: Acanthosepion esculentum; assembly: GCA_964036315.1. Taxonomy (NCBI): domain Eukaryota; kingdom Metazoa; phylum Mollusca; class Cephalopoda; order Sepiida; family Sepiidae; genus Acanthosepion; species Acanthosepion esculentum. Next base: position 66,415,351 of record OZ038486.1, read on the forward strand.
TTATATGTTAGAAAGGGGAAAGAATATAAAATGTATGTAGTTCCTATTTGATCTTGTTATTTACAGTCAGAAAAGGTAATTAGGCTGTTCAGATTTCAGAACCTTAGCCCATCTACTGCAAATAAATGTTTTCTTTATTTCAATATATTAAACTGACTTTGAAGGCTATATTGGCGATGAATTTGTATATATGATTTTGAAGCCATTTCCATTAATACCAGTCTTTCAGTTTTATCAATCTTTTTTTTTATAAGCTGTTAACAGTGTCAGGTTAAAAATTCTTAATATTTTAAACCATAACAGACTTTTTTTTATCTAATATATAATATATATTATTCTTTCATACTGTGATTTAAGTCTTCTGCATTCCAACTTGCACTAAGCTGAGATTGATAAATGTATTTCATGTCTTGGACAATTTTTAGAAAACACACATTAGTGAAACAGTTTTTGGCCAGGTTCTGCATCACATGTAGATATAGATAAATGTGCACACATTGAGAGAACCAATTTCATAAAATGCAGCTAATATTTGCTGATATAATTGTTCATGCTAATATTGTATCTGCATTAAATAAACTTGTGACTTGATGGTTTCAGAACAGTACTGTTTATCCAATTTCACTCACAAGGCTTGAGTCCTGGTATGTTTTTCAGGCACTTTCCAATGATATACCACACACTGGGATCACTTTCCCAGACTGATAGCATCAAGAAGTCAATCCCTGAAAAATTGACCATAGTGAGATTCAACCGTAGACTATGCTTAGAAAGTGGACATTCTAATCTCTCTGTCATGTGACCAAGGGTTTGAGCAGACTGGTCTTGTTAAAACTGGTGATCCTCTCAGATTATGCATTCTCTTCTAAAAACTGTAACTAAGATCTGCTCAGCATAGTTGCAGTATAAACCACAGGTGGGCTCTGTGGGTGTTGAAAATAAATGTACCTGAGAAGGCATCTGCCAACAGTGATTGGCTAGATGCCCTAACAGATGAGTGTGCCCGGAAATGCATAACTGGTCATTATTAAATAGAAGACTGTCTTACCCCACATTTATAGATTGAGAAAAAAAAATATTAATAGCAGAAAAGTAAATTGACTATAGGTATCAGAAGTCCAAGTAATCATTGTTTCAGTAAAAATAAAAATTATTTTCATCCTTTAAATATAATCTACATTGCTATATATGAGCATGTGGCCTAGTGGTTAGAATGTTCGCTTTCTGACCATGAGACCTGGGTTCGAATCTCACCATGTTCAATTTGTCAGTAAGATGACTTCTTGATGTTATTGGTCTGGAAAAGTGTCTGAAAAACCATATCACGGGTTGACCCAAGCCTTGTGATTGAAATTGGGTAGGTGGTATCCTTGGGAGCCGTCGATAGGTGTGCTAGCACAGTCACAAGTCATCGTGACCGAGGGTTTAAGCATGCTGGCCTTGATTAGATGGTTGATCATGCTAGATAACATGCCCTTTCCCAGAAATTGTAACTCATGTCTATTCAGCATAGTTGCAGTATGAACCACAGGTGGACTTTGTGGGTGTTGAACAGAAATGTGCCTGAGCAAGCGTCTGTATTAGGGATTGGTTAGCCACCCTAGTAGATAGGTATCCTCGACTATGAGTGGCCAGCTATAGACATTGCTATAACTAGGCATGCAAAAGTCATTTATCTGTTTTCTTTAAAGGTAGCTTCAATTACCATAGCAATGACTTGTGATTATACTGCTATCTTAAAAGAGAATTTTTTCAAGGCCGTCACCTATGACACTTTGAAGAATGATAGCTGTACATTTGATACTTAAATTGTTTGCATTTAAAACATTTATAGTCAAAATAACATTTTTTACTTAAATGTCGTAAACACGAAAGTGATCAATCACAATTTATTTTGGTATTTTGTTCTTAAACATTGATATTTGTTTTTTTATGAAAAGAATTGTGATAAATATTTTTTGTTGGTTGCAATCCAAAGTAATGATTCGTTTTGCCTTTTTTTTTTTTTTTTCTCATTACTTTTTAATCATGCTGCTTCTCATTTTGTGTCATAGAGTATTTGTGCTTTCGAGATAATTAGGAGTGAATCAAATCAAACACTTTTTCTTTTTATAATGCAATAAAGACATTTGTGAGAGAAAGTTGAAAAATGGCTCTTAAAAATATATATTTTTTAACAGTGTGATAATATTTATAATATATACTAGTTGTCTGTCTTCACATTTATTGGGTAGGTTTCACCTTCAAAAACTTGTTTCCGGAAAAGAAACTAGAATGTAATTTTTAAAGAATTTTAGGTGTATACTTTTATATAGAGTTACCTCATTGTTATTAGCAAATCTCTCCTGACACAAATTGTTTTTATGACACCTTTCTACCAGAAAGAGTGTCACAGGCTGTAACACTAAGCTCTATTTTCTGAACTCATTACATAGGGACACATTGGTAAATCGGTTCAGCATTATCTGCAGTATAAACTATCTTGGGTAAATGTCTTGTACTTCCTTTTTGAAGATTATTGTGAAATTATCAAGGTAAGAAAGCGTAAATTCCTCCCTCCAATTTTAGCAGAGAATATTATAAAAAAAAAATGATTGTTGGCTGGTATGTTGTTAGAGCTTTATTCATGTTCCCTACGTAGCCTAATTCAAAACAATTTTTTGTTCATTATTTTTTTCCTATTCTCTCACACTCGGTAACCTCTTGCATCTTAGTGGTTTTAATGCCTTGCTCAGGATGAAATGATTAAAAAAAAAAAAAATACAAATTCATGAAATTCTAATATTTGTGGGGTGAAGAAAAGGGTGGGTCTTTTATGTTGTCAAATATAGTCAATTTTTAGTTAAATTTGCAAACAATGATCGATTGGTTTCAACACTTGTAAACTGTAAACAAGAAAATCTGCCTCTAATGTCATAAGCAACTGAAAAGAAGTTGACTCGGTAAAGAAGTCATGTTTTTGTAGTGTAAATTATTTGTTACATTTTAAGAGTAAATTTTTTAAGAAAAAAAATGGATGCTTATACATGGGTAACAATTTCAATTGGTTGAAATTCATACATTCTTTGAAGGGGTCTACAAACAAATCTTAGCTGTAGGTATTGTGCTTGACTTTTTGCTGAATGAAGTTATATAAATGGTTAAAGGTAAGATAAATAAAATCAGGCCTATAATAGTCTGCCTTCAGTGTTTTCTATTCAATCATATCTTGCATGTTAAACATTAAGTTAAAAAACTGTTTTGCAATAATATTCTATCCTAATTAACTTGAATAAATAATAATTAGATAATATTTCTGTTGAAATTTGGATTCCACTGTAAAGTACAATAATAATAAATGATGTAAACATTCCTTTTGTACTTAATACTAGATCTATATTAAGTTTATATCATGGGGCAGATTTTTAGTGAAAGCTTTCTGAAATAACATGATGCTTTCTCTGCTACTATGGTTAGTTGTGTCCAATAATCTATTGTTCATAATCTATTTCTTTATTGGACATTCTATCATGGCAAAATTTCTCTCAGTTTTAATATTTATTTGTCTATTTGTTTCTGTGTAGACCTTTTTGTTTTGTTTTCATAATTCATATAAAAAAATTTCACTACGCTAGGCGTATGTCAGCAATGTTTTTGGAATTTTTCACAACCAATTTTCAATTAAAACAAAACAACAGTATGACTAATGAAGCATTTTTTGTTTTAGTTTATAATTTCTTCTGTTCCTGCATAATGTGTTTTTCCCCCTCTCTTTTTGTGACCTCTTCCATTATAAGAATCGATTTTTGTGTGAGAATAAAAAAATAGCGAGTCTGGAATAGATTTGTTATTTTCCACTGACACCATAATTTTTCTTATTAGCACTCTAAATAATGGTTTTCAAAATCATCTGCCTATTAAGATACAATTAGATAGATAGGCTACATTTATAAAGAAAATCTATCTTTATGCCTAATGCATTTAAGATACTTTCAAAAATAATTTTATTTATCTAATATTTATTTGAAACTCATGCCGGTAATCTTTTCAAATTAATGGTATATTTTAATTATTCACAATGAATAATGTTCCTTACTAACCTTTCTTTAAAATTTGGGTTATATAGATTAAAAGCTACTTCAGTGTCTACTCTTAAATATTATATTTTCTACTCCAATCTGTTGTGAATAATTCTGAATATCATTGTAAATATTTTTCTGTTTTCTCCTGATTGATTTGTAACTTTCAAACTATCAAATCAACATTCTTTCTAAGAATTCATAAAGGGTAAGTCATGTCTTTATTATTTCTGTGCACATAGAAAAATGCTGTTCAGTTTTAATATATATATATATATATATATATATTTTCTTATGACTCTTTATGTCTACTTAAAAAAAAAAAAAATAGCAGGGAAGAAACCATGTTTTCTTTATCCTCTGAAGATTTTTTAGATTGCTTCTTACAATGGCAACCACAAGCTATTGCTACTTTTGCTAAAAGTGATTTGATTTCCCAAAGAGATAAAAAAAAAAAAAGAAAAAAAAAGAAGGGTCCAAGGAGATTGCTTATTCCATCTACTTCAGAGGGAAGCTTCCTTCTTTCGATATCAGATGTTTCTTTAGGCTGTTTCTACTGCAGCAGTAAAATAGAATGTGCTGCTACATGTAACCTTTGCTAAAAGATTCTACCATTGTTGCTGTATCCTCCTATTAAAAAGCTTTCAACTTATCATCCTGAAACAGACTTGTTTGTATTCTATTGTAAACATTTCTTAGCAAATTTAGATGACCTAGCTGTTGCCTACATTTGAAGATTTATTCCTCAAAAAGAAAAAGGAAAATTTGCTTCTGCCATATGATTTGTGTTTATACTTCATTGTTCTTTCTATTGTTGTATTTTTCAATTCCGTCACTAAAAATGAAGCATATTGCTGGACTAAATCTAAGCAGATTTTGTTTTGTGTAGTTCTATATAATTAGATAGGATTTTAACCTTTTTCTGTGAACTTCTGAAAAAATCAGAATTTAAAACGAATGTTTGTCTCTTCAAAAGCAACAAAAGGCTTGAAAAGTGGAATTCAAATATTTATCACTAAAAATTCTTCTGTTGAGATTTGTAACTAGTAGAAGATTATGAAAAGGTTACCAACAGAATTTTCAGTAAATAATATTGAATTTGTTGAAAGAATTCTTTAAATGGGAGGATGTATGAATGGTGTAGTGGATTGGAATGAGAAATTGAAGAGCCGAGTTTGAATTCCAGTCAGGTTTGTTACATTTGCTTACATGTAAATGCCCTTGAGAAATATACAAATTTATATCCTCCCTCGACCTATGGGTTAAATAGTAGGATTTGCATATGGAAAGTCATTGTTATTATCAAAAAAATTAATGTAATATTCACTTGCAAAAACAATATTATTACAATCCCATATATATTATGACTTCTAATAACCCACAAATGGTTGATAAACTGTAAAAAAATAAACCAATTAAACACCCTAAATGACTATACTAATTTTTACTTTGATGTGTTACGTGCATACTGAAATTTAGTAAACATTTAGAAAAGATTTTTCAAAATTGTTTGGCTATTTTGTGTTTTAGAAATACGTGTCGCAGTCTGCTGTCTGTGTTTGAACTTTAGATGCTGATATATACTATGAAAAAAGTTTCTGAGTTATGAAAGTGCCTGTATTCTCCATTTTTTCAATTAGCATGCATTTCAGGATAATCAGATTGTAAACCTGGTCAAACAATTCAGAGAATTGCCAAATATGTTGGACATGAAATCTATGCAGTGTTTTCATGTTGGGAACAGTAATCAACAGAAGATTCCTAAAAAATGTAAACCAGATTCTGGTTGGCCATGTTGCAGAGACACTTGACAACATTGATTTTAAAGGCAGCATTCACAGTTCAAGATCAAAGCAAATATAGCCTCAGGAGAGTCAACACACTGTTGGGAAAGATTTACTCTCAGCAAGATTATGGACATGCAGCAATATCACAGTAAGGTCATGTAGACATTTGCTTTGTGATGAGAGCAGTTTTAATGATGGTTATATGCTTGTTCAGTGTAGACTTTAGAAGAGAACATCTTCCAGAGTATATTTGCCCATGGCTTATAAACTCAACTCTTGCCATCATGGAGTGAAATGTCATCGCTTAAAACTCTCAATTGCCTTGGGTGTTTGTGGAGAAAACTTAGAACAGTGTACATCCAGAACATTGTTTCACATGCTCTGCTGCTGCTTCTTGCACTAGGAAAGAAGTGTGCTGTTCTAGTGGAATAATACCTACCTACATGGTGCCCATACTACTTAATATGCTCTGCAAGATGTTTGACATTCTCTGACATAACATTTGACTCACATTTGAGCCCACCTACAACTCTTCCTGTATTTTATCAAATCAACAGGTGCAATAGGCATAAAACAATGTTATTTTCTCTCTGTACGAGTGTTCTTGATACATGCTATACATATATTATATATATATTTATATATATTAAATGTATTGATAAGTAATTTTTTAATTTGTTATAATACCTGTAATTTTTATTTTAATCCATCTTGAGCAAGGCAGTAAAGCCACTAAGACCCAAGGGGGGTTACTGGGTGTGAAAGAATTAGAAAACAGAAACCTTATTAAGGAGTGAGACCTATAGAAAAGTGATCAGGAAGACAGATAATGATTGACATTGCATTTAAATTGTTGAAGATCAAAGTTTGCTGGTAAGCATGGAGCCATAAGAGTATTCCACAAGCAAGAAGTGCAAGAAAAGAAACTGTTAGCATAGAGCATAGGTTACATCTAGCCAATTCAACTAAATTAATGAGATATTTTTGCTAAGCTAGTACTGTTCTTATATACATGAAGTCTAGGTACCATAGTGAAGACCTCATCTGAAGAATTACTATGAAAATATTTATAGAAAAGGCACAGGGAAGCAACTTTACAATGGTGGAAAAGTGACTGAAGCTGAGATGTCAGATCCAATAATATTACTGTTGCTGCTTTGGATTTTATCAAGAATCCCTAAAAATATAGCAGTAATATTTGGAGCATGAATGAATGGTAGATTTACAGATAGATTTTGGAGAGAAAAATTGTCTTGCATGATACAGTAAACCAACTTTCTTAGCATGAGACTTAGCAATTTTATTATGAGTAAATTGAATTGCATACCCAGGGTGTTGGAATTTTATTTTCTCACGTTGTTAATACTCAGTATCTTTTTATACTTCAGTGATTAACATGTTGAATTTGAATCCAGTCCATTGATAATATTGAGATTTGTAAACTCTTATGTAATGAGTTATTGTTACATAACCACTATTCACCACTTTCCCTGGTCCACTTGAAATGATTTTAGTAGTTGTTAGTGTTTAGAAATTTGATTACATTATAATAAACTTTTTTCCTTTTTTTTTTTTAATGCCATGTCTATTCAGAACTTGTGATCATGGTTCTTCAAAGCTTCCTTTACTTTTTATTCCTATATGGCAATCTCCTCACAGATGAAGAACAGACTTCAAGCAGCAGAAATCTGATTTTTATAGAAGGATGCTGAGAATAACTGGGACCAAATATATTAACAACAATAAAGTTTGATAAAATGGAAACAAAAAGGTCACTTAACATCAGAAATAGGCAGTTGAAATTTCTAGAGCATATGAGGAAAGAGGGCTTGGAAAATTTGATACTCCCTGGTCAGATTGAAAGCAACAGCGACAGAGAGAAATAATGCATAATCTACCTAGTGAACTTGAGTAAATGGGTGGTGGAGCAGGGATAATAAAGAGAAATAATAAAAAGACGTAATTTATTAAGAGTTATAAATGACAGGAAATTGTGGAGAGCCAATATTCTGAAGAGACAAATAAAAAACAAACAATATTCTAAACACTTGGCTATATGACAATAATTATATGGATTTATATTTAATGGAAAATCATTGCTCTTTTTAATGTTTATTCAAAAGCCATGCTTATTGAAATGAAAGCATTCCTGTTCTATTTTGTAATATTGTTCTACAGAAATGCAAAATGAAGTGATGCTTAGCACCATATCACTTTAACATATCTGGAATATTGTCATTATATCAATCTCTCTAACATAGAAGGTAAGTTGAGGACTATTAACTAATGAAGGACTAATGAAACATTTTTTTTTAATTGTCCAATTCATTTTTAAGTATCTGATTGAAATAATCATGTTAAATTTATCATCACTATTTTTTCCTTAGTGTTTTTTCTCATGACATGTATATATGTATGTAATGTATGTATATTTTTGAAAATCAACTATTTTGGCTGCTTTTAAATTATTTTTATCATTCGTAGGAAAGCTTCATCAAAGCTAAAGAAAGAATTTTCTTCTTTAATCAAGTGTCAATTTCTGCTTAAAAACTAAGTGATCAAACTTGCCTTATCACAGATGACAGTAATGTGTGTGAATAAGCATACGAAACACTTATGCCTCTCTGTATTTCCTAACTGTTAGACATTTGTAAATATATTTCTGTATATGTTTGTAACAAAGACTTTTTCATGAAATGCTGATATTTGTATACCATGTGTGTATGTTAGTACTGGTTCAACAGTCATACTAGAGATAAGTATGCATATCTACAAGTGTATCTGATGTGGGTGCAGATTTAGTATTAAAAAAACTGCTAGGGACAAGTGAATGGAAGACAGCTAAGATAGAAAAAAGATTTGAAAAGTTAATTTATTAACATGTTATTTATGCACTAAAATTCTTGGAGAGAAAAAAGTGGAACTACTGTACAATTAATGTATAAAAGCTTGTATGTATTTACTCTACATACAGATGTGTGTGTGTGTGTGTGTGTGTGTGTATATATATATATATATATAGTCCTATGAATGCATTTGAATGGGCCTATCAGATGATGTATTGATTTTTCTTGTACAGAACCTGATTGTAGAGAAAAGCCAATGACGAATAAATATGCTATCAATGGACTCTCAGATCAACTAACCATAGCTTAGGCTGACACAGGGTCATATTTGTGAAGCAACTAGTAATGGTTGAATTCACTAAAGTAGAAATGGTTTATGAAACTAGTTTGTTTAGTATCACTATACAATGGAAACTCTTAGTAGATTGTGTGCCCGTGCTTCAGCTTACATTTGTGTGTGTGTGTATGTATATATATATATATATATATATATAATAAATAAAATAAAATATAGTATGTCCAAAGCATTCGGCTGCTATCAATTTTAGCAGATACTCAAATTTCATGCGATAGATTTTCAACTTAAAATAAAAAAAATGAGCTTAGCTTTTACTGGAAGAAACCCGAGACTTTGAAACCAATGAAAAACCCATTTATTGAATTAACACACTTTTATGAAATTCTTCTGTGTTTCTTCCCCTTTCTCGAAAACGCATTATCTCTGTTCAACCGTGTTAGTTTATTACATGTTCAACTAGCTGTTTGTTGCAATCTGTTCTACCTTTAATGATCGGTGCATTTGCTGTTAGCTTCTTTTTTTTTTTTTTTTTTTTTATCTTGTTTCTATTGCAGCAGAATCTAGGCAATGAATTTGCCTCCAGCTTCATTTAATTTTTTTAATTGAAATTTCTTATATTTGACAAGTGAATTAATATATTATTTATATTCATGATATCCTGGCCCAAACCACATTTTCAGGACTTTTTCGTTGGTTTGTTGTGAAGAATATAATCGATTTTTCAGAAAAGTTAAACTAGGAATGTGACTATCATTGGAAAAAGAAACTTTTTTTTTTTCATACTTTTAAGTTGTAAATTTATCCTCTTTTCTACTAAGCTGACCTAATTCTGTAATTTATAGTAAACATTGTCATTTCTATCTCCAACATTTTATATTATTTTTTTTTTTAAAGATTATAAAAAATTAGTCTGAATTAGAAAATCTTTTTTTAAAAATGTTCAAGAATACATTGTTTGGTTATTTATTTTTTAAACTGTTTAAGTTTTTATAGAATTTTTGTTCTTTCATATATTTAAAACTGCTAATAATTTAGTTCCACTTACATAGGAAGGCTATGAAGAAAACAGCATAACTCATAAATTAATGCATTTAATTCATTTGTCTGTGGTTATTTAATTTGTTAGAAATAACATTTGTGGTCTGTTTACAAAGGAATAGATGTTTAAATGACCACATACTAGATGAAACGGGAAAGTAAGTATAAATTATCTGATATCTATTGGTTTGCTTCCCCTAAAAATTAGAAATATAGTCAAAGGCAAGAAGCAGAAAGGCCTCAGCTCTATTTACATTATTCGGACTATTGTCCTCATCTTTGTTGCCATATGAAAAAGGCCGGAGCGTACAATGGCCGAAACATTGTAATAAATATGGTGACAAAGATAAATATGGCGAATAATGTAAATAGTGTACATAATACCTCATCTCAGAAATATAGACAGATACTGAAGGTGGGAGCTATATAGCGATTTTCCAAGTCGTAATTGTTCTAGCGAGGTGCCCAAAAGGTGTGAGCTATATATGGGGGAATGTCAAAATCAAACCCGCCAGAAAATTAACTGGTGGGGTAGTGTAGTAACAGACATTCGAAAGTGACAAATCCAAAAGTGCATTGGAATAGCAAAATATGCTTTCCAGAAACTAAGTAAACTATTAAATGGTTGGTAAATGTTAGGGGGAAAAAAAGACTATAATGTCTTATTTAATCCCTAAGGCAGTAACTGCTGGACAATCTCTTACTATTTGAAAAATAGTAGTTCTACTAATAAATGCTTAGAATACCATGAACAGAACAAGGAGGTTTTACAAGGACACTTATATTTACAATCAGAAAGAAAGTGTTGTAATTTCTGGGTCATATGCGGAAAGAGGGTCTGAAGAATCTAACAGTCACAAGACATACTGAAGGGAAGAGAAACAGAAAGTAACTTGTGTTTGTGTGAATGGATGGCAGAAAAAAGGGACAAAAGAATGGTAGAGTCAAGTTATTTAGAGCAATAAAAGACAGGAAGTAGTGGAGAGCCATGATCACTCACATCCTTGAAGTGACATGGCACATAAAATATTGATTTCTTCTTGCAAGTGTAGCTTTTGATAAAGATTTCAATGGCTTATTAATTCAGCATTTAGCAATGACTTCAGTTATCTAATGTTGATATTGAATATTTAGAACAGATTGATGAACCAATAAAGTTACATTAGTTCTTAGAATATATATCTTTTTACCTATTTGCAGAAATGTTTAGCTTTGTGATTACATTTTAAGTTTTCATTTTAAGCATTCTTTTTACTTTCAATTATTAACATCAAGATTCTACATATTAAACCCATTTATCTTTGAAAATTTGAACTTGAAAGTTTTGAAGCCAAATTATATGGTAAGGAAAAAAAAAAGCTTACTCTTTCAATGATGTAACAAAATAGGATCTCTTTTTGCTGGATTTTATACCTGACACAGGTGTTAATAATTGACAATTGGATGTAACAATCATATTTTACAGCAGATTTTAAAAAATGCTAAAGACCAATCATAATTGTAGACAGTATATTTTTTTCTCATTTTTGTAATTTAGTATATTTTTTTGACTGTTCATGATGATGAATCCTTAATCTTTCTGTTTTATTATTATTATTTAAAATTGTGGAGATGCTAATTTAGAAATTAAAATAAAATTAAAAATCAAACTAGGATTGGTTAATTGCAGATATACAAGAAAAGATATACAGTTAGGTGTTTTTTTTGTTGTTTTTTTTACATAAATTTTTTATTAATTGGATAGCTGGTGATTATGCAAATTAATCTTTTGATGTCAGTTAAATTATTTTCACAGTAACAAAATTTGACTGAACTTAAAACTTGACATACTAGAAATATTTTTCACCTTTTAATATTCATAATTATATAGTTTTAATGATATTAATAACAATATAATATATATAGGACAATGGCCTAATGGATTAAAGCATTGTTTCATTACATAATAATTGTGAGTTGCAGTTTGTACTTGAACTCGGTGGAAAAAGGGTGAGCAATAACTGAGCAGTACTAAAAATAAGAACTAGACAAGATATCCTTAAATATGGGCAATGGAATCAGGACAGTCTATCCCAGTAGATTAAATAAAGTGTTCAGAATTTCCTGTAGGTTACCCAGATTGATATATATACCGAAAGCTAAATATCAATAACTATGCTATTATGTTCATCATTACAAATTACTATTGAGTAATTATCATGTACTACTTAGTCGAACATACACATTTCTCTTTCTGATTTTTCTTTAAATGTTGGTAGTTTGGTTTTAAGCCATTGTTCTTGCATCTTTTCTCTCCATTTATATTTGCACATTTTTTCTTACTGATCAATTCAAAGTCCTTGCTTATTACTCTTTAATTTTTTTTCAAATCTCCTTTTGTGATATTCTCACAACCATTTTTCTTGTTTTTATCTTGTCTATATTTGCAGTTTCTTTTGTTTTGAGTGTTCTATAATTTGTTCAACATATTCGCAATTCTCAACACTGTGTTCCCATCACTCAATATCTTTAAAATATCTTGTTTCCTTTTTGAGATTATATCTTTCTGTTATGACCAATGGCAATGTTTATCTATCTGAAATTACAATCACTATATTATTATATACATTTGTTTACAATATGAACAACTCTTGAAATGTTTAATCGAATCTCACACCACCAAATAAGTTACAAATATTTCTGCTAAAAACATAAGTTGAAATTTGCATGACATTTTTTTTTTTTCATATAAACATAAGTATATATTGAAAATGTTACCATTATCAGTTGGTTATACATTAAAGCCATGTTGGAAGTACTTTCATGGTGTATTTCTACTTAAGCATATTAATTTCCTGGTAGAAGAAAAACCTGTTCAAATCTGTTTTGATTTCACTATCTTACTGAAGATGACCTCAAAGACTGTAGAAATTTTAATAGTATATAGATATGTATGTCTCTGATATCTAGTCGTAGCTGAACATAAAAGATGATTTGAAAAATGTTTTTATTGTCTTGAAGAAAAGCATTTGAATTTTTAAAATAAATTACGAATTCGGGTAATTTTAAAAAATGTTTTTGACATTATTCTAAAAGTTGACAACAAAATGAAAATTTTTTTTGCACTGTATTTGGACTATTATTCGAATCTTTGTTGTTATCAAAATGTTTCAACTGTCGGGCTCTCTGACCTACCTCGGGTGTATATTGTTTTGGGTAACCTACAGGAAATTCTGACCTGAACTCTTTATTTAATCTATGGGAGTAGACTGTTCTTATTCTGCTGCAAATGTTTAGGGATATCATCTAGTTCTTACTTTTAGTACGCTTCAGTTATTGCTCACCTATTTCCACTGAGTTCAAGTACACATTGCCTGCCCCAAGGATTGAACTCACAACCACTGTCACCAAATCCATAAACCGATGATGCTTTAATCTGCCAGGTTATTGTTCTGAAATGTTATAACAACAATGATGAGGACAATGGTTTCAATATAAATAGGGTAGATTATAACTTTTCATCCCAGAAATTAGAACAGAAAGAATGAAAATTGTTTATTATTTAAGATTTCATTAGAGGTTTTTTTTCTCTCCCCCTCTTATTGACTTCTGCAACAACTAGTTCAAATAGCCCATTAAAAAACATACAATTAGAATGAAAGTCATAACTTAGGATGAAATTTGAACCTGCTCCTTGTAACTTGAAAATTTGTATTTCATCGATGATCATGATCAATCTCTCAACTATTTCAGTCGTGGGGGGGGGGGGGGACTTGAGTGCAGAAGAAAGAGACTTTGATTCTTCTTCCTCATGATCTATTCAGAGGGCTTTCAGACAGCTTGGCGGCCATCTCCTCTCCAAGCTCTTGACCAACAGCTGAAGACCACAGAATATTGTGACAGTCATCCTTGGTCTATGCACTAGGCCTTCAGGTTTTGAGTTTAGTGTTGTTATTCTCCTAGACCAGTTTCCACCTACGGCTATAGTATTCAGTCTGTCCTATTTACCTGGGGGTGTCTATTGATACCTTTCACAAGGGTGTTAGCGCATAAGTGGATTAAGTAAACTTGACTGGAATTCGAACTCCGCTCTCTGATTCCTCAATCTGATTTGGTATCCATTATTTCACTATGCATCATTGATACCTTAATCAATTCAAACTGTGTTCATAATAATATTGTTGCCGCCCTACTTCAAATATCACATTCTATGTTTACTACTTAGAAGTTAGGTGTTTTATAAAATGTCCAAAAAGTGAATAAAGCTGCTGTTGTGAAAAAGAAATGCAAGAAATAATTGTTTGGTATATATGACCCAAATAAATACTAGTTCAATTGAAAATCATCTTTTTCTTTTCTTAAAGACAAAATGTGAGGAACATTAACTTTCACAGGATGACGTCTACATGATTCTTGAATATGTGACCAATTTGGAATTTCAGTAAGAGCAAAAAAAAACAAAACATTTTATAGAAAATCTTATTCTTATTTGTAAATCTTGTTTGAACTAGCAAAAGAAAAAATGTAATTAAAAGCTTTCTTTTTATATATAAATGATCAGGTATTGATATTTTCAACAGTAAAATTTGCTGTCATTTTAGAATTATGTCTGCCAAAATTTCTAAGTCAGAAATATTTCAATGTCATGGTCAGCGTCTTTTATCAAGTTTAGCCCTAGATAAGTAAAGTATTTCACTGAGAAAGTTAAGTTCTTATTACTTCAAATCAGCTTTTTTATTTTTATTTATTTATTTTTTTTCATAGTAAAATACTTGTAAGGAACATTTTCAAAGATTTTACTCTGATTTCTTTGGATGTTATAAAAAGGAGAATTTGAGACTATTTCTCTGTATCCATTTTAGGGACATTATGTGCCTTGTGTTGTAATGGATATTTGCTTGGAATGAGAAATTGGAAAGCCAAATTTGAATTCCAGTCTGGTTTGTTACATTCACTTATGTGCAAATACCTGTGGGAAAGGTATGAATCCTTCTCTTCTCCTCCCTAGCTATGGGTTGAATAGCAGGACAGACCGAGTCCTATAACCTTAGATGGCAAGCAGTCTACCATAGAAAGAAACAGCAACCTACTGTGGGAAAATCTTCTGCCTAGTCAGTTACAAATCAAAAGAGAAATGATCGCCCAAGCATGCATCATGTGTGACCGAGTTGAGAAGGATTTTTCTAGAAATGTTAGTAGCAGCATATTTAGGAACTTGAGATGTAAATAGCACTTTTTTTTTAATTCTAGTTTAAAAATAAAAGTACATAAATACATCAATAAGTCCATAACCTAATAATGAAAATCATTTATTTTCAAAAAAAATAAAAAAAATAATGTGGTATCATCTCCTTCCTTGTTAATGTACATGTTAACATTAATCACATAATCACACTTTATCCAGTGAATATTTAAGATGAAAATTGAGCTTATAAATAAGTTAAGCCATGGACTTATTGATTGAGCCAAAATAGTCTGTTAAGACAAAGAGCAAAAAGAACTTGTTGATGTGTCAGAAACCAATGATTATATTCACATTTTTTGTTTTTGTTTTATGACTTGCTTGTTTTTATTTCTTAGGTATAGTGTTTGTGTGGGTGTTCTGAATTAACATATCAAAAGAAAAGTGCAGAAAGAAGCTTCAAACAAGAAAACTTTATAAAATAATAAAGAAAAATAAACAAGTTTTTATTCATATTGTAATTAAGTGGGAAGTGAAAACTAAAATGACTATCATTAAAATTCTATTCAAAGGTTTAGTAACCATTAAATTAGTATCATGGGGCTAATAAGGATGTCTTGAAATTATATATATATATATATATATATATATATATATATATATATATATATAATATATATATATACACGCACCAAATTCAGCATGTTTTTTTACTTACAATAAAACAGTAATAAAAGTATCAGTTTTAATTATTTCAAAGCAGAGTATTTTTTTCTTTTTAATATCAAGAATATTTTGATCAATAACTCATCAAAAGATACTTTGCCACTGATAAAACTTGTTTATTTCAATTTCATCCTTTAAGGTGCAAATTCTTATAAATATTGATAATGTATTCACGGTCTGAAATAGACTGGCTTCTCTTTCACTTCACCTGATGGAATTATTTTAGATTGGATTACAGGAAGTATAAAGAGTATAAATTTAGCTCCCTAACCTGACTGCTACAAACAATTGATGGGTTTTCAGTTAATCATTTCAAGAACGAACTCGTCTGGGATACTATAGATGGTTTCTTCATCAAAAGTTACAAAATTACTCTAGGTGAGAGATTATTTTACACTGTTCAGTTTAACACACTTGTTATTTGATAGTTTTGAAAAATGTATTTTGATCAAAATCAATTCAAAAACTGAACCACCTTTGATTTAATGATATTTGACATTCAAGGGTTCAAATCCAAGTTTGCTAAACTTCAATATTTTTTTATATTTTTCTTAAACACAACACTTTATCACAACAAGTGTATGTACTTGAGTATAGTGCAAGTTTTTATGATCAGTTTTTTATCTTCTTTTTAATGCAAAAAAATAAATAAATAGGGGCAGTACTATACACAGGTAAATTTTTTCTGGAGTGGTTAACATTCATGCAAAAAAAAAAAAATCAGGCGTCACACTGTACATGAAGTCAGCTTATACATTGAGTATATATGGTAATCCTCTTATGTTTTTGTTTTTTAAAGTATTTTTTATTGAAATATTTTATGCTTTCACAAATGCCAACCATTGCAAAACAATCCCTGAGTATACTTTAGGTTATTAAAAGCAAACAAAAAACAATATCACTCACTCTCTCTCTCTCTCTCTCTATATATATATATATATATATATATATATATATATATATATATATATACACACACACACACACACACACACACACACACACACACTCTTTTTCAAGGAAGAGCCTGGGGAATATCTGCAGTGAGTAAGCTAAGTGCTCTTTCTGGAGGAGTTCTTTTGTCTGAGATGACATTCTCTGTGTTTAGAGCCACTGTAAAGAAGGCATAATTTGGGGTGTTCACTTGAAAGACTTTAACTAGATTATACCCATTAATGTTGTGGCACTACAGCTCCAGAAATCTTGTTTAATGAAGTTAAAATAACTCTTCCATACTATTTGTTGCAACTTTAGATTTAATCTACTGTGTTCTTAGAAGATGTGTTCATTTCTTTTTAATATGAAAAAAATGTGTACATGTTCATGCATTTATATCTCAATACATTAAAGGTGATTCCTTTAATTGGATTCCTGATAGGAATAAATTCAAAAATACATTGTGATAAACACCTGGACTGAGCATTTGTCTAGCTTAGACAAATTGATTTTAATGGTCATTCAGAATTATGTGACATAATGGAAAAACTATACAGTTTGTATCTTTCATATCATATAGACATATAGATATCAAAATCTGTCTATATTTCTGAGATGAGGTATTATATACACTATTTACATTATTCGGACTATTGTCCTCATCTTTGTCACCATATTTATTACAACATTTCAGCCGTTGTACACACCGGCCTTCTTCAGGTGATTGGAATGTCGAACTGAACCCTTTAATTCGCTCACTAGGGTAGACTGTTCTAGTTCCACGTGCCACGTTTTTAATGTATGTCAGTTATCTGTTAATTCCCCTCTCCAAGTTCTCCACTGCCTTAACCGGGTATTGAACTCACACTGTTTGGGTCCTGTCACTGGACCTAACCAACTTTATCCACTGTGCCATGTGTCCTTGAGGACATCTGTATATGAATTTCTGGGTATTATAAACCTAATGTCTTCAGCATCATTTTTTACCAGTGCTCATATTGCACAGTGGATAAAGGCATTGGTTAGATCCACTGACAAGACCCATACAGTTTGAGTTCAATACCCGGTTAAGACAGTGGAGAACTTGGAGAGGGGAATTAACAGGAGATAACTGACAACTGACATCCATTAAAAACGTGGCATGTGGAACTAGAACAGTCTACCCCAGTGAGTGAAATGAAGGGTTCAGTTTGACATTCCAACCACCTGAAGAAGGCTGGAGTGTACAAAGGCCGAAACGTTGTAATAAATATAGCGACAAAGATGAGGACAATAGTCCGAATAATGTAAATAGTGATATCAAAATGTATATTTTTTTTATTTTACAAGCAAAACAAATCTTTTGCAGAATCATTCATCTTTTTTTATTATATCCTTGATTAATTTTCTGTAAATTATTTAAAGTCAGAAAATATTTTTAGATTATAAGAATTTTTTGGAGATTAGTGATACAAATCTTTGTAATTGACCCATATCTGGGGAAAGAAAAGGTGGATTAATACCTTTACCAATGGAATTTACACGTAAATGAATATAACAAACTCAATGGGAATTGGAACTCAGCTCTTCGGTTTCTAATTCTGAGCTGTTATCCATTACATTGCCTGCACATCCAAGCTTACAGCACCTGGTATTCCTAAGTGGTCACCCATCTAGGTACTGGCCAGGTTTGATGTTGCTTAACTTCGATGATTGTACAGGAATCGGTGTTTCACTGATGTGACTGAAAAATGACTGTGATAGACTGAAAAGTTATCTGGAAAGTGAGAAGCCAGAAGAGAGTTCCACAAGTGAGAAGTGCTGGTTAAAGAAACTGTTAGCAAAGAATGTATGGTTGCATCTAGCCAATTCAACTGTAAAATGACGAGACTTTATTGCCAATCTAGTACTGCACTTAAATTCATAAAGTCTAGTTACCATAAAGGAAAGTTCATCAGAACAATTATTATGAAAACATTTATAGAAACGGCATAGGGAAGCTAGTTACTGGAGTGGGAGAGTGACTGAAGCCGGGTTAATCAGTATTTTGTAGCTGTTTTAGAAATTATCAAAGCAAACATGCAGATTTATTTTGTTTACATGCTTATATGTATATGCATTGACTTGCTCTCTCTCTCTCTCTCATTCGCGTGTATACAAATACTAATATGAAATATAATAGCCTTTTGACCACATCACATTGAAACACTGATTCCTGTACAATCACCAAGTTTAAGCAATACTGAACCTTGTTAGTACCTAGATGGGTGGCCACTAGGAAATACTAGGTGCTGTAAGCTTGGATGTGTGGGTGGTGTAATGGATAGCAGTTCGGAACGGGAATTCGAAGAGCTGAGTTCCAATTCCTGTTGGGTTTGTTGTATTCACTTAAGTACAAAAACCCTTGAGAAAGGTATAAATCCACCTCTTCTTCTCCCAGCTATGGGTTATTTAGTAAGATTTGTATCACCAAACCATTATCATCTCAAAAAAAAAAAAATTAATGCAATCTAAAAATATTTTTTGGCTTTAAATAACTTGCAAAGCATAAATAATCAATCAATATTATAAATACATATCATCGGGAATGGTGTCTGGTAGTTTAATGTTCTCTGCTTCTGATAAGATTGACACAGGTGAAATCAGGCTGCAGATCAAAATATGGCCTTAAAGATGATGGCACTGATGAGAAACAATGTAATAAATTAAACCTTAGCAATATGTGAAATTTAACTGAAAAAGTTTTGGTCATTGTTCATACATAATTTTGCTTAGCCTAACAAAAATATTTAATGCCTAACAAAAGTGTTTAATGCAGTAATCCTATTGTAAATATACATCTTTTTTTATGTTGCCTCTAAATATGAGCAAAATGGATAGATTAATTTTCCTGAAAATTTAGTACAATCATCATTCTATTACTGAAACAAAACTCTGACCCATTTTCATATTGTTAGTATTTCATTTTTTAGTATTATTTTTATTTAATCTTTGGACTACTGCTGTTACCACTACTTGTCTGCTGTCTTTTTATTATTTCTAATCATTCCTACATGTTTAAAAGCAAATATATATAAAAGAAAATCAATGGAAAAAGGAATTGGTCAAGTAAGCGAGAACTTTACTCTGTGCTAAAACTTGTAGAGCCCTTCAAATTGAACTTATTTCACCTATGCATGTATGCACATGTCACTATCTCACCTGCTGGATTTACTGTTTTCTACCATGGTGACAAAATAATAAAGCAACAGGCTGTTGACATGTTGGAACATGACAGTTAATAAATGTCCTCTTTTCTTTCTGCTAGCTTGGGAACCTTTGACCAAAAGGAGGGAATTTTAGCTACTTACTTTGAAATAGTGACAGGTATTTTGTTGTTAGACTGGGTTTTAACGTTAGGATTTTAAACTTATTTAGCATCATGCAATACAATTTTAATTTCTGTTTGGAAATAAAACCTTCAACAGATGTTTTTTTATCTTATGCTAAAGTGGACAGAAAATTGCAAAATTCATTTTTTTTTTCTTTTGAGGAATTTGAATTCTTTTTGGAAAATGTTAAGATTTCAAAAATAGACACCTGTATACATTCTTAATAGTTTCTTAGTCTACATTCTAGCATTCATTTATTTTTGAGAATACTTTTTTTTTTTTTTTCATATATATTTTGCAATTTAGCTTTGAGTATTCATCTAAAGTGATGTATAGATTTAACTAATTAACTCTAATTTTGGTGAGAAGCTTTATAATGAAAAACTAAATCTTCCATTTAAATATTTGCTCTTTTAAAATTTGTCTTAATAATACCATGTCATGTGAATAATTGTTTGTTTCAGCTGTGAGAACTTTTTTTTTTTCTTTTGTGGTTGGTTACCATAATTTGTTTCAACATCTGCACTGTTTTAACTTAGTCAGCACATTAACTATGCTTACAACTCCTGTCACCCACATACTCACATTCTCAGATAGCTTTGTGGGTAATGCTGCTGTGGTTGCAGTCATTATAACTGTGCACAATATAGATTGACTGTATCCTGTAATGTCATAACAAAATATTCATTGTGTTTATTTGACATTTCATCAACAACATGATGTTATGGATTCCATGATGGCTGTTGGCTTTCAAGTGAGAAGCTACCTCTGGCATATCTTGAAGCAGATACTTGCTTTATTTTTTTTTTTCAGTCTTATAAGAGTGTTAAAAATTAAACATATTTAGCATTGTAGATACAAGTCTTAGAACAATGTGTTGTCTCAATTTAATGACTAGAGACTTAATCTGTTTCTCTTGATTATACATTGTTTACTGTTACTAATGCAGACTGTAGATTAACCTGCTTTCTCCACCATCCTCTTAAGTATTGTGTGTAAGGAATAACTCCTAGTAGAACATTTGACAAGGGATTACAGGGTCTATCATTAAATCTCCGATATTAGCAAGATGAGATTTGATAGCCGACTAGTGGCTATATTGGAAATTATAAGAATGTCAGGAGATAAAATAATACGCTCTCATAAAAGTAACAATTCCTCCATGGGCAATTAAAAGCACAGCACACAAGCATCTCTTTATGATTTCTTTGGATTATTTTACTCTGTCAAATTAGTTCTTTCCAAAGATGAAATAAAGGAAAAAGGTAAAAAATATTGTGAAAAGTAAAAAAAAAAATTGTAAATATGTGTGTATATTTTCCACTGATGTAACATAGCTTCCCTCTGCCTTTTCTATAAATACTTTCATGGTAATTGTCCTGGTAAACCTTCCTCTATGATGTCTAGACTTTATGAATTTAAGCACAGTATGAGATTGGCTGCAATGTCTCATCATTTTACAGTTTAAATAAATGTAAGTTCTTTGTCTTGCACTTCTCACTTGTGGACATCTTTTCTGGATTCTTGCTTTCTGGTCAAGTTTGATCTTCAAAAATTTAAATACAATGTCAATCATTAACTTCTTTAATTTTTTTTTTTTTTTTATATATTGTCCTCTCTCCTTAATAGTATTTTTTTTATTTCTTTTATTCTCTCACATTCAGTAACTCCTTGAGTCATAGTGGCTTTATTGCCTTGCTTGGAGTGAAATGATATATATATAAATTTAGGATATTAAAACAAAAATGTTAAAAAGCGCTACACAATTGACACACACAGACACACACACACACACACACACACACACACACACACACACATATATATATATAAAAAGAAAGAACAGTAAGATATAAAATCAGGTGTTCTTATAGATATTTTTATTTTTACACAATAGTGCTCAATGTAAATTTACAGAGCATTAATATTATAAATTAATTAATTTAAAATATGGTTTTTTCGCTACACAGTGATACCATGTTTCGGAAATGGAAGCTAAAGCCCCATAATTTAATTTTGTTATTAAACCAAAGACATTAGTTCCATTTCCTCGTCAAGCGAATTTTTAGACTCCAAAATTTGCTTGATGGGGAAATGGAACTAATGTCTTTGGTTTAATAACAAAATTAAATTCAGGGGCTTTAGCTTCCATTTCCGAAACATTTATAATATATATATATATATATATATATATATATATATATATATGAATGAAAAGAGAGTTCATACCTCAAGTGATCTTCAGACCATGGTTTCAAGATTGTATTGAAGTGTGAAACAAGCAATTATCATGTACTATTGATTTCTATATTGACACTGTTTCCACCTGCAAATATTATCTTTGGTATTGCACACACTTCTCCCATAAATATAGCAATTTTAAACAATATAACAATTACCATGGCTGAGTGCTCAAAATGTTAATATTTCAATCGTCAGATCCAGGTTTGAATCTCGCCCATTTTGCTTTGTTAAGGAGGTGACTTGTTGATAATATTGGCCTGGGGAGATGATCCCAGAGTGTGGCACCATTGGGGAGTACCTGATAACCATAAGACAGGTTATCTCAAGCATTGAGAATGAAATTGGTGGGGCATAACTGTTTGGGAGCTGTTGATGGTTGTACAAGCACAAAATCACAAGTCATTATGACTGAGGGTTTGAACATACTGGTTTTTAACTACTGATCACACCAGATTATTCACTCTCTCCTAGCAACTGTAACTAAGGTCTGCTCAGTATAGTTACTGTATAAATCATAAACTGGCTATGTAGGTGTGAAGAAACACAAATGTACATAGGCAGGTTTGAAATGAGTGCTAACCATGCTTATAAAAAAAATATATATATATATATATATATATATAAGTTTTCACCTCTGTTTATGCATTCACATGATTTAAAATGTATGTTTGAAGAATCCTGTCCATAAATTATTACATTCTTGACAATAAATTATATGTTTACATACCTATCTTAAGAGCACATAAATTCATACCAAACAACTCAAACACAACTGTTATTAAGTCTTCTTTCCTGAGGGGAAACTTATTCCTGTCTTAGATAACTTTAACCTGCATTTGACTTGTAGAAGTCAACAAACAGGTTTTTTACTTTTCCTAAAAACCTCATTTTTATTAGTGTCTTCCTTGCTTTCCTCGCTCATCTTATTTGTACTTTATTGACTTAATCTACTTTACAGCTCCAATTTACTACTAGATGCACAGCCTTTAACAGGCTGAAAAGTGAGGAAAATATGTTTTTGCTATAGGAAAATCTCAGGATTTAATAAATGCAGCCACCTATGAATCTATAGTGCAAGTAATTGCCTGCAGTTGTTTAAAAAAAAAAGGCTTTAATTTAAATCCTGATAAGAGAATTAGATTTAGGAACAGTCTAGCCAGCATGAATTATGTTTAATTGTTTTATCTATTCCTGTGTTATTTTTTTCTTTTTTTTCTTTTTCAAGTTTGATTGTGAAATCTTTATCCTCAAATGATTGTACATTGATGTACTTCTGGTGTTGTAAATATTCTTTGATGTAGGAAATGTCAAGTGATGCTAGAACCTAACATTTCTTTGTTTTTGTTGACTGATGACTGAATTATCTTAAAGTGGATGTGTGTTTATATTCCCCTTAGAAAATACTGTCTCTAAGGTAAAAGAAAAGCATGTAGATATTTTCTCTTCCATTCCTTTTATTCCTGGTTTGATTGATGTCCCAGAAAGCATTTCTTAGACATTTGTAAGCCCAGAGTACTTTACAAAAATATAACATGGAACCAAATTCATGCATTGTTTTTCTTCTTAAGAATAGCCATAATGGAGAACTGACATCTGAAGATTGGTTTTTTGCTTTGGATCAACTTAACAAGAGTTTGGTTGAATTTTGTTTTACATTGATATAACTATTTCCACTTTCCCTATATATATATATATATATATATATATATATATATATATATATATGTTTGTATGAGGCAGGTAATGGGTAGTCTTATTTCTTCAATATTTTTTAGTGCAAATTATATAATGTGCAGGTGGTGTAATGGATAGTGGCTTGGAATGAGAAATTAGAGGGTCGAGTTCAAATTCTAGTCGCATTTATTACATTGACTTATGCACAAATATGTTTGGGAAAGGTATGAATCCATATCTTCTCCCCCCACCTAGCTAGGAAGGCAGACTGGCCCCTCTAGCCATGGTTGGCAGTCAGTCTGGGAAAAGGAAAACTGAATTAAAAGCCATATGTGGCACTGACACTGCAATTGAGGTATTTTAACAGTCTGTTCCTTAATGGTTGTTACATTATGATGTTAACCAAGTTAAGCTGAGTTGATACAAATACTTATGTGTTTATATCAATTATAAATATTAGTGAAAGGGGGTTGGTCTGAATAATTTTATCATTTACCAAATTAGTCCAGTTTAAAATTACATAATTATCTGTCTTATAGAACTTAATAGTTCCCAATTATGACTACCTTCTCAACATTTTATTTTTTTTAGTAACTTTAAATCTTTTGTTTCTTTTGGAAAAGACAATCTGATAGCTGAGACAGTTTTGCTAATGCCTTCATAACATTAGAAATGAGAAATTTTCCAGAATTGCTATGATGGCTGCTTTTGCTTTTTCTTCTATCCCATCTTTGATCATTTGGTGAAATTAAGCAGACAACCTTGAAGTGGACTTGTCTTAGTGAATGTATGAACAGATTTAGGTAATTTAAAAATTTATACAATTTAGCTTTTCACTCACTAAATATTTCAAGAGAGCTTAAAAAGAAATGGACAGTGGACAATTTGTGTATGAACAAGGTTAGTTTCTTGTCCATTATTGATAACAGAAATTATATTTTCACAAATGAGCCTGATCTGTTTTCATTGAGTATTCTTGAAAATTGTTTGCTATTTAGATTGTATATTTCATACAAGGAGTGCTGAAATATTATCAAGATCTAACCCACTTCCCAAAATTTGACTTGTATTGAAGATAATTTTCTAGATTTGAAAAAACTGAAATGCTTTAGTAAAGTAAGACTTCCACTGTTGTATGATGTTTTTCTATAATTTGCTTATAGGTGGATTAGTAAATGAAAAAGATTAAAGATAAAAAGAAAAAGAAAAACTGATTGTTTAGAAAACAGTAGCCATGTAAATACTGATTGTGGCCAGGTAAAATTGTTAGAATTTTAGTTTTTCATGTTGCTTACATTTGAAAGGTTTGCCTGCTACATAATCTGTTAACTTGATGAATGGCATTTGACAGATTGACCTAGAGGTAGTGGCTTTTAATAGAAGATTCTTTATACAGAGGATGAAAATCAGCTAATGATTTCTTCAGTTTAGAATAGGTGCCTCTTAGTTCACCTCGAGGCATTTTCATCTCTCTCTGTGCCTGGGTTTACATGTGTTTGCGCACACACATACACAAAATTTGCTATATTTATCAAGCAAATGTGTTCAATATCAGGGATAGAGTTTATGGATAGTGTGAACAGAAATGAACATCATACTGTGACTTTCATACCTTTAAACAATTGTTAGACCATGTGTAGGGTCTGGATATTGGCCACTGGGTGCTGGTGGGGAAATAAGGAAACTGTTTTTTCCCAGTTTAGGGTTAATGTTTTTCATTTAATTTTTATTGTTTATTTTCTTCATTACTGAAGTTTGGTATTTAAAATAGTTTATTAGATGTGGTTTTTGGATTATTATTTATTTATGCTTTGGAGTTTAGTTGTGGTTGGAGGTAGCATAGTAGGAATTTATTTTTATTAGATGTGTGCTTTTACTGGAATATATTTCACACTTAATAATAATTATAAAATAAAATTATTTTTTTTTGCTTTTAACAATGTAAGTACTAGAACAGTGATGTGCTTTTGAATTTGGTTTATTTTGAGCTTATATTTTTTAAAAAATGCATGTAACCATGAATGGTGGATAATTTCCTTACGGATAAGAAAGAAAACCCAGTAGAAATTGGGTTCTACAGAAGGATACTGAAAAATCTATGAACAGAGTATGCAACAAGGAAGTCTTAAAGAAAATGGCAACAGAAAGAACACATACTCAGAATCAGGAAGACAGCTGAAATTCTTTGAACACATAATGAGGAAGGAAGGTTTGGAAAACTTGATCCTCACAGGGCATATTGAGGGTAAGAGAGATAAGGCAAGGCAGTGAGCCACTTAGCTGATTAGCTTGTATGAATGGATGGTGGAACAGTGGAGTGAATAGCAAAGGGAGAAAGAGCCACATGGGATAGAAAGTTGTGGAGTGCCTTTGTCCTGAATGGATGCAGCTCATAGAAGAAGCTCCCCTAAACAAAAAAAATCATACATTAAAATCTGGACAAAATGTTGAAGAAAAATACACTAAGAAAATAAACTTGTCTTTAAATTAATGATTTGTGGTGGTGATAATGTTGATGATACATGGTTTAATTTTGGTCTGACATAGATTAAATGTGTTTATAATAGGTGTATACTTACACTGAGGAGGAAGTCATTGAAAGATTATCTTAGAAATAAAAACATTCTTATAATCAGTGATAAACCATGGAAAATGAGGAATCTGTCATTAAATGACCAGCATTTTCAGACAGTTATTATTGTTAATGGAAATTACTGAGATTGTTATATACACTTTACATATATGGTTTTAAATGAGTTACATGGATAAGAAGAGTTTTATTTGTTTTGCCTCAGTATAGCTTTTTAGCTTCTTTTCTAAGTAGAACTGAGGCAATTTTGTTGCACTGAATATATTTTGCATGTATAACACTTAGCTACATTAAAGAAAAAGATTCCAATTAGAAAATCATTAATGCAAGAAAATTTACATAGATTGAAGCTATTGTTTTTTAAATATATTAACAAGAAGCCTGTATCTGTTTTTATATAAAGCAAGGCCTTTTTTTCTGATATATATTGTAAATAATAGAGGGTGATGAATAGTTAGAAACCTCTGAAAGGAAATATTCTGTTTGTGCATATGTGATAAATCCTATAACTGTTACAAAAAAGTCACAGGAATGGTTGATTAATAAAGGATTATTTATTATAGGGCAGAGTAAGAATCAAACTCACTGTCATTGACTTGTAAGAATAGTTTACTAATTACTGTTCCACAATGTGTTGTTCATATATATATATATATATATATATATATATATATATATATATATATATATATATATATAATACAAATAAAGTGTGTCACAGTTGATTGATGATATTTTCAGCATCTCAACTCGTGTTTCATAGATTAACTTTTTTTGTAATTGTTCAACACATACACTTCAAGAGGTTTCAGCAATTAACTGCTTTTTTTCTCATATTGTATTTTCTTTATAGTAATTTTGATGTAAACAGTTTATGGGCTATTTGGGATGTTCTTATTATTGTTGTTTTTCTTTCTCCTTTTGTGTGCATGTTATATATATATATATATATATATATATATATACTATGCTACCTATATATATAAAGAATAGGTCTGCCTGCAAATGACTGGTTCATCATTCAAATCATCAGATTTCAGGTTTATTAACCTAAAATTTCTGGAAACAGACAATCTGTATATTTCTAAAAATAAAAACAAATTTTAACAGAAAAACAGTGTATACTAATAAGTAAAAATGAAAAGTATGTCATTATTTAATGATAGTAATGACATCCCTGATAAATTTTTAGATGTTTTATGTTACTTGTCTAATTTGTAGAAATAATTTTTTTGTAATTGATACACTGTAAATATAATCAAAGTGAACAAATTCCATAATTCATGCTATGGCTATGCATGATTATCTGATGCACCAGTATTTATAGAGACTGTATACAAAGCACCAAATATTATATTTTTCTTTTTTTATCATTTCACCCCAAGCAAAACTACTAGGTACCAAGTGGTTACTGACAATAAAAGAACAGGATCCAAGGAGACAGATGACAATTGAGGTTGCATTTAAACCTTTGAAGGTCATAGTTGACAGGACAGTAAGAAGCTGGGAGAAAGAGTTCCATAAGCAAAGAAGTACAGGCTAAGAAACTATTAGCATAGAACTTATGGTTATATCTAGCAATTTCAACAGTGAAATTATGTGACCTCATAACCAGTTTAATACTGTGCTTAAATTTTGCAAAGTAGAAGTACCAAAAAGGAAATCCCATCAGAACAATTACCATGAAAATGTTTATAGAAAAAGTACAGGGAAGCTACATTAGAATAGTTGGAAAGTTACTGAAACTGAGATGACACACACACACACACACACACACACACACGTTTGTGTGTGTGTATATATATATATATATATATATATATATATATATATATATATATATATATATATATATATGTGTGTGTGTGTGCGTGTATATATGTGTGAAGATGAGACAAAGTGGAAAAGTTTTTATCAAAGTTGTGTTTCTGCTAAAAATGTATGTTTTCAATGGCTTCTTCAGTTTGATAATAAAAGAAAGACAAAAATGTCTCGGAATCTCTGAGAAGTAAGCATTGTAGACCAAATTTGTTGCCCCAGCTTATCACCTTATGATTTAGGCTTCAAGAGAGTCTGTTTGTTGGTCTTGTTTGTTTTATCTTTATAGAGCTGTTTGGTATTCTTGGATTTTATATCAGGGATTTATTAGAGTATTATTTTATATACATGCATGAACATATACACTCCGACATATGTGTACCTACATATACATCCACACAGGAGTATACGTGTTTTAGACCCTTATGTATTCTACTTGTACATTCATGCATACATATACTTGCTCATCGATATATAGCATCAGATAGATATGTATGTATGTATGTATGTATGTATGTATGTATGTATGTATACATTCATAGAGACATATAGAGGCATTTTAAAAAAATATTTTTTAATGTTTTCCTGTGCACATGTTCATACATGCCACTATTCATATATACATATCTGTACACAGCTATATAGGGACATGTACTTGAAACCACACAATATATTTAAGATCTTATATATATATATATATATATTGCATTGTGATATTGTTTTTGCAATAATTGGTCAAATAACATATGGCCCCGTCTTAGATTTGCTGTTGAGATCTGCAAGATACACTGCATTTTCTTCTCAGTGAATTCTGTTCTTGCCTGATCAGATTCGCATTTTTTTTTTTTAAATCAAAACTGTGGTCAAATGTATTACAGTGAACTACCAGTCAATTTTCTCCAGTGGCAAAATATGTCTTTGATAAATTTTCCTTTTTGTTTCATCATCACTTTTGTTTTGGATATTGTAAATCTTACACACACACACACACACACACACACACACACACACACACACACACACATACACATACATATATATATATATATATATATATTAGTGGAAATAGTTATATGAATCTAAAACAAAATTCATCCTTATAAACAAAAAGTAATATTTGAATGACAGTTTTCTGTTATGGCTATTCTTCTATCTGACTGGTAAAAATGGCATTAATTATGTTATTTCTTGTTTGCACAAACAATTTAGTTTTACTCATTTTAATAATTTGTGCTGTGAAGTTAGCAATTCTCATCTTGGAAGCCATTGCTAACTTTTTGTTACAGAGTACTCTGCTGATCTGGTTTTATGCTAAAATTAGTTAGGATCAACAAGTATGTGCATGTCATGAAAGTATTCAAGAAGTTTAGAGAAATGTTGTCTACAAAGAAATCTAATGGTTGTGAAAAGATTATCGTTTGATTCAGGTGCCTATCATAAATGTTTACCTCGTCTCTAAGTATCTGCAGCCCTTTCTGGTTTTTGATACTCACTTTGGACAATCATTTCTTTGGCTTACAATGTGATTAATCCTTATTTGGTTTGTTTGGCTTCAACTTGTTTACACTGAACATTCTGTAATATGACTTTTTTACTTACCGATTTATTCTGGTTATCTGAGAATACAAAGATTCCCTATATAAATATTCATATCATGGAAGTTGTCCAAAAGATTCCAGGCCTGTTGCTGTATAAGTTCAGCACCACTGTTGTTTCTCTTGTGTCTATCACTTTTCTGTTGATGTATTGTTGTTACAATTGGGCTGTATGACTTATAATGTGGGATGCTTCAATCTGATCAACACTCACTCATTTTTTTTGCTTTCTTTTTTTTATTAATTAAAATTTAATTGAATTTTTCATGTTATATCATGTGGCAATTTTTTGTTAATCTCTCACAATATAAACTGGTTTCACAGTTTATGGCCATAGCACATTGAAATACCAGTTCTCATCTAATCATCAACGTAAAGAATATCGAGCTTGGGCAGTATCTAGATAGATGACCACTTGAGAATACCAAATGCTGTAAGTTTGGATGTGTAGGTGATATAATGGCTTGGAAAGAAATTGGAGAGCCAAGTTTGATTTCCAATCAAGTTCATTGCATTGACTTATGTGCAAATACCTTTTACAAAAGGTATGAATCCACCTTTTCTATCCGAGCTTAATTTAATATTCAGTTGGAAAAAAAACGAAAGAATCATTCAATCCAAAAATATTTTGGTTTTAAATAACTTACAAAAGGTTGATAAGCCATGAAAAAAACCAAAAAAAAAACCCCAAAAAACACTGGCTTAAATTCTTAGCTAAAGTTTAAGTTAAGAATTTTTTCATTGTGTGAACAGGGGATAATAGAAGGCATCATTACTTATTGAATAATAGCTTGTTGAGTATTTACTTCTATTTAGAACCAGGGTTATCAATTGATCTAAGCTAGAGTGGCTGATACCAGAAAATTTCAAAACTTTTTCTATATTACTCTCTTCTCTTTATAGCCTTTTGGCAGAAAATTACTAGCTTTGTGTGGGCGTTCTTCCAGTGGCAATATTAGCCATTTCCATAACATTAAACATATAATGTCGTTATTTTCTCTTCCAGTTACATGTGTTTACATTTCAGTTGTTGCAAGTACTCAGGTGATGTGTGGTTTCTGTTATTTGGTACAATTCTTGGTATTCTGTTGAACCAGTTCACAAGATTTGAAAAAGGATGGTACTTGCTAAAACCTACAGGCTTCATTCACATGAAGCCACATTTAATCATCGATCTGAGAGAGAGAGGTTGTGTACTGCCAACAGTTTAGATATTTTTGAATGAGTTTGGTGCTATGCATGGATTCCAGATGAAAGTCTGGAATCTGACCAGGCGTAAATAGAATAAGACTAGAGATTTTAGGTTAATGTTTTGGTATTGTAGCAGTTTGTGGTGTTGAGCAATACTGCTGGGAACATAGTCTAAAAGCACAAAGAAAGTCTTTTTTTTTTCTTTTTTTTTTTCCCCTCTCTCCCTCCAAGGTATTTGCTAATCTATAAGGAAATGAAAAATTTGGTGATAGATATTCAGGTAAAAATAACAGAAAAACAAAACAAAAAAACTGAAGCAAGCAAAAAATTGTTATTTAGAACATTTAGATTAAGCTAGAGTTTACTTGATTAAGTTAAGCAATGCTGCACAAATTAGATACATTTTTTGTTTACATTGCTTGGGGCTTCTGTCCTACTGAAATAGTTTGTAAGACATGGTTGAAGGTTGATAAAATGCATTAGGAGCTGGTTCAAGATGTGACGATATTGAATGTTGTTTTATTTTAGCCTCCCCTAGAAATGAACTTTATAACTTATTTGATTGTAATTGTTTGATAGGAAATGACTAATATAGTTATCCCTGGAAATTCAGGCTTGATACCCAGAAAGAGATTAATGAAAATCTTCTAAGGCTATTGTTGAAAACAACTGAAATAGTTTCTCTTAATGTGTTTGTCCTATATTACGAAAATAAATAAAAATGATTGTAATATAAAAGAAATATCCCTCTTGTAACTAATCACTAATACAGTAGTTTCTGTTAGTATTGATGGAACTTTTAATGTTTGGAATGGCTATATATATATATATATATATATATATATATATATACACACACACAATCTTAGTGTAACTCTGCTCATATTTTCTGTATTTGGCTGTTGATTAAACTAGGAAATATTTTCACTGTAATATAGCAAACATCGGAGCCTATTTTACAGCAGATACTATACAATATATATTTAAAGAGGTTGCTAATAGTGTAATTTGGGCTCTTCATTTCCAAGAACCTAAACCATTTGAAGAGATGACATCTTCCTTTTTTGGTAGAATACTACCAAAAGATAATTCTTTTTTTTTTTTAATCCTTTCAGCCCACGCAAAGTAATAATGCCACTAGAATGCAAGGGGTTACTGGGAGTGAAAAAGAATGAAGACTTTATTGAAGAGAAAGGACAATAAAAGAACAGGTTTTAAGACAGAAGATAGTGATTGGTTTTGTATTTAAATTTTTGAAGATTGTAGGTGGCAAAAAAAACAAGAAATTCACAAGAAAGATGCACAAGAAAAGAAACAATTGGAATAGAACATATGTTTACATTTAGCTAGTTCAACAGTGAGACTTAGTTGCCAGTCTAGTAGCACATTTAAATTCATATAGTCAAAGGAGCAGGGAGGTAATCTCATCAGAATAATTACAATGAAAATATTTGTAGAAAAGACAAAAGGAAGCCACATTGGTTAGAAATTGACTGAAGTTGAGATGCCAGGTCAGGATTGATTACATTACAGACCCTTTGAATTTTTTTGGAGAATCCCAAGATATATAGTAGGAGTACCTGACTAGATATAGCAGCAATATTCCATGTACAGACTAATGGTAGATTTATAAATGTGCAAGATGAATTCATAGTGGATATTTGGTATTTTGTATATTGTAATTATTATTTTTAAGTTAAACACTGGAAAGTTGCTGGTGATCACAAGACCCATCTTTCTCTTGAGTCTTCTTTGACAGCATATCATGAAGACAGTGACAGCAATGATTGTTTTGGTGCAGATGACAAGGTGTTTCACAAATATGATGTCATTTGAAAATATCTGGGTCATAAGTGGTTAATATTTAGAATGAAACTGTTAAATTAGTGGTGCTGATTATAATTTTATATCACTGCATATTGTTTTCTTTTCATTTTTTTCTCTTCTTTTTTACTTTTAATCATCCACTGATTGTTTTCATACTTGACATTTGAAAATGTTTGAACAAGATTTTTTCTTTTTCTTAGCTGCTGTTTTCTCTGCATATGTAACCTGAGCACGCTGTAATTGCTTTGTGTGTGCCACAGAATTAGGCTTAAGATGATGGTGCTCTGCTACATTGGCACATCTGCTTTTCTGCTTTATTATCATTATAGGTTGACAGTAGATATTGGAAAGCTACTGGTTATTTAACTCATTACATTAGTAAGTGATCTTAGCAGAAAAACAAGAAAATGCCACATTTGCATACAGCTTAGGAAAGTGATATGCACTGCTCCCAAACTTATTCTTTTCTTCTGTCACTCTCTGCTTTTTACTTATCCTAAGACTATAATTTGGCTAGTTTAGACAGGAAGTAAATGTGCTGGTAAGCACATTACTTTTATAGATTATTTTCTTTTTCTAATCTCCTAGTTAAAATGTGATATTACCCAAAGAATGAGATATCATTTGGTGCAGTTATGATTTAACCAGAACACTGATATAAAAATATCCAGCAAGCTAGTTAAAGTGATCAGCCTGGTGATTTAAATTATTTATTGGTACTAAAAATACACTAATCATAATCCATGGTCTACTGATCAAGTTTAAAGATGCCATTTTATTTCATATTCTACTCTATATTAGTTTTTTTTTAATTTTTATTTTCTGGTACCATTTAATGGAAGAGAAATGATTTATTTCAATCTGAGAAAATCTTTGTTTATTGTAAGGTTTTGAAAAAAAAAAATTTTTTTTTTCATTTGTCTGATGCATACCTTTCAAGTGAATTGCAGGTTAAAAGTTTGTTTGAAACTGGTTTTGCTTTTTGTTTGAATTTCTGGAATGAGGAGTTATTATTTACAACAGTGTTTCTCAACTGGTGTTAATGCCCCCAACCCCCACCAGAAGGTAACCAGGTGGGTCCCAAGTTAACAGAAGATTAATTTATGAATTGTTTTTATATTTAAAAAATCTTTATTTTTAAAAAGCTTGTGACACCAAGAAATGTAATTTCTTAAAAATAAAGGCTTATTTCAGGAGACTTCTTGATTATTTTCCTATTTTCAAATTTCAGGACCTATTTTATGCTATTAAAATTTAAAAGGCATCCCAGAGAATTAGTTATCCTGCAAGTGCATCCAGAAGTAAAAATGGTTGAGAAACACTTATTCACACTATTTACATATGGACTATTGTTTTCATTTTGTTGTCATAACATTTTGACCATTGTGCCATTTAGTCTTTATCAGGCATATGTTGATCTGGGTCACCTAAAGGGAATTTTGAATTGAACTGTTTATTTAATTTACAAATGTAGACTGTTCTTATTTTATGGGACAATAGCCTAGTGGATTAAAGTGTTGGTTTGTGAGTTTGGTGATATAATAATTGTGAGTTCAATCCCTGGGCTGGGAAGTGTGTAGTTGGACTACATCAAAATAGTGAGCAATAACTAAGCAGTACTAAAAATAAGAACTGGATGAGATATCCCTAGACATGGCCAATGGAATGCAAACAGTCTACTCTTGTAGATTAAATAAAGGTTTCTGTTTGAAATTCTCTGTAGGTTACCTAGATCAATATACACCTGATGAAGGCACAATGGCCTGAATGTTGTGATAATAGCACTAAAGACAAGGGCAATAGTCTGCATATAAATAAAAAATGATTTTGCTTTGTTTCTCTTTTGTCACTGCGATACAAATGTAACGTCTTTTAAAATGGCACTGTATTACTTCAAGAATTGATTAATCAGTTCCTGCTGTGGGTGTTTCATCTGTAGAAGAATCTTATGAAATGCAACTATTTGTTTTTTTTATCAGTTATGTTGACACTGATTTTAATCTCTCTAGTAAAATCTACTTTAAATAAGTAGTAGACACCTTTTATTGTAATATAACTGAATAATTTAAAACCTGCTCTGAGAATGTGATATGTTTAAATTTTGTAGATTTTATGCACACATGAGAGAATGCATGTGCTCTGTAAGACAGACTTTGATACAGCTATCTGTACAGCTATCTAGTGTGTATTTATACAAAGATACACATGCACTAATTTTGAAAATATCCACACTGTATAAAGTAATATTTGAAAGGTTGTATAATCTTCTAGATCATTTTCTAGTGTTTTTCTAATAAAATGCATCTTCTACTCTTTATGTAGAAAAGAATATATCTTGAATAATGAGTGCATGTGGTCTTCAATGTCATAATGAAGTTCAAAGGAAAACGAAGAAGCTATCAATACATCTCCCTTCCTACAGGATGTTTTAACCGATTTCTATCACTAGTTGAAACTGATTTAACAAAGTTTCAACTGTAATAAGGTTTACAATTATTGTACAAGACTCTATTTATAGTAAGCATATAATTAAAAAAAAATTACTCTTTAAATTTGTATGTTTGATGAAATTATCATTAATTTTGTTTTGATAAATTCACTTTTTATTTCATCCGGGTTATGCATCTATATCCACCAGATGTCAAGTTTCAGCATAAAGCTAAGCATCTTTGTATCTTTAAAGTATTCCATGTAAATTTGTAACCTGTGTTGTATCTGATCTCTCGCCATGCATATAAGACTGACTCCATTGATAAAACTGTTATTAATCTGAAGATGTCCATTCTGGGACTGAAATGTATTACTTAGATTTTTTTTGATTTTTATTTTGCCATTCAGTTACTCTCTATTAGTCTGATAAATAAATTTGTATATCATATTCATTACAGGCTCAGGATTCACATCCTGGTGTCAAAATTATGTCATGCTAACAATGGAGGTAAATAATTTTTATCGACTGTTCTTATTTATAAATATATATTTTTAGTTGTAGAAGTAAATCCATACTAACAACTTCTTGGTGTATTATCGACTGGCTATGTAAAAGAAAACATTGTTTCTTCTATTATTGTTGATGAATTTCAAATTATTTGTTCTCTATTGTATCTTGGTGGTGTATAGAACTGGCACAATGCAATTAATTCTTCTGGTAAGCATGCATGTTTCTCTTTGGATATTTTATTTGATGCTGTAGTCATAACCAATTCCAGCAGCTCATTAGTATACACAAAGAAAGAAAGGTGGGGGAAACAAATTGTTTGCTACGTGTGTGTGTGTGTATATATATATATATATATATATATATATATATATATATACACACACACCTGGGTACCTGACTGTACAGATGTTTGTTTTCACTTAGAAATTCTAATATTTAATTATTTTTCTCAGGTTTTAAATGAACTACTGGATCTGTTGTCTTTCAAGTGTCTCTGCCTGATTATTCAATTCTTTGCTCTAGTGAACCGCTCTATCACTGCCCTAATATAGCCTGCTTGCTTGTGAGACTGACTAGAAAAAAGATACTTGGTAATTTAGCTGCATTGTCTTGGCTATAAACTGTTAATTACTTTTGACTAGTAAATGCCTCCAGCTTGTTGCTTCACTTGTCTGCCTGTAGGCATTAGACACAATATGTTTACACATAAATGAAGAAAAAAAAATGTATCATGAGGATTTTGTAGATTTTAAAAGAATTTAATTCACAATGTGCACTAATCACTTGTTTGGGTTTGAGATCAGTTTCACTTGAGTCAGTGATAATGTTTCTGAAGCAGTCAGTAACGTATTTGATACTCAACTACAAACTTTCAAGTTCTAGATTGATATGTTTTTGCTTTCATGCAAAAATTTAAATTATGTTACTGAGCCATACATGCCTAATTATCAGCAATTTTCAGTCTTTATATTATTGATATTTTAAAATATCATTTTACAGTTGAAATTGTTAGATGTAAATGTAAGTTCTATGTTACAAGTTTCTTCTTTCACACTTTTTGCTTGTGGAACTCTCTTCTGGCCTCGTTCTTTACAGTTAACTTCAAAAATTTAAATGCAATTTTAATTGTTATCTTCTGCCCATTCAATTCCTGTTCTTTTTATTGCTCTCTCCTTAATGTTTTTCTTTTACTTATATTTTTTCACACTTAGTAAGCACTTACATCTTAATGGCTTTATTGCCTTGCTTGGAGTGAAATGATAAAAAAAAAAGAAAGAAAAGTGTTTAATCAATCGTGTTATTATTGCTGTTCTTTCGGCTGCCTGGCTAAAAAAAAAATGCTTTCTATTTTAGTATTATTTTAAAAGAACATATATTGAATATATGAATTGCTAATCAGGGAACAGAGTTCCAATTTCCATTAGGTTCATTAAATTTACTTACGCGCAAATACCTTTTGGGAAAGGTATGAATTCATTTCTACTTCCCAGCTATGTGATAATTCGTAAGACTATTATCATTAAATCACCCCCCCCCCCAAAAAAAAATCTAAAATATTTTCTGTCTTTAGATAAACTGCAATGGATTGATAAGCTGTAGGAAATGAATTGACGATTTTAATATTTTTAAACTATTATTTTAGTCGACACTAATAGCCAAACTGTTATATAATGTCTAATAGAAAAATAGTTTTAATCTTTATCAACTTTCTACGAAAACATGAATGTGCTTTTATTGTTTGATTTTAAAGTAAAACTTTTTTACTCTTCTTAATTTCATAATTTATCATATTAGTCACATGAAATTCAAAATATCACTAAATGAATAAAACCAATTCAAATTTTACTGTTGGATGTCTTCTTTTTCATTCCCCCTCTTATTTTGTTGCACATTATTGAGCCAAAGTACTTAATCAGACTAACCAGGGTTAATATTGATCAGTGTTGCAGTTGCTTTTAATACATGGAATGCTTAGAGGTAACATTGCTCATGAAACCCTGCAATTCACTTTGCTGGCCCATTTGGTTGGCCTTATCAGTATAGCAATTGTTTATCAGCTGCAAGGTATAGTGTTCAGAATGGAAGAAGTGAAGAGAGCAAGCAAAAACCTTTGCTAATCACCAAATGACATGCTCCTTTGCTCTGTTACAACTTTACCAAGAAATATTAGCTGAAAAGATAAATTGTTTTGGCATTAGCAAATATTAGACAGGGAAAGTACATTTTGCTTTCTTGTGGTATGCACTGTACTTGCCAGATTTTCAACCGACCAGGAAAAAAAAGAAAGAAGAAAAACCACTACTACCCCAAA
Source organism: Acanthosepion esculentum (assembly GCA_964036315.1). Taxonomy (NCBI): domain Eukaryota; kingdom Metazoa; phylum Mollusca; class Cephalopoda; order Sepiida; family Sepiidae; genus Acanthosepion; species Acanthosepion esculentum. Next base: position 66,453,742 of record OZ038486.1, read on the forward strand.
AGACAATTATACTATTATCTGTACATTTTCTGATTTCAGATTTCTGTTTCGCTCAGTTACTGTATATTCTACAAACATGTCATTCATAGGAGATGTAGGAATATATACCTTATTTGTCTGTTTTCAGTATTAATAAAGTTTAGGAGTTAAATTACCTTATAAATTTAATTAGTAATTAACCTTATCTGTGTGAGCAAAATTTGTTATGCATTTACATTATTTATATTTGAACTATTGTCCTCATCTTTGTTGTTATCTTCACAATGTTTTGGCTGTTGTGCTCTCAGGTGTATCAATCTGGGTAACCTATAAGGAATTCTGAACTGACCCCTTTGTTATGCATATTGAAATTAAATGGCCCATGTAAATACCAGTATGCTAGAAAACCCAAATATTCATATTTCTTTACATCGTGGTGTATAGAAGATAGCTCAGAATGAGAAATCGGGGAGATGAATTCTGGTTGAGTTAGTTACATTAACTTATGTGCAAATAACAGTGGGAATGGTATGAATCCTTTTTTTTCTCATCTCTTCCCAGCAATGGGTTAAATGGTAGTACTTGTATCTGGAAAAATCCTTATCTCCTAATATTGTTAATGCAATAAACACTTGCAAATATATATATATATATATATATATATATATATATATATATATATATATATATTCTCAAAATCTTGTAAATGGTTAAAAAAACAAAACAACAACCATGTAATGAGTAGGCACTATTATGTTCATATTAATATTTTTATTTAGAATAGTACTTTTATGCCAGATGAATGTCAACTCATACAAATTGGTTGAGCATTGAAAAGCTGAGAAAAAACAAACTAAAATGCCTATCTTCATTTATTTTAGGTTTAACCAATAACAAGCATTATTTGTTGCTAATATCGCTGATACCTGTCGAGATATAGGCAAGAACTTATTGTGTTGTTTCATGTGTCAATAGAAAAAGGAAATAGGCTTTTGAACCACATAGAATTGTTGATGTATCATGAAAGTTTTGAGTCAAATGAGAAAACTGCTATCTGCAATGAATGAGTTATTATATTTTCATGGTGTAATATATTTATAGAATTATATTTGCTTAATAATTTTAAACCAAAAATTTCCATCAAATTTCCCGGCAGCATTTCAAGATGTGGATTTTATATTTAAAGAAATAATCAATGTTATCCAACATGAAATTCTGCTGAAAATCTGGAAAGTGTCATTTCTAAGTCAACTTGATGTCTTTATCGCATGAGCCATTCTACCTAACTTTATGCCTTTTTTAAAAAAATTCAGAGTTTAGCACGTTTCTGTTAGTGTGGAAATTTTTTTTCCTAATTTCTTTTAAACATTGTTTCAGTATTTGAACAGAAATTCAATTTTCTTGATTTTATAGTATTTTAAATTTTATTTCATTTTTTTCCCCCCTTTACCTTCTGACACAAAAATGCTCAATATTTTTGCTGCTTTATAAAAGCAGAATGACATTTTTATATCATCCTGAAACAGAATTGTATGATGAACAGTGCACTATTGATTTTAAATGTTGCTTTACTTCCCATTTTCTTTCCAAGGCTAATAAGTAGAAATGAAGGAAAAATACTTCTTAAAAAAGAAAAAAAATGAAAAAAAAGTATAATGCATCTTAAGAATGATCTTGTGCTTTTTTTTTTTTTTTTTTCATTTTTATTTTTTCAACCCGTAACGTCCATGTGTGATTATGCATGCACGTGTTAATTTTCATGTTTTCTTTTAACTTCGTCATCACTTTGACTAATTTCCATGGTTTCTGTATTTTTATATTAAGCTTGATTGGATAGTTTTGGTTTATTGGGAATAAAATGTATTTCCTATTCTTTTCAACCCTGACAAGGTAATATGCTGTTGGCTAGGCTTTTGATAATTAGGAATTTCGGCTTGGCTAAATGTATAGCATTGAAATATTTGATTGTTCTAATGATGTAGTTAGATATTCTGTCAGTATTGCTGTGAAATGAGGTGGCAGTGCTGAAAAGTTCTTGGCTTACGTGACTGCTCTAAATCTGACCAAATCTTTTTGTGGAGCATCTTAAGAGCATTTCAGTATCTTCTTTTAAAAGTGTAGTTTAATTGTGAGATTTTTTTGATGTTTTAACTATTGGTACTTTATTGTTCTTTGCTTAATCAACTCCCTGTGTGCTGAGACACATTATGCAGCATAAATTATGTGACATAATTGTCAGTTCAATCCATGGTCCAGGCTAGTGCTGACTTAGACTTTGTAGGAACTGGGTGAGCAATAACTAAGCAGTATTAAGTAAGAACAAGAGGAGATATTCCTAGACATGGACAGCAGAATCAGAATAATCTCGCTCTGTAGATTAATTAAAGGGTTCAGTTTGAATTTCTACTCTGGAGATTATTTGGATTGACAGACACCTGAAGAATGCCTTGGAGGACAATGTCTGAAGCATTGCGATAATGATAATCCAAGCCTAACTAATATAATTAAAATAAGTTTCATTTATTCTCATTTTTTTTAACCTTGTCCTATTTACTACAATAATTTATTTAGATATCACTTAATGTCCAAGTAACTTTATTTTTTATGGCACACATTTATTATTGGTTCCTATCTATTTGACTTGAAATTCTTTAGTGATTATCTATTTATATCTTGCTTAATATAGTGACTTCTTTTTTACCCAATCTTTCTTACAATTATAAATATTTCTAAAGTATTAATGAATTTTATTATTTAATCTGATATATTTTTATGACTTCAGGCTTTATTTTTAGTAGATGCTCCATTTATTTTAAACAGTGCTTTCTCTACTGGTCTGCGTACTTGAAAAATCTTTGAAGCTCTTCATAGCTGAACAGTAAAAGCACGCCATATCAGATGGTGGTTACTTTTGCAAAGGTGGATGCAGGTTCGAATTTGTTGAAGGGTACATTATTTTTATTAAATTTTCAAGAGTATATATACCAGTAGATAAACTACTGTCTAAAATAATAAGAGCGTCTACACAGAATAATAAAAATAACTTTTGAAATAATAAAAATGTCTGATTTACAAAATAAAATCAATGAATTTTTTAGAAATTGTTACCGATTCGGATATGAAACTGAGCAGATATGTGTGTTGGGAAAATATGAATGAGTTAGTGTAAAGGCAAAGTAGAACCTTGTTTTATTGTGAAGCCCTTTGCAGTCAAGGAATAAAAGCATGCCAGATCAGACGGTAGTTCCTCCTGCAAAAGTGGACGCAAGGTCAAGTCCTGTCTGAGAGTACATTTTCTTTAATTTTTCTGGAGTACGCAAACTGCTGGGCAAAATAAATACTGTTTAAAATAAACAAAGCATCTACTCAAATACGGTTTCCACTAAAAATAGCTCTTGAAGTAATAAAAACTTTCTAAGTATGTAATATATTTAAATATGAGAATTCAGTCATGTTAGTCAAACATTAGCCTTAACCTGTGTCTTAATTTTGGCGGTGAACTGGATGTTGACTCAAGACAATTCATGGATGGTGATGAAGGTAGAGAAAGCAGTGATTGTCTTAAAGTTGCTGACAAGATATTTCACCACTCTATCATAGTTGTAAATGGTTAACAACCAATAAAAAATTGAATCAGTTTGCATTGTACAGGGAGAAGTTGAAATACCTCCTAGAAATACCTTCCACATAATAGTAAGACATTAGTAGTGTCTTCATCTAGCTACTGTCTTACCATTATGGGAGGTATTTCTGTAGCACACTGTATAAGTCAGCCATTTTCTTTGGGAATTCAAAGATGCCAAAATTACTTCTACTGGTCAAGATTTCTTTTGTGCTTGATGAACTTGGTACCTAAAATTGAAATTCAACATTTGGTTTTGTCTAGTCCCTATTTCTTTGCCAAATCAAGGAAGCCAGCTGCAACTTTGAGGAATATTAAAAGAAAAAACAATTAAATAAAACATGGAGATAAAAAGGATTCCTATTTTATAAATATACTATTTTAATCATGATATGAGTATATTCCTGTCTTGAAAACTATAAACAGGTATCACAGATGAAAATTTCAAACAGGTACTAGGTGTTATCTGATTGCATCTTCTTAATCTACATGGTTAAAGAAACTTAGCAGTTTTTATTTCATCAAAATATCTCAAACCGTTTAATTTTGGCAGATTTATTTTTATTTTTACACATGTGCTCGACTTAGTCATTTTTTTGTCTATTATGAATTAGGATAAAATACCACATTTGGACTCCTATATTTTAAAAAGCAATTAAGAACAACAGTTAAAATTATACTAGCTTGTTAGGTACATAAAGAAATTAATAATAAAATTACAGATAGTATCACTGCATATTTCTTAAATAAATTCAGTCTGAATTTGCAAATTTTATAAATCAAACCCTCTGCAACGATGTGCAAACAACTCATAACCTGAGGTTTGACATTTCATAAAACTGAAAATAAGACCCATATTCATCCCAAATTTCAAATATCACATTATGACTAATCCAGTAACATGCCTAATTCTTTTTTTGGGAGTGATAGAATGGATATATTCTGGATTATTCCACTTCAAAAATGAAAAAAATTGCTTTTTATCCCTTTGTCACAAGGTATTTGAAAGGCCGATTTTAGACTTGCTTGAATTGTCATAAAATTAATACTTCTTACACTAGAAACACCAAATTTCATATCTAGCCATTTCTGGGGGTGCTCTTTCCATTTATCATGGTTAAAATTACCTAAAACCAACAGATTAAAATGTATATGGAGCAGATGCTGAACAAGTACAGTCCTGACTCGACATGTACAATTTCTGGACTGTAGAGAGAGAGAGAGAAGCTTAACACACGCCAAGCAGTACCCACTAATGAACATAAGAAAACAACAGAAAACTCACCATATCATGAAGTGGTATTCAACCACTAAATTTGTAACTGAAATCATTAAAATAAAAATATTTTATCTGTCACAATTTGATTAAAAAGTTTAAGTTCTGACACATGTTAGTTCCGATCACTATGTAAGCAATATGAAATCACCAAATTGTCTCAATTTTTAAACTGTAATGTTCCTCTCACATTATGCACATAAAAATAAACAACACAGACATAAAATTAATCAAATAAAGTTTATTTGGAAATTTTCAGTAATGGTAGGCTGGGTGTTGGGATACCTCTTCACTGAGTAGTCAAAAATAAGTCTTGGCATACTCTTCATACAATTCCTCCAAATAATTTAATTCAGGCACTACCCAAGGTCTTCTAGTCTGACTAGTATATCATTGCTGACGTATCCAGTTTATATAGTTCGAGTATGAGCCCATTTGTTACTTCCGCACATAAAAGTTTACGACCCAGCGTTGGATCCGACAAAACACTGAGAGTCAATCCAACACTCACATCTTTCACCTATGAATCCCAAATTTGTTACCTCATGTTACAATGCAGGACGATCCGCTTTTGGACAACTCTGAACTTCTGCACAACTTTCTCAATAAGGTGTACCCATCTGTTCTTAGGAAAGATTGGGAACAATTTATGTAGCCAAGTAATAGCAGAATCCCAGGTTTCCTGGTACTTCTCTTTCAATAAATATATTTGAAGCAGCCCTTTCTTGGAACATTCCACCTTAGGCAAAGACATATTCCTTCCATATCCTTTTGTCATAAAACGTTGTAACTGATTCTGTACATCGTCATCTTCAAAAAGAAAAAAATGATTTTATAATCCTCTCCCATGTTGTCGAAGTACTTCTTAGTAGTCATCTACAAATTATTGTCTACGTTTTCTTACTGAATTTGAGTTTATTTGCAGTTCATAAAAAATAGCACTAAATACAATCAGGGATAAATATAAATTTAGAGTCATCCATACACCTGAGTAACAAATAAGGAAGCACTTTCAAAATATTTTCTCAACAAACCTATTTCCACAGTGGTCCTTAAAACTGACACATTAAAATATTTTAGAATAAAATAAAATAAAATAAACAATCATAATCCGTATGAAATAAATATTACTAAGAAATAATAATAAATCAGGAAAATGAATATTAAATCATAAATTTGTATCTAGATAGCAATAAATCGTAACTAAAATCCATTCATTAGATAATTTAAAAAGTAAGAAAATTGTTTGAAGGAGTAACTTTAAACAAAATGTTACTTGGTAAATGAAATGCTGATAATTATTGTGAGAATACTGCAAAAACACATGACATTCTAGAATTTTTTTGTAGAATGTTTTTTATATCATTCTTTGAATGTGAACATTTTTCGATCAATGTCCTATGTTTTTTTTTGTGATTTGAATCTGAGCATAAAGTAAACAAATCGATTTTTGTTTCATATTTTTTATAACGAAAACGGTTTTAAGTCTCATTTACATTTTACATATCATAGAAAATTAATATTTAAAACAAATTCTTACCAATTTCCTTGAAAATTTTGTCCATAGAAAACATGCTGGTTGATTCTTGGGTGTCTGTGTTGACGCTGTGTATTGACTGTTGCGTGGAGTTGAAATGATGGGCGAGAGAGTCGCACATGGTTACACATAATTGCACACGCGCAAAATGGAGCCATCATTTCATATTTGATTTTGATTTAGTTTCATAGATTATTAAATGAGCGTTTTAATGATATATTTTATGTGTTTTTATTTTTACAAGAAGCATTTGAATTTTACAATCAAACTTCTTATTAAAATTAAAAAATATAAAATATATGAAAATGAAGCTTAGAATGTTAACTTTCAAACTAACATGTTACCAAAATTGTAATAAACCCTGCGGAGTGCGCATATTACAAAATTTGAGGAAGTCTAAACTGCCATCAGTGAAAAAATATGGCCAAAATTTTGCGAAATCACCAAAATGTCACTATTTTCAAACTGTAATGTTCACCGCACACTGTAGTACATATAAAAATAAATAAGATAGAAACAAAGTTCATGAAATAAGCTTTTATTTGGTATGCATTATGTTTTTATGGAGATATTGAATGAAATAACACGGCGAGTTGAATATATGCATTTTTTAGTGTTTAGTTAAGAATTTCATCAGCTGTAAGCTGAGTGTTGTGATACCTACTATAAAAGATTTGGTATTCTATAATTGCTGATTGTTTAAGTAATAATCTTTTGCTTTTATTGATCTTCTGGTTCTCTCTTGAGCTTGTTTCTATGAATCAAAGCATTTCTGATGTCCGACTGCTAATTAATAAATATTAAAGCACACTCTCTCAACAGAAGACCTGTGGCATGAAATAAGGTTTATATTAATTTTAAAACCTTTTTGTAAATAGTTTTGAAAAGTAATTGAGGTATTCTGGTTGTCTTGCTATAAAGTAAAAAGATGTTTCATTGTATTTCTCTTATTTGCCAATCTATTTTTCTGGTGCCCTTTACTGAAATTTACTTTCTTTCCCAACCTCCTTTATCCCTGGCTTTTTGAAGTCCTGAAGATTTATGTTACAAGTACTGGTAGTGAATCAAGGTTATTTAGAATAAAGGTTCAACCTCACAGGGTTTAAAACTGTCACTTTTTATTATAGTGTAATAAATTTTATTATCATTCTGGGAATTGCACTGTGGGAATTCTTAAGGAAATGGAATCTCTAAAACATGAATAATTTTTCAAAATTCTCATTTTCTCACTTTGTAATTTGATATTTTATTACATTTATTTAAGTTCTGTGCACACTGAATCTCTTAAACTTGAAACAAACTTTTTTTTGAGGGACTTTTCTGCTTTGAACAAATTACCTGAGATGATTAATATTTTATTTTTTTAATAGAAATAAATCACTGACAGTGATATTGTCCTTTAGATTTTATTTAAAATATAAAAATGAAAGTGTATATACAGTGCACATAAAATGACTAACTAAAGTTTCAATGCATTCTGTGCAACTTTGATATATATGTAATGTACAGTCGTTTTCTCAGATCAGTGATTAGAAATGTCTTCAAGTGAATGAATCTTAGATTTTAAAGATGATTATCCTTTTTACAAATCTTTCAAACTGGCAGTACATAGTCACAAAGAGCTTTAATAAAAAAAAAAAAATCACTTGTAAGCTTCTAACAACAACTAAAATGGGTAGCACATGTAAGTTGAAGAGAAGATAATGATGTTGGATGTCCACACTACTTTAAACAAAAAGTTTGCAAAGAAACTCCCATCAATACTAGAAAGAGGTATAACAGTGGATTTGAGTAGTCTTATTTCTTGAAAAACTGCTTTAAGAAAAATATTTTATAAATTTCAACTGACAGTAAATGCCAAACATTCTTGTAGGGAAGCAGCTAAATTTCACCATTACCATTTATGATTTGCAGAAATCACTGGAAGTATGTTAGGATAGAAACTAGAATATACTCTTCTTTTTTTCTTTCTTTCTTTCTTTTTTTACTTTCTTTCTTTTTTTATTTATTTATTTATTTTTTTTTTTAGCAGGTATTTTTGTTTTTTCACTTAAATAACATCACTGTAGTTTGGTATGAAATGATGACATATATATATATATATATATATATATATATATTATATATATATATGCCTAAAAAGAAAACTATACTAAAATGATGACCAGATTGAATTTCTAGTCTGAGTTTAAAAAAATAACACATTTTATTGGTATGTATTTTGATTACTTTTTTTGTTTTTACTTTTCTCTCTTAGCACACTAGCTCTATAGGACATTTATTAAACTTAATTTTCGTTTGTTTATTATTTCCATAATATTGAAGTGTCTAAAGATATGAAATTAAAATAAGTTTAAATTTTCTTTCTCATTAAATTATAACAGCATGTGATGAGTTTTAAACATTTTTTTGTCTTTCAGTTAAACTACAGCAGTCACCATGATGGAAGAAGAGAGGTAGGAATCCATCTTTAATAATGTTGATCCAATAAAATACCTTTGTTATAACATCCTTTTAAAAAAACTAGCAAGGAAATACAGTTAAAATATGACTTTTTAGATTTAGCATTAAAATCTTAAGAAATAGCTTATCACCAATTTTCTGAGGAAATCATAAATTATCATAATTTATATCTTATCTAAACTTAGCATTTTGATTCTGCCCCCTTTTTATGTGTTCTTTTTTTTAACATTTTGAATAGACGTTATACTAGATGCATAAATAATTGTTTAAATTATTTGAAACTCTAAGTATATATTTGGTTTTAAAGAAAAATTTACAGATAATCGGCAGATAATTGAAAAAGATGCCTCAACAAGTTTTCTTATTTTTAGTTTTTGGACAATACTGTTGAAATTTATTCATGACAAATATAAATTTAAACAAAACATTTTTGCATCAAGTTCAATATTTATGTCTTTGAATCAACTGAATTTCATTAAATTTTAAACCTTTGCTCTCAAAATGACAACTGCTTAGTGAGAATCCATTGGAATGGTAAATATATAAGAAAATTTGAAAAACTTTTGACATATTTTGCATATGAATGACACTGATTCATTGAAACCTGTCATCATAGATTTTCAAATTGTCTTATATATTTACTATGTATATAAACTAAAACCATGCTTTAATTTTTTAGTGACTATGTTTATTAAAAGAGAACAAGTATTTTCTTTATATTTTAGTAAACAAAATATAATTTATTTTTATACTATTCTTCAAACAATACAAAACTCAAGAGTCACTCAAGGTAGAGTATTACTAAATGAGGTTGTTACCCAGGAATGAAAGCATCAGAACTTCTGATCATGCTTAAACCGGGGTCTTGGATGCTGACATGAGAGCTCATTTGGTTGGGAGTACTAAAGAACCCATAAGAAGGGTGGGTGACAAATGCTGCTTGAGCAGGAGGTAATATCCCTTACCACTATTAACTAGTATTTTTTTTTTAAATACCAGTGGTTATGTTAAAAACCATTTTCTAATTATTTGTAGCTTCGATATCATTATTTTATAGATACTTCTATAATAATTGGAAGCCTTGGCTACAGAATAGTGCACATTGATTTATATGACTTCTATAATAATTGGAAGCCTAGACTACATAATAGTTTGCAGTGATTCATTTGACTTAGTCTAAAATGTTTTTTTCTTATAACTTCTAGTTGAAGAGTTATCATTCTTTATTAGTTTTGCATATTGAAAGACCTTTATGGCATACATAGGCTTTGATTAATTCTTAGCTTAATTACATATGAAAAAGCAAACTTTCAATTGATCATATTTAATTAGTAATGATTTATTTTATGGGTTCAATCATCAATACATATTTAATTGTTTTATTGTTAGTGTTAGACAAGATTTCGATAATTAGGCTCTACAAATTTTCATGATTTTCCTGTTGAATGTTTGCTTTTAATCTACTTTGTCTTTGTTGGAAGAAGCGGATAAGAAGTTCTAATTAATAACAGTGACCTAAATTTTCTTAGCTTCAAATTGCAATAGTTAAAAAAAAAATATTAGCACAAGATAGTTATGATCCATTCAATCTTTTTTGAGTTGAAAGCAATATCTTTTTTTTTTTTTCTCTGTTGAAAATGTAAGTTATCAGACACAAATCAAATGTCATTCAGTTCTGCAAATGAAATTTCTAAATTATAAAATTAACTTATTACAAATAAGTTGCTAACAAATTTTCAGTTTTGTTGCTTTTTTGATTGGTTGCAAAAATACATAAAGCAATTTGGAGTCTATAAATAAAAATAAAGTCCTGCAGGAATCTTCTTGAATGCAAAAACCATTCCTTGTTTCTTAAAATTTCAAGTGATATTCTACTTTTTGGGAGACTATAAAATGTGCTCAATTTGTATATGTACTGTGTAAGTAATATAGTATATATCAGCCTAATATAAGAGAAAGCTAAAATATACTTTTTAAAAATGTACCAAATAAAGTGATTTAGTTTGCTGATACTTCCATTGTTCAATGTTTTGAAATCAATAAAACTTAGTAATGAGTCAAAATTATATCAATATATTTTAAAGCATTTTTAACAGACAGTCAATTCATTTCAACTCGGTTTAATAATAAGGTTTATTTTTTTATTTTTAAAACAATTTATTTATACAAAAGTGCTATATAAAAGTTTATTTGAATTCTGTCAAGGTTTACTATGAGTGTAACAGTTTTTGGTATATAAAAGAGAGCATTATGAGTGCTTACTTCAACTGTCATATCACATGGCAAATGTTTATATGAGCTCCATTCCTTCATTCCACCAGTTCACAACTAGGACCTGCCATGACACAGTGTCAACTCCTCCCCATTCTTTTCATATTCATTTGATAAGGAGGAAGTTCCATTCATGGCTTCTATCCCCAAAACTCTCACATTGTGGTACAGATTCCAGAAAGGATGCTTCCCTGACTTCTACAATGTTAACCTCTTCAAGTTTTTGGTCAACTGTTATCTATTGTGCATATTATACACCTCTTCCTCCTCCCTTTATGCTCTACCTTGAGTGGCTTTTAGGCCTGGTTTTGGGTATTTAAAAAGTTATGCCAGTGACAAGACACTTAGGAAGATAGCTGGTGATGAAACTGAACTCGGGGAATAACAGATTCATGCTTTTTTTTCTATGTAACTAATAGTCACATCACCCTATGCTTTATGCAATCTAAGCACTATTTAATTTGTTTTGCATAGTGGATTTTCAGTAGCACCTTGTAAAATACTTATGTATAATAAAATACATTATTCTTTAATATAACTTAAGCTGTAATGTTGGTGCTTTCTTATAAAAATATTTTCATGGTAATTTTTCTGATTAGCTTTCCTCTTTGTAACCTCAACTTTAACTGCAGTAGTAAAATGATATGTAGGTTTCATCATTTTACAGTTGAAATTGTTAGATGTAAGCAGAAGTTCTATGCTAATACTTTTTGTTTGTGGAACTCTTCTGGCTTCTTGCTTTCCAGCCAACTTTGATCTTCAAAAATTTAAATGCACTGTTGATTGTTATCTTCTGTCTATTTAATTCCTGTTCTTTTATTATTCTTTCTCCTTAATAATGTTTTTCTTATGTTCTTTCATGCTCAGTAATCCATTGCATCTTAGTGGCTTTATTACCTTACTTGAAATGAAATGATTAAAAAAAAAGAAAAACTGTCATTCAGATTCAAATTTCTTTCTTTGTTTTGTTCTGTTCTCAGCTTTCTGTTTACGACTCAAGATTATATTGTATATCCTAAGGCATCTTATTCATTTTGCCCTGCAGCTATAAGAGAATTGCATTTATGACATCTTAAAATATCCTGAATCAAACATTAGTAATGGTTTTACCATGTCTTTTAATTTTTGTTATCTCTATTGAGCACCAAAGTTTTCAGCATAAAATGAATAATCTTCTGTTGTGAAGTGAATTCACTATTTAAAATAATTTCTACTTTTAATTTAATCTGCCATTGCCAAACTGTTTATTTTTGGTCTGGAAGTTGTTGATTGTGTCATGTATGAAGAAATGTTCATAAAATAATGAGGAAATGGAAGAAAAAAACTAAAACCAAAATGTGATATACAAAGCTTACAATGCTAGAGTTGCTAAAATCATGTGTAGGTCATTGGTAAAAGACTGTTCAATTTTTAGGTAAGTTCACAAAGTACTAGTTTTCATAGCAGTTTTCTTTTTTTAAATTGATAATTTTAATTGATCAGTCTGAGACATTGCTGAAACAATTTTCATAATATTTAGAAAAAAAAAATTTTTTTTTTTTTTTTTTTTTTTTTGTGGTTTGCTTTTTAATCATTAGCCCATTAAGGCATTGTTTTGTAATATCTTTTTAATATAAAAGTTTATTTGCACAAAATCACTCATAATTATTTCCTCTTAAAACAAATTGCTGAAAACAAGTCTTATTAAAAATAATGAAAATGTGTTTTTCTGCTGAAGACATTTTGTTTGGAGAACCTGCTACATAGAGTATTCTACAGCAATGATCAAGTTTATTACAATCCAGTAAATACTCTTGTATTATTATTATAGTTACAAGAATTTCCTATTCAATATAACTGAGGCTTTTTTTTTTTGTATTTTAAAATCTGCATATTTGAAATGTGTGGATTATATTAGTAACCTCTTAGCATTTCTCAGGTGCTCAATTTAATTTAATGGTGGATGAAACCAGTTGGTACCATGGTCAGTGCTTCTCAATTGGCAAACTAGAAATCAATTTGTATTTCATAGAATTGATATTCTCATCACTCCTGTTCAAAGTATTCAGATCCAAAAAACATCTGTCTAAAAGCAGTCACAGAACAAAATAAAAGGATTAAAAATTACTTGATGTAAAAAAACTACCTACTTGGTCATGAAATGACCTATCATAAGGTTGATTTGCTGGTAAAAAATACCTTAACTTATCCATCACTTGTGCACAGTGAATGATTAACAATAAAGAATTAAAGTGGTGTGGATTTATTGGATAATAATTTAAAACAAAGTTTCTTGAGGTGTAGATTGTTATTGTTCAGTTGCAACTCCAATTATAAGGTTAATTACATGATAATTGATTGAATATTTGTTTACTGTGACTAACTGTAAAGTGAGCAAGTATTGACTCATAAGAGATTTTCTTTGTTTAAATGGCTATTTTTAGGCTTATTTAAAAGTGAAATTTCAGCCTCATGTTCTTGCATGAAAATGCAATGCTATCACATATGTAGTCTGTAGAATGTGGAAACTTCATATCACACCAATGAAGAAAAATAGCTGTTTAACTTTTCATTTTTTTTTTCTTGTTAACTTTAAGGATTTAGTTTCATTGAAGGATCAGATTCTATGTTCATTTTTAAAACTATATTAAGAGTTTACAGAATTTTAGAATATTTATCAAAGTTTGTTAAAATGTAAACATTATTTTTTATTTTGCTAATTATAAAAAAGGTTTTTACCTTTTAACTTTTTTTTCAATACACACTGTTTAACTCTTAACCTTTATCACTCTCTTTGCGACTTCATTTACTGTACAAAAAAGTTTATCCTGCCACTGAAGGTGACTCTGATCCCTGAACAATAGTGTATTTGAATTTCATAATTGTGTTGTTATATCCTGCTATGGCAACAGAAAACAACTTTGAGTGAAATTAGCAATAAGGATACTGCATTTGAAAGGCATTGAAAGAGAATGTATTGTAAAGTGAAGTAATATTAATAATGCAAAGTGCTAAAGGTTAAACAGTGGGAAAAGGTTGTATGATTGTGTACAACAAAATAGGCAAAAAATGAGAAAAGGCATTTTTAAAGGATAATTTTCATGCCTATTTTTGCTTTAATTGTATACAAAAACTATAAAAATGTTAACTTTTAGATTATAAAAATGAAGGAAAAAAAATAAAACAAATGTTAAGTTCCTAAATTTAATATTTTATTTTTAACAATATGATATTCCTTGAAGCATTTGATACACAAATGAGTTGTGCATTCTTTGCACCCAAGTTGTTACCACTTTTTACCTCAAAGAGTATGCAGACATAGCACTGTCTTTGGCTTGTTCTTTCAGTTTTATTTGCAGACAAATACTCCAGGAAATAAGAAACTTGTGTATCCTAGAGCTGCTAATTAGTTACTCAAATCATGAATGACTGATGCCTGTATTGTAGGGAAAAAGTTTAAATCAGTTGATGATACCCACTGTTTAAGAGTTAATATTTTTTTCTATTTTTTTTACAGCATCTTTTATTGTCCTTTCTCCTTGCAAAAGTCTTATTTGCTTTCACTCCCAGTAACCATCATGTCCTAGTGGCATTATTGCCTTGCTTGGAGTGAGATGATTAAAAAAAAAAAAAATCTGATTAATTTGACTTGTAATGCTGAATTAGCTATTATATTGTTCAGAAATGACAGATAAATTCAGTGGATCTGATAGATTTTTTTAACATTGTCTATTGAATATTAATATGAAAGCTTTTTTTGTTCTTGTTTCAATAACTTTTTATGTACGTACTACATCTCTTTGATATCAGATATTTTAAAGTATGTAAATTGACTTGCCTAACAATTACCTTGGTCCAGTTCCGGTTTAAACTCGAGTTGTGATAGCCAACAAAGTCGGGATATCTTTTATCATAAGAGCCATGCCATCTGCACTAACCTTTTAAGTTGCAACAAAAATAGATTGAAGCTTTCCTTGTAAATAACCCAGATGTATATTCTCTCAATGTAGCTAGTGGCTAACACTCTTTGTGCTTGCTTCAGCCAATCACTATCATACCAGTACAAAGAATCTTTTTGTCAGTAAGTAGAGGCCCAAACTCCGATCAATCATATTTCTACATTTGCTAAAACTACTACTTTTAAAAATCCTGAGATCTGCAGTTATATTTAGATCAGATTCACTCATCTTCTGAAAAACTTTTTGGCATTTTCTTAGAATAATTTGCTGAATGGGAATCAACTTTGTCCTCTCTTTTGTTCACCTTTTCTACTACAAATTATCTTTTGCTCTTACTTTCTATAGCCTTTTCTCTCTCTTTGAAATATTTTTTGTTTTTGTGGGGGGAATGCCCCAGTGGACAGTCAGTGGCTGTGTTCCACTTTGTAAAGTGAACTTATATTCAATAGCTTCTTATCGTTCTGACCAAGTAACCTTCCATACCTTTTACTGAGTGCTTGCTGTCAATATCTCCATCGCACACACCTCCACTCTATTTGCATTTCTACAGGTCTATCTCCTCCTTTCTGTAATAATGGGGAAATTTGGGAGAGAGGAGACAGGAATGATATGTAGATGGATAATTGATGGCTATTTTATTATTTGCAGCACCAGCTTGGATTTCAAATCTCACTATAGCTTTTAGTTTCATCTAATAATATTTCTGATATGTGATGTGCTTAATTTGTTGACTAGCAGTTTGAGAAGCCAGCACTCCAGATTAACGTTAAGACTGTTACTGTTAAATACTCATTAGGAGTGACTGGTACAAATTACAATAATAAGGCTATTTTTCCTTTTCTACTATCATTTTCATATAAATACAAAGCATGAGTTCTTGTTATGGGAACCTTTTTAACATATGCCCTTTACTTATTGAATATAGCCTGTTGTGCAGTAATAGTTAACAAGTTGTCTTGTATATCATTGTTACTCAGTAGTAAATTCAATCCTCACTGTTTGTCTTTTTATTGTGGCCTTGTGCCGAAGCTGAGATTAGTAATTAATTATTGAATGTATCTCATTGATTATGAAATTTGCTGTTAAATTATTTATGATAAATATCTCTCTATAATCAAACTTATGAAGTTAGGAATTCAGAGCATATTTATATCAGATAGTTATCACAGATTTTACAAGTAAACAAATTTTTGATTGTTGCGAAGTAGGAAGTTTGTATTGTATCAGTTTTCCAAGTAAAGAATCACTCTGCATTTTTTTTTACCTTTCAAGATGATCTTAATCATGGCTCTCCACAGTTTCTTGTCTTTTTACTTTCAGCAGTATTTTCTCTTTTCTGTGATATTATTACTTCATCTATCCCTTTGCACAAACTCTGTAAGTTACTCGGTATTTTCCTCTGCTTAACTTGGTTTTGATGTGATCTGTGAGTGTTGAATTCATCAAGTCTTTCCTCACTTTGCTCTCTCTTTCTGATTGTTAAAAGCAATTTCTTTGCAGTTCCTATTCTCTTTAGATCTTCCACATTTCTCATATGCTCTTTTCATGATATTCTCAATATTTGTTAGGAGAGCCACATTTCTGTCACTTCAAGTTTTCCATTTGTGACTAAATTGTCTAACTTTCACTGCCATATAAGCAGTTATATATTAGATAGTATTCCAGAATTCTTTTCTTTGTTTCTGTGGGCATTTTTTATTCTTTAATACCTTCTGAACATTCTTTTGCTATTCCAATGCACCTTCAAATTTCTGTCATACTTTCCATCATCTATTACAACACTGCCCAGAATTTCTACATTTGTTTATTTTTGACATCCCCAATGTATAACTCACATCCTGGTCTATCCCTTTTGCTGACAACCTCACATTCCATCTTGTTAGAATTGTCAGTCTTTCTTGTTTTCCTTGACTGTTTTGTCTTGTAGTTCTTTCAGTATATGTTATTCTCATTCCTTGAATTATTTTAGAACAATCACACTGTACAATTTAAATATGGTAGGAAAATACTTCATTGTTTCATTATTATTATTGTGTTGTCTATTTGTTCCCAAATTGTTGATTATTTGTATATATTTTCTATGTAGATGAAACTCTTGTAATATTTTCAGCTGTCATACTTTGATTGCCTTTGTGCAGTATATGAAAACGGCTACAAGTCTTTGTATATTTCTCTTGATTAGCAGCATTCTGACCATATTGTGTCTCTTGCCCCATGTATAAGAAACAATTTTATATTTGGTCTGTCAAATGGGAAACCTCTTTTTTTCAAGACCAGTAATGACAATTTATAGATCACAAAGAGAGACTGCCTGATTTGAAAAATAGTATTTGAAATTTGGTTTTACATGGATTTTTCTACTTTATAAATAGATATGTTCAAATCCTTTTGGTAAGGGCAACAAGATACTATTTTTTTGTAATGATCAATAACATCTTAGTGAAAAATAAAAAGACAAAAGCAGATACTTGTTTGTAAAAAAAAAAACAAAAAAAAAATCTATTGACTTTTAGTAAATAATCAGAGTATTTTGCAGGCCATTGTTGGTATTTCAATACCTTACTAGTTCAAGAAATATGAATATATAAGTGTTTCATTTTTGTTTGCTATCTACTACTTTTAAAGAACACTAACCTGAATGCATCACTCTAACTTACTATCTCAAGATGGGTAGGGACGTTATTTACCAATATTTTTTTTTTTTCTTGTGGTTGGCTGATACTTCAGGCTGGTCTTGTTTTGCAGATGTTTTTCTTTGGCACAACTTGGCTGATAATCAACATGATATTCTTGTGTTGTTTTGCTTCTTTTGTGCTGCTTGCTTCCAGCAAGCAATCTCTACAAGACCACCCAAAAATTGATTGGTCAGTAAAAGCTCCAAATCTCAAAATAACTTTCTCCTCTTCCTCTCAACAAATAATTTTTTTTGTCTGTCTCCTGTTTAGTAATTACCTTGTGTTAATTTGTCAGTATGAGAAAATGAAGGCTCTGTGTCGTTTGACACCACACCTCATTAAAAATCCTTGCCCACCTTTTGGTCGGCATCTTGTCACTTTGGTATTGAATAGGCAGGGGCAAGGAAAATACTCAGGGATCAATCAGTAGAAAGCTGTTTTCTTTCTTTTCTTTTCTTTCTTATTTTCATTCTTTGAATGAAATAGTTAAAATAGTTACATGTATATAACACATTGGTTAATTGAGGTGAAATGGCTGCAATATATAAAGCGAAAGAGTGTTGAACTTGTGCCAGCTAATAAATCCCTGTCTCCTCCTTACCGAAAGAGATTTAAAGATGAAATATTTTGGTGCTCATAAATAACAGAACTGTCTTTGGCACTCTTGCCTGATTATTAGGCAAGAATAATCAAAATAAATTGCAGCTTTATTCTTTTCCTGCTTGTGATTCCCCACTCGCACAAAAGGAAGGAACAATTTTAAAATAATCATGGAATTTCTGCTGTTTTTGGATAGTCTGTAATTTAGGTCAGCATTAAAGCAGGAAAGAAATTTCTTAAAAAGAAGATACGTTTCATGCTTTTAAACCACTAATAATATCACTGTCTCTGGGTTCTCTTTAGTCAGTAAAACTGGACAATGTTTAAAAATAAATTCAATGAATGAATAAATATTTAGCATTATATTTCCATTCAATAGATTTCAACATTATCTTAATGTGCGTTCAACCTTCTAGCTACTGATCTTGTCTTTAAGTAATGCTCTTTTGTTTTCTTATTGGAGGATTCAATATTTGACTAATTCACAAACTGGATTATATATCCAAATATAATAGTATCGGTACATACGTTAACTATTTTTTTTTTTTTTTTTTTTTCTTTTTTTTAAAATACCAATGTTTTTTGTTAATCGGGTAATTCTGATTTTATTCCCATCTTTATAAGATTAATATTTGTTTAGTCTTGTGCATTGTTTTTATTATTTAGTAACTTTTTCTGGAAAATAACAAAAAGTATTGGTATGTTTACAGATTTGCTGTATTGAGGTGAGTTGAAACTTACAAATGTGCTGTTGTTTGGTGCTGTAGAGCTTTGCCGTTATTGTTTTTTTTTGTTTTTTTTTTGTTTTTTTCTTTTTAGGTACTATGCTTGGAAGGGTTAAGAATTCTAGAAATGAAAATCTTATTTCTGATAACTACTAGTCCTGGGTATGACAAACTACAGCTGGAAGCAAAGCCTCTTATTGAGAGACAGGAGGTTTTTTTTTATAGTAAAAATACAAGCAATACCTTTTGAGATATATATATATATATATATATATATATATATATATATAAAAAATTACCAACATTGCATCAGTCAACATGAAAGAACTTTCATTACATTAATTCATATAATATCTAACCATTTCTTAAATCAAACTGTATTCCAAAATATAACTTCAGCAAAACAACTTACAGCACACATATCACCACCTCTCATAATCATATCCACACAAACATGTATATGCTCAAAAGCTGAATATCATCTACCATGTATTCAATTGTGAAAGCAGAATAACCTATATCATATTTTTATTACTTCAAAACTCCCCCAAAAATTAAATTTCGGCATTAAATGACTGATAAGGAGTTGATATCCCGTTAAACAAACAAATAAATCTGATAACTGATATGTTTGGACATATGCCAAATAGGTAACTTCCACAGGAACTTGAACATTCTGATTTGTCTGCTTTATGGTTAGGCTTTCTTATTGATTGCTTCCTGATTGAAATGAGTGTGCTTCCTTTGTGAGATGTGTTGTAATTAAAGATATTCCCTAGTACATGCAACTATTCTTCCTTTACTGAATGAAATATATACATTGCTATCAGTATTGATTTGTCTCCATATATTCGCTTACATCATTCTGTTATAGAACATTTGTAAAAGCATCAGGAATCTTTGAATTAGTTTTGTATTTCTATTGACAGTTTGTCATTTCTAGTTACTCTGAAGAAATCATACTGAATATTTTGTCCAATTCCCAGTTAGCAATCTCTCTCTAAATGTATTCTTCTGAATGGTAGCAATAGAATTCATCACATGCAGACAGAGACTTTCTAATTTCTCAAAAAGATGTGTATACCAAATGAATCCTTCATTTGTCATTGTTGATTGCTTTCATCAGATAGTATCTTAAGTGTTGCAACTATATAATACTAGGATTATCAGATGGTAACTTTATTGTTTTTTTTCCTCATTTTTGCTTGTTTTCCTTTTGACCTGTCAATTATGCATTTTTCTTATGAATTATAACTCCTTTGAAATAAAGTACTGACCTGGGTATGGATAAACTACATCCAGCAGCAAGGCCTCTGATCAGGAGGTTTTGAGGAGCGTCAAACTACCTCTTAATTGCTGTTGTTCCCAGGTCCATCCTGACCTGAAATGGTAGCATCTGTTAGGGTCCTAGCTATGGGCAAATAGTTAACACCTAAACTGGTGTGAAAACACTATGAAAGTATAAAAATGTTTTATAATAAAAATACCAGCAATACATTTTCATAGTAAAAAAAATACCAGCCATACATTTTTGCAAAAGAAATTATAAATGCTCTTAAGAAAATTAAATTTTGGCATTAAATGATCCATAAAGAGTTGATATGCCACTAAACAAATAATAAATAATATTGAATCACAATAGGTTTTATTTATAATAATTCTGGTTTGAGGGAAGTTTTTCAAATTTTGTATAAAAGATTATTTGCTGATGATTATAGTTGAGATTTTGTAACTTAAAGAAACCCAAATAGTTTACAGTATAGTAGCCATAGAAGAGAATTGGTAAGGGTAAAAATCTAAAATTACCAGTTCTATTCTTGAGGGGAAAATTGATCAGCTGTAAAAAAAAAAAAAAAAAAAAGTAAATAATAGATAATTGAAAGGAATTTGTAAAATAGAAAAAAAACTTGAATTAATTTCCATGGCAGTCATCTTGATTGGATTTTTTTTTTCTTTTCTTTTTTCTGAGAACCATTCTCTTATCAGAATTTCTGTGAACTGTTTGACTTTGCATTAGACATGAGTTATGTTTGCTTCCTGATAGTGACCAAAAAAATATGGAGGCAGGGGAAATGAACTTACCAGATAGCTGTTAGCAAACATCTCTCCAACAAATGCAATAGCTTTTTATTAATACAATGGTGTTCATAAAATCACATGACCAAACAGCACATTTATAATATTCTATCTGCACTACCAATGTTAATATAAAGAACAAGTATAAAGCCTGTGTGAAGTGGTGAGGGAGAGGGCATACTCAACTGTTTTCTTACTCTGATGAAGTATATTTTCAAAAGTGTGAGACCTGCAACATGATAGCAAACTACAAAGGGAATTTGCACTTTTCATAGACATAACATGGTTGCAATGGGTATTTTTAATGCTTCCTATTAAAGCTTATTTTGTATTGTAAAGAAAATAAAGACAATAGATTAAATTACCATCTCAATTGCACCTTGTAATTTTTGTGTAATGAGATTGATTGCCATTCGAAATCTTGTTTATCTTAAATCTTTTTATGCATTCGTATTTTTTCTCAATGCTAACAATAACTTAATGGATGTAGTTATGTTTAATTATTCAGTAAATCAATGCGTTTAAAGTGTTTTTAGTGATTTATTTACAAGATTGTATATGTCTTTAAGTGATAAAATTCCTTTTTAGTTAACCTTAATAGGCACTTTTTATTTTTAGAATTTAAGTCTTTCAGATTTCCTTATTGATCCAAATTACTGCTACTGTTTCTTGTAGTGAAATCAACTGAAAGGATTGCTCAGTTTCTTTGTTCTGACACATTTGTCACTAGAGATGAAAATGATATCTATCCTCTTATATGACGACGAATGCTCGACAATCCCTATAGATGAGAAAAATGTGATTCTACAGAAGGATACTGAGAATTCCATGGATTCAACGAGGAAGTCTTAAAATATCAGCAAAAAGAACGCTTTTACTTAGAATCAAGAAAAGGCAGCTGAAATTCCTTGCACACACAATGAGAAAGGATGGCTTTGAAAACTTAACTCTCACAGGACACGTTGAGAGCAAGCAAGATAGAAAGCAGAGAACCACCTACTGATTAGATTGTGCGAATTGATGGCAGAACTGAGGCACGAACTTTAGCAAAAGTTTAAAAAAAAACCCAAAAAAACTCTAAGGGCTACAAAGGATAGGAAGTTTTCTAGATCTGTGATTGTCCATGTCCTGAAGGGATGTGGCACATAGAAAAAGTAAATGTTTAGATCTTAGTGCATTATTAATTTTCTCTACTTGACAATATCAACACGATGTAAATGTCTCCAGGTAGTTATAAGAATGTTTTGAAATAGGCTTGCCTCCTATATTCTATTATTGTTTGAAAGCTTTGACCCAACAATAAAGCTAGAATTGTTGCTGATAGAATGCAACAATCATCTTGGTTATAATCTGCATATTGATTGGCTTGTCACAGAAAGAAGTACATTTCTAAAATCTGGTCATTTATTTTAAATTTTTATCATTGTTTGATTTCAGTAATTTAGCTGTTTTTTT
Organism: Acanthosepion esculentum; assembly: GCA_964036315.1. Classification (NCBI taxonomy): domain Eukaryota; kingdom Metazoa; phylum Mollusca; class Cephalopoda; order Sepiida; family Sepiidae; genus Acanthosepion; species Acanthosepion esculentum. The sequence continues at coordinate 66,476,359 of OZ038486.1, forward strand.
TGTGTGCATAATATATATATATATATATATATAGTCTTAAAGTGTGCTATATTTATGGGATAAAGTGCTCAATATCAGAGAGCGTGTGTAAATATATAAAGTGGACATGGAAGTCAGCACTTAGAGACAGTCTGTTTCATGCTAGTGCAATTGTCAGGCAACTATATATATATATATATATATATATATATATATATATATATATACACACACACACACACACACACAATTTTATTATGCTAATCTCTTTTCATAATAAAATTGGGATTAATCAACTGATGTTGCTAAAATCTGCAGGACATACTTATACATGAGGCTGCAAAAGTAGGTATACAGTAAGTATTACAACTATTACAAGAGTGGTTCAAGGGTTCATTTAATTCATTAAAATTATTTTTAATATTTTTATTTTCATAATTTTTATTATAATACATTTATTATAATTCTTTATTTTTTAATAATATTTTGTAGGTAAAGTGGAGTGTGTCAATGTTGGAGGCAAAGAATTTGAACATTTGAGGGATTGATACGTTTATTATTGATATGTTTGCATACTCAATGCAATATATTTTGTAGGCACATTTTGTTTTTCTTTACTGTATACCTACATTTCCCCGTGTGTCATGTGCATTTCAGACCATAACATGTTTTTACAAGAAATATTAACAATAACTTGTTGGTCTGAGATTTTATTATGCATTTCAAATATTTTTCATCATATTGTAAATAAATATAGATGAGTAAAGTTATTAATATTTATTTTTTTAAGTTCAGATAGAAAAGCTGTCAAGTATTGTAAGAAACGTATCTTTAAAAGATAAACAATATACAAAGCTATTCAATGACGAGAACCTAAATTGAAAATAGCAAAATATTGAATAGAAATTAAAGAAGACTCAAAAATTTTTTTAAAAAAAGCTTTAATATTACAATAAGAGATTTAAGAAAACTTAAGACTAATAATTAAGAGTAATATATTACTTAACAAGCAAGAAGCTGATGTGGCAAATGCAAAGAGGAAAGATGCAGAATATCAGAGCAATTTGCTAAAGACGTAATCAACCAATCTACCACCTTTTAAGTAAACATCACAGAGAAATGTGCCAATTAGATGGAGGAGATCAAACTGATTTTTCAATACTAGTTTATAGTGATGAATGCAGAGCTACATCTGGTGAACCTGATGACTAGTCAAAAAGTTTATGCCAACCAGTATGATTTAAAAAAAAAAAAAAGGAGTTGGAATAATGTTTTCAGCTAGTATATATGAGGAAGGAAAGCTTGGAAAATCTGATACTCACAGGATAGAGGGACAGAGGAAGACAACACATAACATACTTAGTGAGCTTGAGTAAATGGATGGTGGAACAGGGTTTAGGAGAAATAACAGAAAGACAAAGTTTATTAAGAACTACAAGGGAGAGGAAGCTGTGGAGAGCCATGATTGCCTACGTCCTGAGGGAACATGGTACATAAAGATGATGATTGAAATCAGTGACAATATATTCCTTCAAAATTGATGATGATGCCAAGAAAAAATTTGAAACATCTTGGCCAACATACCTTTTTGAATGTTATAGGGCACAAAAAAAGGTGAAGTGTATTTTCATGCAAATAGTCTTGTTTCCCATTTTGCAATGCCCAACTATTGCCCACTTAATTAAAAAAGGATTTAAATTTACCAAATTAATGGAATGACTTCCAGCTTCTCCAGGTAATAATTCAGTAGAAACTGTGTAAAGTTTACCCATTTTATAAAGACATTCACTTTACAGAATAATGTTACACACAGTATCAGCTGTATTTGGTTATAAAGTTGTGTCATATATTATTTGTTTAGAGAAATTAAAACTTCAGTTTGGAAAAAGGCAGACAAATTGGGGCTGTGAAAAAATAGGCTTTGGAATATAAAAATATTTTTATAAATCTTTGGTTTTGTAATGGTTTTCCAATTTCATTTTTCTTAGTCGTGAGTTTTATTTGGGTATAAATGATGTTTTTCTCTTGGCTATAATGTAGAACTGAACCTGGTTCTAATAAGTGTCTATTTACCCTTAATTTGCAAACATATATTCCACTATTGAACAAAGGATATATTTCTAAAAAAAAGATTTTCTCTGGATGAAGTAATTTGTTTAAAAAAAAAAAAAAAAAAAAAAAGAATGAAAGAAAAAGTGGTCTAATGACTTGAACTGATAGACTGGATTGTAGGAAATAATGTGCTTTATGCTTGGTTGGTTATATTTTAAACAATGGCTGCTGTTTGGATATGTTAGTCATTTGAAAGTCTCTATATTAGTTTTAGAGCTTCATACTTCAGATCCATACATTGGTTATTGCAGATTTATTATAGCTGAAGTGACCTGGATCTAGCATTTATAATTAAATTGTTCACTACTGAGAGAATTGATTGTCTTTAACTTATTTTAAATAGTTTCATTCATAGTTGACAAATAACTAGAAGCAAATCCTATGATAGCAGGTGTGAATGATTTCAGAGATCACAAATAGGCAAACATTCAAAATAGGTTTGCATAATCACTAAGGTAAGGATTTCTGTTTTGAGTATTAAAGTGTAAGCCAAGATGCTATATTTTCTTGTGTGCTAGGTTACTGAGATCTGGGGAAAGGAAGTTTTGACTTTCCAACTTTGGTAGAATCCTTACTTGTTTCTGATGTAATGACAATGCCCATGTTCCAAATGACTGTGGCAATCACAGGTTCTCAAACTTAGATTTGAAGATATTAGTATTCTCACTGGAAAGACATTAAGTTTGCTACATTTCTAGTTTAGTGAAAATATTTTTTGTTTTTTTGTATTGTATCAATATATTTTTCTAATGTCTAATTGTCAATATTTTATACAAAATTTCTCAAACATTCAGGCTGGTAAATGTAATTAATACTGTTTAACAAACAGAGCATTTACTTAAATAAATTATATCTGTAAAAATAATATAAATGGAAAATATATTAAAATAATTGTCTGAATTAATCCGATTCAAATATATAATTTAACTCCAGGCCAGGCAATAAAGCTACTACTAATACAGAAGAGGTTACTGAGAGTGAAAGAGACATTGCTCAAGAGAAAGGACAATGAAAAAAGAACAGGTGATGATGATGATTGATGTTGCAATTGAATTTTTGAAGATCATAGTTGACAGGAAATCAAGAAGCTGGAATAGAGATTCACAAGTGAGAAGTGTGAGAGAAGAAACCATTAGAATGGAACTTACTTAGCTATTTCAACAATAATCTTTTCTTTTTTTTTTTTTAAAGTATGGCTTTGTAACAATTACTTTGAACCCTCAGTCTCCAAAATTTTTTTATTTAAAAAAAAAAAAAGAAAAGAAAAAAAAAGGCGTCAAATAATTTTTATTGATTTAAAGGCATCTATTAGCATAAGAAAAAAAGAGTGAAGTAGCCTCTAAAATCCATTGCAATAATAACAAAGATCTGTAGAATTCTATATGTGTATAACTGATATTTTCAATTGTAAGTTTCACCTAGTTTGGTAGAAGGCCATGATAGTGGGAAATCTAAGGAAAGTATTTACGAAATGTGCTTACAGATATTATTGTAAGATGAATTTATAAATATAAATGTCTGTAAGCTCTACTTGTATATTAAATATTAAGTTAATAATTTTGATAGAAATAAACTGAAGAAATAAAGAGAAATCTCTATTTAATCACTTTTAAAATGAGTAAATTTTGTTCTCTCAATCATGAAATCATTTAATGAAATGTGTTCAAGCTATGAATGAGACTCTGGCCCATTCTCTGTATACACTGACCTCTTCTTAAGAGGCTTAAGATGTTAAGTACAAAGTACTTAAATATGCCATAAACTCATGTCTGGTAGATAAGTAAAGGAATTTATAGCTATGATATTATAGCTTCAACTTATATTGTTATTTTAAGACTTTGCAACTTGGACAGAGTAAAGTGTGCTTTTCTGTTTTGAACAAACCATACAAAATTGAGTCAGTGTTGCCATCTACATTTAACTGTGATAGATATGTAGACCTTGATTTTATATTGTCTTTCATCTTGCAGCTGAAGTCGTTTTCCAGAATTATATACCTCTAGGCTAGTGCATTGAAGTTTTATTACCTACATGAAGTTATTCTGTGATGTATGTCTTGTGGTGGAGGCTGGGGAGAGAAAAAAGATCAGCTATCGAGTTTCTCTCTCTAATCAGCTTGCACATTATAAATATATTTAATGGAAATAAGCAACTTTTAGGAATAGATGAACCAACAGCTGCCTTTGTGTTTGTAGATTTATCTTTTAATAACTGAATTTATAAAAAAATAATAATGGCTAAAGTTGTTGTTACTACAAAGGATGGTTTAGATTGTTTGAGTGACCCTTTTTCTTTTCTTTTTTTAAGATTGCTAATTTTTATTTGCTTAAAAAAATCAATAAGTATATTCAGTTGACTTGAGACAAGGTACATTCATGCAAAGAACAATCCTGTACAATATCTGATCATTCATAATATCAGGCAAATAGTAGAATACACGTATAAAAACATATCTGGATGGTATAGCTTATTCCCTATCTGGGTATAAAAGCTATTAAAAATGTAATAAAATTATATGAATGTTTATTTTTTTTTCCTGTAAGTAGGATCAATCAGATTTTGATTTTTACAAACAACCACACTTCAAATTTATAACAGTGAAATTGAAACTTTCATTCATCAAATTATTAAAATTCTAGTTAACAAAGTTCTCAGCCACAAGAGCAGGAAGCTCAATTGATACGTAATGGCTACTGAATTAAAATAGTCAGCAAATATGATATATTAAATATTTTGTATTTTTTTAGAATATATATAAGATACACCCTTATTTTGTAGATAGTTTGTTTTTCTTTTAAGTTAAAAAGATCATATTTGAAGGATTTTTAGTGAAAAGAAAATTAAAGCTGATACTAAAAAAAAATTGTATATACAAAAATAATGAAAAATATAGACAAATAATGTGAAATATTAAAATAAAAATATACCATAAATAAAAACAAAAAAAAACTAAAAATAATTTTATTGTTTAGTTTAAAACCTATAAAATTCTCTTTGCTTTAACTATGACTTGGAAAAGTTATGATCAAAGAGAATGTCATTCTTAGTCCAATCAATTGCATTACTGCTACAATATTACTTAAATGACTTAATCACTATGTAACTTCTTATTTTTTTTCTCACAAAATTGTAACCTATATATATATATATATATATATATATACATGAGCAAGCATCACTTTTTATATCTTTGGTGTATAAGGCACAAGAAGATTTTGACATCAAATTGAGGTCAAAATATATATCTTATACACTGAACAATATGGCAGACTTGCATTATGGGCTTCTTATTGAGATTTACATTCAAACTGTATGTTCAGCCTCATGTTAACATTGTTTTCAGTTGCTTCACTCAATCTTACTCTCAAAAATATTCTTTAATGAATTATACTCTCCTCCAAAGTATTTGATTTCATAAGAAATATAGGTTCCAAATAAAACTTTTTTTTTTTTCCATGTTACATAATGGCTTTGTTGAAAAACAATAAGTTTTAAATTTCTTTGTGTTTAGGATGAGGATATTTTTTCTTTTCTTTAATTTTTGAAAAAGAAAATTGAATCACAAGAAAAGGCTGTCACAAAATTTCCTATTTTCTATCAATAATAGCAAATGGTATACTGAAGTGTCACTTCAAGATTTCTTTTGCAATGGTTTTTGTTAATTCATGCATGGAAGAAGAGTCTAGTGTAAACAAACATGGAGATACAAATGATGGAAATGCTTAGTCAGATGGATACATTTTGGGATTCATCCCCTCTCTTCTGTGCATTCATCCCCTCTCTTCTGTGCATTCATTTTTATTATTAGAGCTGTGTATTTGGGCAGTGATGGCAGAGTAATGTCTTTTGCATTTACTTAACCACTTAGGTCAAATGCTTCAGTGCAACCTGATGGAAGAAATGTCACAGTTTTTAGAAATAAGTTTCCTTTTTTCTTCCTTCCTGTTTTTGCTTCATCTTCAATTGTTTCTTGGTCTTGTATTGATTTTTCTCCTGTTGATAATAAAACTTGGGCATTTTTAATGTAAATTTTATTAAAATAAAACATTGTTAATGCATTTTCAATTCACTCACTCACTTTTTTCTTTTCTTTTTTTTTTTAACTATTGAATTTTGAATGAGAATATTTCCTTGAATTCTGGTACATATACACTTTTGTGTTTGTTAGGTTGTTATTATCACATACTTTTATGTTCAGTATTTGTATTGTATATTGTTTCACTGTTTTCTGATTATTATGCCTACCTTTTAGGTGCCTAATAAAAGTGGCGATTGGTGGGGGGTATTCTAAAAATTTTATTTATTTTTTGAAAATTTTTGAACCCACTCCCTGAGCTTTTTATGACTGCCCCTACCCCTTTATTAATTTTACACTTCCCCCAGGAAACAATAATTATTAAAGTTGGTTTAAATTTTTACTTGCACTTTGATTGCATAGTTTAAAAAAAAGTTTTCCATTGTTTTTGTTGTTTTTTTTTTTCTAGAAGTACCAAAATCATTTTTTTTTTTTTTTAATAAAATTAATGTTTTTTTTTATGCTTCTTTACTTCTAAACTTTTCACCCCATAAATGATTTTCTGCCCACCCCCTTATTAAGACTTCCCTTTATTGCATATTGAGAAAAATCTCATTGTATTAGGCACCTAAGTGTATTTCAGTATTTCATATTTTGTCTTATTCTGTTGGTATTTTGCTGTTTAATATATTTTTGTATTATTTTGTTTCAAGTGTGTAAGTAGTTTCATATCTTTTTTAAATATACAAAGAAATACTTAGACTGTTTAAAACAATTGAAGGTCTTTTACAATGTTGACGTGTACCAGAAATTGAGCTATTTTGTTCACTTTCAGAATTTGTATTAAAATAACTTTTGGGACTGATATCTTTTGACAGTTATTCTTTCTATTTATAAAGTATTATTTCTCTCTCTTTTTCTTCTTTGAAAATTGACTATTTACGACTGAATTATTCTCATTTTTTTAAAACATTTTTTTTTCTCTCTTTTATTTAATTGTAGTTCTTCATTTATGGAATCTGAGTAAGTTACTGTCCCTTTATCTACATATAAAATTTTTTTTTTTTTAATTCTAAATCTGTTTTGACTTACCTATTTCAATTTACTAACTGGTTGGTCAGCAGACACCAGAATGTAAGTGTGTCTTTTAATAAAAAGCTTGTTGCTTTTGATTTGATGAGCTGCTTTGCTTTCTCACTCACCATTTCTTTCTTTGTATCTCTTGAGTAGCATGTGCAGACATGGATGTGAATACATTTTCCTTTTTGTATGTATGTATGTGTATGCATAAGAACGATAGGCTTTTGCATTATGTCATTCATTACTTATTCTCTCAAAAGTATTGCATGATTGCTATATATGTTAATTTATATAAAACTGTATTCAGATTATGCAACTCAGTGTTTCTACAATAAAATTAGTATTAACAAAGTAGATATTGGAAAAATTTTCAGAGTATACATATATTTATATAAATATGCTATATGAATTTAAGTCTTCTCACAATAACTCTTAGTTGTGCTGACAATTATTGTCATCTCTCTGTGGCATCCCATAATTATTCCTAGTTATGTGGTTTACCCAATACATGTTATATTTAATGGCTCCAACATTTCTCAGCACTAAGAGTACTGTTAGCCAGAAATGTTGTACTCTTCTCATGTTGAAAACTAAGGTGGGCATTATGAAGCAAAATGAAAAATGCTAAACATAGCAAATGTATACAGAATGAACTGATTGGCTGTTGTAACACTTTTAAAGGACAAAGAGCATATCATGCAACAAGTGAAAGGTTCTGCAGCAATACAGTCCATCATAATTAATAAGAAACAGAACTAAAAGCAATGGAGAAACTTCTGTAGGTTTGGATAGATGACCAGCATCAAATCGCTGAAAGTCAACTCTTTCTTTGAAAAGTGTATGTGTGTGTGTCTATATATATATATATATATATATATATATATATATATATATATATATAATTTCCTTATATACACAGGAGAATTCAATTTTAAGTACTTTTAAAAGAGCTTTTTAATGCACAAAAATATCATTGATTATTTACCTCTTAATAGAATGCTTTCTGCATTTCAGTGCAATTTTTTTTAAAATGGGTGTTTGATATCTTTGAGTGCTCCTGAGTTCTACCATTTATTTTTATGCTTGAAATGTGTTGACATGTTAAGAGTTTGAAATAATTTCCTTATTTTTGTTTATTAATTCATTCATGTTCTTTAATTGTATGATTTTCAATTCCTCCTCCCTACACAGATTTTACAATTTCTTCCTCTGGTATTTGTCATCTATTTTGATTATATCTCATTTAATTACATTTTCAGTTATCATGTGTGTTTTAACAATATTGTTTGTTTCTGTATCTTTCATATTTGAATGGTAGCAAATGGTTTACATAGCTTTCTTTAAATTCATTTTAAGTTACCTTGATATAAATCAACTCCTCTCCTGGGTTCCCCTGTATTGTTAATATCTTTCTTGTGTGTGTGTAATAATGTTATTTAGTGGATACACATATTTGAGTAGACATCTGTTATTTTCTTTTTTTTAAATTATGTAATTGATATCTACTGGCCTGTGCATTTGAAAATCTTAAAGAAAATATGGCTTTTTGAAGAGTTTGAACTGGTATCTCCTTTATATTTGGGAAAACATCTTTAAGCTAGGTTTGGTTTTAGATTGCTTATCCATGAAAAATGTTACCACACACAAATAGCTATATATATATATATATATATATATATATATATATATATATATATATATAATATGAAATTTTATTTCCTGGAATGTCATGGTCGTATGAAAGCAAACTTTGTTTACTTGGTAGCTATTAGTTACTGCCTCCTTTTTTTTTTTTTTTTTCAATTTTGGAAATAATGTTAAGTTTAATGACCAAGATAGATGACCCATTTTTGTAATGGTTTTCTTAGCCAGGAACTTACACATGTGCCAGAGTATTGTCATGGTGGAGAATCCATTTGTTACACCAGTGTTTGGGTCTTTTTTTCTGAACAGATATTTGTAACCATTACAGCATTTCCAAATAAACATGATAACAGTTTGTCCTTGTATCAAGAATTTGTAGTGAACTATCCCCCTATGATCAAAGAAACTCACAACTGTGGTTATGAACTTCAAGCAAGATGTGTGCTTTGCTTTTGACCGAGATAAATTCTTTGTCTTCCATTATATGAATACACACAAACACGCAAACCATGTGTTTATTGAAAAACACAAGATTTCATAACTGGTAATGATCTAAAGATTATTCAAAAGATCAGATGAAACTTTGAAGTCAATGTTTCTGCTCATAAGTACAATCTTTGAAACTTGTTTCATTCCCAAATTATTAGAATCTGCTGCACTGCTTCTCTGTTCATTTTCAGTTCTTATGCAGGCAGTCATACACAATCTTGAATCCAAGTGTATCAAGGTTCACACACTAGGCAATTTGTATCTCTTATGTTTTGTCTGCCTGCTTCTTGTGTCATCAAGCTCATTTCTTGTCCTTCTGCTTGTGCCATGCAGAAATATTCAGCTGTTCACTGTAAGCCATTTTTAATTATGGTAATGTCTCACCACTCTTATCAAGCTTCACGTAAAAATTGATTTTAATCTGTTGATCGAGATTCCTTTGATTTTCCAACTTGTGTCAAGTTGGGCAATGAATGACATATCTGGTCTGTTTTTCAAGAAGTCAGAATTTTGTACATGTCTGGACATGCTCAGGTACGATTGTTTGCCTGACTCATTTACCCACTGATACACTGCAGTCATTCCATGAATTAAATAGTTATAACTTGTTTGTTTGTTTTTCTCTGTGTGTGTGTGTATATATATATATATATATATATATATATATATATAGTTACTTGTATGTCTAAGCATGCATTGGATGGTAATGTGTATTCCTAAGTGTGTGTGTCTCTCTCTCTCTCTAATAGGAGGAATTCTAATGTCTTCACCTTTGTGTTGTCAGCCAGTGCAGTGGGGGTGTCATTCCACTTTATATATATATATATATATATATTAGTGTGTGTGTGGTATTTAATGGAAAGTGCTCAATATCTGTGATAAAAGTAATATATGTGGTTGCATAGAGACTTGTTAGTGACCTTTTGCGGCCTTCAGGCAAATCGTGAAACCTAAGGACACAAACAACTCTCCATGCAACTGCGTGTGTGTGTGTGTATATATATATATATATATATATATATATATATATATAAGAAATATAGTCTTAAAGTGTGCTATATTTATGGGATAAAGTGCTCAATATCAGAGAGCGTGTAAATATAAAAGTGAACATAGAAGTGTTGACTTCTATGTTCACTTATATATTTATGTATATATATATATATATATATATATATATATATAATATATATAATCAAATTTATGACTGGGTAGTTGTTTACTGTACTGTCATCTTGTAAGTGTAATCTTGTAATAGCATGGCACTGGTGAAAGAAAATAATGAACAAGTACTATGCATTGTAGTGTCCTTTTCCTCTCTCACATTCTACATAAAGATTCATTAATAAGCCAGGTCATTGGGAAGAAATTATAATATAAATAAAAACAAAGATAACAGAAAAACATCAGATTTAAAAAAAAAAAAAAGCAAAAAGCAAAAAAAAGAAATTGTACACTTCAAAAAAGCTTATTCAGTATAGCCCCTCTCAGTCTCAAAAGTGACTGCTGGCTTGGATTGGGTGGCTCTTGTCCATATTGGCCATTACATCCACAATGGTAGCATTTAATGAATCCTTATTATTAAGTGACAATTGGTTGGTCTCCTTTTTGACAATGCCCCAGATGTAGTATTACAAGAGATTTAAATTGGGAGGGCTTGTCAGCCATATGACATGATTGTGAAAATTCTCAGCTAGCTACTCATGGGTCATGTATGAAGAAGCCGTGTCCAGCAGGAACATGTATGGCTCCCTCCTGGGCCAGCTCCTTGATCTAGAGCTTGCTACAATGTCCAGCACCTTGATTTGGGTGGTAACATTAATCCCGAGGTCCTGTTAAATAGTTTAATCATAGGCTTTGCCACTTTGAGCTATTTGGCAATGGCACTAATTGACTTGCTAGCATTGTAGTTGAGAATAACCTTTTACTCTTTGGATGAACTCTGCTGTTCTTTCAGTGTCTGACTGCATAGAATGTTTCTTTCTCATGGCTCCAGATGACATGTCTCAGCAAGAGGCTTCCAACTCTTTCCTGACTTTGAACATAAAGAAACTGGCCACTTTCCAGAAGCTAGCTATCTCCATGTTACTGGATGGTGGCTAATGCCGCCAGCTTGGTTTGCTTTTTTATTTCCTTTATCAAACTGGAATTTTACAAGTTAATACAATATCCAAAAAAGAAATGAGAATGTTACAATTTGGTGCATGCCACATCAGATCATCTTCCATTCATTATGTTTTAAAATACATGCTGCACATTGTATAGTCATATTTCATGATTATGAATATGGACAGTTATGATTGGTGAATCTAATACATGTTCAATTTATACATTTTACTGTTGCTCTCAGAGAATTTTAATTTAATATATTTCTCTTCACATTGATGACCTTGAGATTTTAGCTAAAATGACCTTTAGCCACAATGAGGTATAATTTTGAATATGATCATTTTGTTACTTTCATATGTAAGAGGTACATGAATGATAAATCTCGAGTAAAATGAATGTTATTTCAAGGAATCAATATGATGCTGAACTATTATGAACATTATAGGGTAGGGAGAAGCATAAATTGCGCTAGTCAGGTAGAGATAATCTATTGGTGCCCTGAGCATTATTTTGCAGGTGAGGAGAAACAAAATCTGTTCATTGCTCAGTTTACTAGATTTTTTTTCTGAAAGATTGGAGGTAAGGAAAATTGAATTATTCCTTGTGTAATCTAAGTAATAACTTAAAATGCAGTTGGCTGATTAGTTTAGAGTAATTTTGTGCTCTAAAGAGAGAAGAATCTTTTGGATAGAGTGGGTAATTTTTCTGATAAGTGTTTTTTTTTTTTTTTTTTTTAAGGTAGGGGGAATTCTTATTTTTATCGTGTAAAAGAAATTAAATTTTTTTTTTTTTTTTTTTTCCTATAATATAGCCAGCCTCTCATTATCATTTTTATTGACAATATAACTTGTAATCATTTTAAAAAAAGATGAAGTTCCTAATGTAACTATTTGTCCACTTACAAATACTTAGACTTTGGTTTCCTTTATAATATAGCTTCATTTTAAGTTGGGTAGGATAAAGTTGGATTTTTTTCCCCCCACCTTTCACTTTCTCTCTCTACTCACAAAGCACAGTTTATTTTTGTGGTATCATAATTTCGCTTATTGTCAGTGATTAAGTTTTTAACATTCCAGTTCTCGTGTTCTACTGTCATGTTTTATTACTTGTATAATACGTGTGATAAATTCTTATAAATTTTATTTATGCTTGGATTGGTACTGCTCTTGAGGATCAGTATAGTAGCTGTGCATACTCTGAAAAGTGTTACATGCATACACACACAGATGCTGGTAAGTTTGGGACCCAACTAAAAAGCCCCTGCAACAAATTCTGATGTTTGGTCATATGATTGATTTTGGGAAAGGAGTTGACCAATAACTTCACCCACACACACAGGGTGCACCAGGTATATGAAAACACTACTGGACCATAAATGGAAGACAATCTAATGTTATGTGGTATGTACGAAATTTTGATATTAACATTTCCTTTCAGACATATTGGAACATTAACATAGCAGCTTCCAATATGATACAGGAAATGAAAAGGCCCGCCATGCTCATAGCACTAGCCACTGACTAGCAGGTGTTTATCTACCTGAAAGTGGTCAGTCTCTTCATGTTCAAGGTCAGAAACAAGCTGGAGACCTCTGATGAGGACAGCTGTGGCAAAGTGAAAAAGTAGTTAGATATCATAAGAATGTCAGATTTCATCCAGCAGTTTCCAAGAAATCATCAGTCAAGGTGAAGGCCATTGTTGAGCAGTTCAAGACTGCAGAGTCCACTATCAGGTGAGAACGTCGGGTACAAGACCTACATGATGAACAAAGAGCAATTCATGTCTGGCAAGATTTGGGAGAATCATGTGATCTAATCAAAGTACTTGCTGAAGAAGGTCAAGTACACTGAAGAGCCCAGCAAGTTCTTTTGGAATGAGAAAAACTTTGACCAGGACCAACAGACAAATGAGTGGTGTAACAGCTTGTTCTGTGGGAACACTATGGGGCTACCCACAGTGATGTATACCAAATTTCAATTGTCTGTAATGCTCCTGGGTTTGTAAGTAAAAAGGGCCATGTCATGCTGCTTCAGTTTTTCCTGCAGAGCCTCATGGTCAGTATCATTACCATCAGAGTACTGATGGCTAGCCAAGTATTGCCATGGTTGTGTCGTATGGCCTCCTAGTTCTAATTTGAATTACTTGAGCTACTTTAACAGGAGCGTCCTTGAAAATAAGACCAATCATTGGCCCTGTAATACCAAGGACTTGAAGGCTGTGGATGTGATGGACAATAAAAACAAACTGATCTAGACATGAAGTTACTTTCAATGTTGCTTCAAGCGGTGGTTTTATTTACTAATCATTTACTGCTTTTCTATTTTTTTTTTAATATATGCTGATTTTTTTCCTATTGAATACCATTTTAATTTATTGTTTTTATATTTGTTCTTAATTACCTCTTGCACCCCTCTCTCCCTCTGCACACACACACACACACACATATTGCGTAACTGAATGACAAAGGGGAAAACCTATGTAATATGTTTCATTCTCTAAAAGGACTTCATCAGGCTCAAAAGGACAAAACGTGTGTGTGTGTGTGTGTGTGTGTATATTTATACTCCCAATGTGTGTATTCTGAAAATTGAAATTATTTATTTATTTTTATTTTTTTAATGTCTGCTGGATATGGTGATTTCATAAAATTTACATGGCATCAGTGTGTGTAAACAATAGTGCAAGCTGTAAGAAAATAGCATGCATGGTTGTTAGCAAAAGAGACAGCCCAAGATGTGCATCGCATATAGAAGATGTAAAAATTAAGCAGATTCAGAAATTAAATGATACCTAAGCAATTTAGCTGTAGAGTACAATAAATGTGAAACAGATATCCAAAGGAACATAGGAATCCTGAAAGATGTCTTCCAGAAACTAAGCAAAGTATAATGAGAAGGGAAAATTTTCGTAAAGAGTACTGAACTGATTTGTAATATCTAATTTCTTATATGATAGTGAATGCTTCATGCTCCCCTCACAAATGAAGAAGAAAATGATAGATGTGGCTCTGCTGCCGAATGCTAAGACCATGGATAGAGCATGTGAACAACAAGGAAGTTTTAAGGAACTTGATATATTCATAAAGAAACACTCTCTCTCTCTTTCAATATATATATATATATATATATATATATATATATATATATATATATATATATATATATATATATATGCACAGTTTATGGATTTAGAAGATTATTATTATTATAGTATGGTTTAATAGGATTAGATCAGTTCACCTTTTGTCCTGTTCACACTCCTCCCCAGTCTTTTGAACAGAAGTAGAGCTTTATCCCTTGTTTCCTGTTTAGGATTGGGTTTCCAGTTCCTTCTGAAGTCTTCTAATTCTCTTTCACTCCCAGTAGCTCTTTGCATCTTAATGGCATTATCTCTTTGCTTGGGGTGAATTGATTTAAAGAAGAAAAAAAAGGTGTGATGATGGTGCTGGGGAAAAATAGCAATATGAGTGATAACCACCCATAATGCCATTTTTGAAAAATCCAGTATGGATTGCTTGCTAGCAGAATATTCTGTTTAATATATTTTAAATATCTTCAAGAATTAGGTAATCAAGGGAACAAAATGAAATTTTAATAGTTTATTATTTTAGGGATGAAGAAATGAATAAGAATTTTAAGGGCAGTGAAATAGGACAAGTGTCTTCTTTTTTAAAAAAAAATACTGATATACTGATCTCTAAGGCCTATAGCTCTGGAGAGAATATTAAGAGTAATCTGCATTTGTGCTTTAGTTCATAAACTCCATTTCCTCTTGTCAGGTTTTCACTGTGCTTATTTGTCTACAGAATCTGTCTGTCAATTATGGATTTGTTGATGGTTTCTCCTTTTCAAATTGTCTACACTTACCTGGTGTCGGAGCCAAACCTCTGTCGTTCCTGGCTGCAAGTAATAATAAACATATTAGCTCCGCCTCAGCTGGCCTCCTTTCCAGTGCACCAAAGCGGGTGGAGTTGGGCGGTGTATTGAACAATTTTTTTGTCTTCTACCTCATTTATATGTAAGGGTCCCACTATTAAAATAAAAGTCCTTTTTGCTATGCCCATCTCATTGCAAAGATCATTAAATAGCTTCACATGATTTTAGCTCTTTCTCATTATCAGCTCTCCTCAGCCTCTCCTCCCTTTTTCCCCCTCATCATGGCTGCTTGCTAACCAATGCAAGGGGCTATTGCCTTATCGCGGACGATTAAACCTAACTCTCTTACTTCACGAGATCCCTTGCCTAAAAATGGAGTTGGTCATATCTGTCTGTCGAGAAGTGCACAATTCTTATTGTGCCATTGATATTTGTGTTTCTTTGTGAGAAGGGCCAATTCTCTGATTACTCTTGGTGTGAGGATCAACAGTTACTTACTTCCTTCCTTCCTTTATTATTAATCAATGAGTCATTGGTAACTGATCCCTAACCCAAACCTTTCCTCAAATGAAGTATCTACTTTTATATTGATCTCCGTATTGGTGATGAAGGAGGGAGAAATGAGAATACTAACATTTCTTTTTCTCTTTTCTTCCATTGGAAGAAAAGCAAGTGTTCATTCCAACCTTTTTGATTTTTCTCGCATTTTTTTCTCTCCAATAATGTGGTAAAGAAAATTGTATTTTTACTTACATAAAATGCTGCACAATATTTTTTTTTTTTTATTAAATTAAAAACAGTATATTATTGACCCTTGAAATGCCTCAGATGACTCAGAACGTGGTGAAAAAAAGCACATTCTCTTTTTCTTTAGGTTCCCTTTCTATTAATTCTTTGCTTTGCTATTCAATCATTTTTATGTTTTCAGTACATTTTCATTGATTCTCAATTCTCTGTATGATCTATATTACAACATATATGAAAGACTGACATTACTTATAAAATTAATGCATCTTTGCATTCTAAAAACTATATATCTAATGCATATTTGTAGATATGCATACATATGTATTCATGTGCACAGATTTCATTTTGTCACTACTGATGCATATCTATATTATGTTCTTTATAAAGTTTCAGTATATTACTAGGCAAGTTGTGTCTACATAGATGCCAATCCTACTGTGTTTATATATGTTCGCACCTGTTTCAGTATGGATTTTGTGCCAATTAAATATTTTAATTGCTTGGAAGCAATATTGCTATCTTTGTGGAATTTTAACCCACAGTCTGGTCATGCTAAACACCAGTTCTTGTTTGATCACTATAGTTAAGCAACGTTGAACCTGGTCAGTACTTAGATGGGAGACCACTCGGGATCACCGGGTACTGTAAACAACTTCCTACAATCCGAAATATGTTTCAGCTTTATATAACCCAAGAAAGGGTTGATAAACAGTAAAAAAACAATCAGTGCATACTTTTAAAAGAAGTATGAAATATATCTCGGATAATTGGGACCGTTTTTTTTTTAATACATATTTTGCTAAATACTCACTCAAAATGAAATCTCGCACAAAATGTTGGTCGGAGATATATCTTTTTAAATGTTTTAACTTTTATTTTTACTTACTGACTTGTAATATTGTTAGATATCTCTATACTATGTTAGTGATTTTCTTTGAATTGAAAGAATATCTTTTCTCTGCAATCTTGGGAATACTGCTTTTCCAGTAATTACCATCAAGCAAAAAAGACAATGAACAGGTTGAATGGTTCATTGTTTGTGTATCTAATAAGAGTTTAAAGTTTCAGGGTACTACAAAGATGTAGGAATTAGTCAGTTTCTTTTAATTTCGTAATTTACTTAGTTGCAAGGAATTTTTGCTCTCACGGTGTTAGCATTAATAGTATTAAATTCAAATATTTACGTGACTTTTCTCAGAATGCTGAATTTTATTTTTACTTTGCTTTTGCATTGTAAAATATGCTGTAGCTAATATTAAAATTGTCGTAGTCATGAAGAAAGAACTGATTTTCCCTCATTAGAATCCGTTACGGAAATCATTCAGTTTGAGCAGATGCTATAAAAATAAAGACTGACAAAGGATATTCCTTATTTACTAAGGTGATTTCATATTTTATCAAAATAGTATGGCTTTCTTATTATTTTCACATTTGGTAGATTCTGATTGGCCATGTTGAATTCTTCAAGGTGCTCGTCTTATTGCTTGCTTGTGAATTAACAGAGTTCTCTCTTTAGTCAGGTTTACCAAATATTTTCTGTTATTAATCTCACTCAAATTCAATATGGTTGATATTTATTTATAATTTATTGGAAGGATGTTAACTGAGTGTACTGGATGCTAGAGAGGTTGTAAATTATCTTGCTCAAATTCCATATTGGTTAATATTTACACTTTATTGGAAGGATAACTGATCCAACTGAATGCTAGAGTTAATAAATTGTCTTACTCAAATTCTGTCTTGTTAATAATACGTGTAAGTTATTATTGCTTGACATTTTCAAAGTGCTTTATTTTCATAATTTTTAAGCTTTAGCAATTGATTAGATTTTATAATAATTTTTTTGGGATATTCCAAGAATAAAGACAAGCATTTATCCGAGTTGTAAGCACAGAATATGCTATAAAACAATGGTTTTGTTTAATACTAAATTGCATTTACAGATGTTGGCTTCTATAACATTTTTATGTGTGCCTTTTTTTAAATAGTTTTATCTTTATAAATTGTTACCGTTTATATATATATATATATATATATATATATATATATATTTTCATAAAATTGACAATACTAGGTTTTTGTCTATAAAACTAGTATTAATGTATCTATCTCTGGCACTGGGTTTGGTTGCAAATAATGCTTTTGTTTTCCTTTCATGTTATTGGTCATAAACTCAGTGCTTATTATTCATGAATAAATCATTATTTGCTGAATATTCATTGGTCTAGGTAGATGTCAACAAGGAAGATAAAATTCTATGAAGTAAGATTTCTGAAAATAATCGAAAAAGAAATATTAATGCTACATTGCCTAAATAGCATTCTCTCAAACTTACAATATGTCATGTGTACTTGTGTACGCATCAAATTACAATAATGTGCACATTACAGTGTGAAATTTCTTACTTTGAAAAGAACTATTAGTTCAAATCAGTAATATAATTATTGTAATTCCTTATATCATTGCTGCTACTAGTTTTTAATTTTAACTATAAAAGATAATAGATTTTAGGGGAAAAGACGTATTTTTTTATGTACTATTGAGATAAAACAACTTAAAAATCGTGAATTCTTTAGGTATTTGTGAATAGTAGTAAGCTTAGAGAACGGTTACAGGAATAATAATAATATAATAATAATAGTATTGTAATAGTAGTAGTTGTTTTGTTGTTGGTATAATGATGAAGATTCAAAAACTATTGAACAAATCAATTCACCCCAAACAAGGTGATAATACCACTAAGAAGCAAGTGAGAGAATGAAAAGACTTTAAGGAACTGGAAACCCAATCTTATGCAGAAAACAAGGGATAAACCCTACTCGTATTCAAAAGACCGGGTAAGCTTTAAGAGTGTAAATCGGACGATAGACGGACTATCTATTCCTATTATTTTCATTGCATATTAGTTCACATCTAAAGAAGAAAGGAATTAATATTCCTATGACTCTTATGTTAATTATTTTTCTTCAGTGGCAGAAGAATTGTGTTGAATTTTTTTTTAAACTCAACTTTCTGTCTGTACATACACACGCACGCGATCCAAATAAAAACAAATTAAATTCTGTTGAAACCTAGTGGTTATGCTGCTCTAAACTAAAGATATTCTTAAAAACAGTTCGCTTGTTCTTGTTCATAATCTTCGTGTGACGGAAAAACAGAATGCTAAAACATAATTGTCAAGTTTCAATCTTAAATCGGTATGGATGTTAGATTTAGCATTTTCAATGCCGGAAAAAGATTTTTTATTTATTTAATGACTGAATACATACGTCAGTTGTTCATGAACGTACATGCCTCAGTTGGTGACAACTTGTTTGAAAAAAAAACAAAAAAAAACAAACAACTTTCTGTATATTTAGCTTCTTGTTTTTTGGGGGGGGAGATAATGGTGTCAGTTAAATTGACGTAATTTATTGTTTTTACTATCTGATTTATTTCTATTAAGTTGATTAAAGCTTTTGTCATTTTTCATTTAATTAGCACTTCAGTACATGTTTCGTTGTTTATGATTACTGTCGTATTTGTTTCAGTGTTTATACCAACTAGTTTTGTTTTTTAATTCCTCTTCTTTGCTGTTTTAGTATCATTAGTTTAGGTTTTACTGTTTTTATATTCGACTAAAGACTATCGTGATTCACAATTTCTATCGTTTCCATTTCTTTGAGTTTCATTTCGAATTTCTTTGTAATTTCATGGATTTAAACAGAATATATTTATTTGCGATAAATTCTATACTTCTTAGGTCATCAAAAGTTAGAAGTACATACATTGGTTTTAAAATAATACAATATCAAACAAAAAGCTTTCTTTTGTACCAGAAACCTAAACTGTTCCGACTGGAAGTATTTAATATAAACAGGATGAGTTATTTCGTGGCTATTTAAACCCGAAAGTTAAAACCTTCCTTCCTTCCGGAAAATATCATTTTAAATGATGGCATCATTTTTTGCAGTGTTTTTATTTATTTATCTATTTATTTCTTTTTAATATTCTGACTCGTTTTCCAGCAAAACAATTATTCAAAGCTTTACTTCAAGTCCTGAACCGGTAATCCCCTACACACACTTTTTGTTGGTAGGAATTTACTTTAGGAGCAACAAATATATTTTATAATTTTTGCCTTATTATATTTTGCCATGTAAATTAAAAAATGTATTAAATAAAATTATTTAGTAATTTAAGGATAATTATCGATGAAAAACTTGGGCTTGATGTTTCTTTTGGGACGTACACGAGACATTTTCTCACTTCCTCTTCAGTGCACAAAAAAATGTTTATTTCATGTATGTGTACTGTGCGATCAGCAAAATAAGAAAATCCCAATTCGCATAAATATGGAGTGAAAAACGGGCTCGAACTAATTTTTTTTTTAATACCGAAGGATATTCTTCTCTAATACAAAACTATAATATAGCAACAGTTAACTCTTCATGTTCGATTTTAAGTATAGCAGTCAATTCTATTCGTTTGTATACATTTTTGCCCCTTGCCAGTGTAGTGAAATAATTTGAGAACCGCTGTCCTCAGTCGTCTCATCCCTGAGTCAACTGCGATGTGATTCTATCGACGAATACTAAGAGTACCATGGACAGGACATTAGATTTAAAGAAGAGGGGGAAGTACGAGGAAAATAGTGAGAGAGACGTGAACATTTCTGTGACACATAACTGAAAGCTTGTAGACACAGGAGGATATATTGAAGGCAAGAGAAACTGAGGGAAACAAATCTACTTGACGAGTCTAAGTACACGAATGGAGGAACAAGAACTATAAAAACACAGAGGGATATGATAAACTGACAAGAGTTACTTCGTGCAACAAGTCAGGAAGTTGTGGAGAGCCATGTTTGTGCCATATGAAAAAAAATCGTCCTAAACCATTAAAATGAACACAGAAAAGAGAATTTTGATACTTTAAGATTTTAGCATACCGATTTCTTGTTTGCTAAGGCGCTACAAGTGATAAGCTAGATATTTTTTGAGAAGAAAAAATATTTGAGGATTTAATAGCTTACTGTTCTAGCAAATCCAAGTCACCAACTCTGCATTATCATTTCTTTCTGTCACAACAAATTATCACATTTTGGACCAATTATTAAAGATTTGTGGTTATTATTAATTGGATTTTCAATGGTTTAGCACATTGTTACATTTGAAACGTAACTATCAGCCTGTATTACTTGGTTGGGGTTTGTGAAGATACAGTACAGTATGATACTAACGGGATATACGATGTTTATTACGTATGAATGATAAATGTAGATTTATGTCTGTCATTCGTGTTTGTTTGCATCTTGTGCCTTGGGTTCGTGAGGGTTGGCAAACTCCTCTCTCCAACTTGACTGTTCAGTGCTAAGACACAGGGTGATTTCTAAGAGCATTTTTGCAGGGGGTGGGAATGTGTCTTAGTATATGGGAAATTGATTTATTTTATAAAAAAAGAAAGAAAAAAAGTAAGAGTTCCTAAAGCAAAAGAAAACTAAGGTATGTTAGATTTTATGGTGTAAGATCATAATTGCAGACCCTGTAAGCCAGACCACTTTCCTTGTTTACATGCAAATAAGAATTGTTGAGTGTCTGTTGAAATGAGTGTTAATTCATATTTGTCTGTTGTTGTATTTGTTCTGTTACAATATACTTCGTAATAGAAAATTATTTAATCTTGAAAACCCCTCACTTTAGAAGGTGAGAAAAATGTATATTCCGACATGTTGAACTTTTTCTCTTTGCCATATTTGAAAATATTTAGAAATTAAATTAGAGATGGATTCGCTGGTGGCGTAACACCGGCGCAGAAAATGAAAATTTCAGATTCTAAATTAGTCTGTAGCGTTAGCTTTTCCACTAATGTCTGAAAGAATGAAATCTTTGAACCGTGAAGGAGGTCTTCATTGACTGTGTTCTGGAGGGACATGACATAAAAATAAAATACACTTAAACCAAGGACTTAATACAAACGTGCAAATATTTTCTAAGGTATTATTCTTGACCTTACAAATCCAGTGGACACAACTGTTGTGTGTGTGTGTATATATATATATATATATATATGTATATATGTATGTATAGAGGTACTAATGAAAAATAATTGGCTTCATCTCTGTCATGCTATGAAGTATTGGAAGAACTTGCAAGGCATTAACTGTTCAAATAGAACTTATAATCGGTCAAACTTGCCCTTCTGTGTTATTTTTGAAACGAAATTTTTCCAATGTTTAAGCTGGTCAGATCTAAGAATTATTATTTCTATTAGAATTAGGTTTCATTTACTCCAATGACTACCTATATGACATTACATTTATAATGATTGTTAACTTGTTTGAAGCCTGCACCTTTAGTTATACATTGTTAAATTTGTCCTTTTGTTCAATAGCACATGGGACCAAAGTTTTTATGAACTTTGAATAGTCATAGCACATTTGCTAATTGAGCTACCGAGATCAATTTGGTACTGTCTGTATTAAGTTTTTAGATATATTGAAAATAAAATTTTAGCTTGGGTTACCTACTCTTATGGTACGTTATGAGGATAGAATTGATACTCGTCGATTAATGTTTATACTAACTGTTGACAACCAGGCATGAAGGAAGCATTTTCGACTCCCGTCACCGTCAATCAGGCTCTTGAAGCTAATAAAGCAAAGCAATACAAATTGAGAAACTTTTATCCGAAATTCTTGTGACCGGAAGTGCTTAGATTTTCAGATTTTTTCCGGATTTTCAGGCTATTTAATTTGTACATAGCATCTATAAAATGGAACGCAAACATAAACACGATATCTCTTTACATTTCATAACACAACTTATGCATATACCCTGAAAGAAGTTTTATATAAATAACATATACCCTGAAAGTAGTTTTATATAAAATTTAATAAATTTGGTATACATACAGATACAGGTAATGACGCTAGTCATGTGATGCTCACGGATTTTTAAGTGATGGAATTAACATTTCACGTAAAAAAATTTTTGTACTTTCTGTACGTGTACAAAAAACATGATCAGTACTTACAAAAATATATAAATGCAACATCAAACACTACTTTTACATCAGGTGTTGGAATCTGAAGAGAAAAGGTACATCATCGATGACATCATTGTGAGTGTGAGAAAGAAAATTCAGTAAGATGCCAGTCTCTACCAACGATGTCGTGTTTTGATTAAAATGTTATAATACATACAGCTGCAGTATTTGAATAAAATATATATTTATTTATTTAATTATCTGATTACAGTTAAATGTAATGAAAACTGAAAAAAGTCAGTATTTTATTTGTAACGCTGCACCGCAATAATCATTCTATCGGTAGCCATGTTGCTATCTGAAATTTTCCATTTGTGTCAAGTCATGTCAGCACTAGAAAAACTTTCGGATTTTGGAAGTTTTCGAATTTTAGAACTTCGGATAAAGGATACTCATCTGTAGTTTTTTATTTTTAAATTATCCTTTTCTTCCACTTCGCTTATATTTAACGTAATTATCAATGACATCAACTGTTGCGAAAACTTTATATAAATGTTTATTTTAAATATTCATATTAATTATTTTCCCAATTAAATATAAAGCTTAAAATCATTAGTTAAAACGCAGATCGCTCTTTAAATATAAGCAATTAAAATTTTTAGTAACTCTTGATATAATTTAGATAGTTTATTACATCTCTTTTTATTTTTTTTAATGGTTCGTTAAGTTCTATAAGATCTAAACTTTAAGACTAGTATATTTTCAACCTTTGAGCGATTTGTTTCTAACAGATGACAATCACTTTTGACCGGTTTTTATACTCAAACCCGCTTCAAAAGGATAATTACTTAAGATTTTCAAGAAATATATTAAATTGGTCAAGTTGGTACGTGCGTTTGAATTTATCAGAACTTTTGCGAACACTGAATCGTCTCTTTGTTTCGATTGACTAACATTAGATTCTAATGCTAATTAATAGAGACGAAAAGACAAACACTTAAAGGCTCAAAAATTTTCAGGAAGAATTCAGGGTTCGCAAAAGTTGTGATAAATTCAAACGCATTTATCAACATCTAACCATTAGATGTTCGAAATGATTTAAGATGAATTTAGTTTCTGGTTTGATTTAGAAGTTAATTACTCTTTCGATTCTTCTTGGGCGTGAGAACTGAAGATGTCTCTTTACCCGACTTTGATGGCATGAGATTTAGCCGCCTTCTCTTTCAGACGATTTCTTTACCGATGTCAAATTTTTCTTTCCTTGTAGGTTCATAATTATTGTTGTATTTATTTTTCGAAGAAAGCCGAATAAAATTATTTTCTGTACATTGTATTTTAATATTTTAAATTACTCAAGTTGTTGATTTAAGATCTGCTACGAGTTTTCCTGACAACGGCCAATAGAAACACGTATGTTGGTGGAGGCACGGTGGAGTAATGGATAGCGGCTCGGATTGAGGAATCGGAGAGTTCGAATTCCAGTCGAATCCATTACTTACGTGCTCATACCCTTCTTCTCCCGCCAGCTATGGATAAATAGCAAGACAGATCGGGTTCTATAACCCTGGATGGCAACCTACTGTGGGAAAAAATCTGCCTCGTCAGTCATGTATCGAAAGATCGCCTAAGCGTGTATCACGTATGACACATAACTGACTGATGTTGGTAGTATTTACTTGCTAGAATATTTTTCTTTGCAAAGAATGATCGTGAAAATGTTGATAGTAATTCTTTCATTTCCTCATCCCACCCCAAATGAAGTTTCAATGCCTTGCACAAGCACAACAATGTAGTTGTAGTAGTAAGTAATGATAATTTCCTCCCGATCTCTGGTCTTGTACGTAGTCTTCCGATGTTTGTTTTAGAGCTAATTTCGGCGTGACTTAACAGATTGATACAATACAATTAAGTGACGGGCGAACAACTACAAACTGAATTTCAATTTTCAACAAATGAATTAAACATGAAAAGAAGTAAAGCTCTTACTGAACAGTCGGTTTTTGCTACAGCGAAATCAGAAGTTGGGTCTAATAGGCTTGGTGTGTAATTTCCATATTCTCATTCTTTCTCTCACTCTCTCTCACAAATAGGGCATGAAACTTGTCTCGCGAAGGGTTTGGAAGTCAATGAAGCAGTAGTATATTCATAGATCTAATCTCCGCTCCTTATAGCCACTATTATTTCACCATGAGGCGCAGTCCGACTTAGCCGTTTTGTCATCTACGAAACGAATTCCAAATCTTATCTTTACTGTTTATAATCGACTGTTCAGTTTGTCAGTTATGTTGAGAAGAATCAAGTGTTGCCTCGATGTAAAATATAAATGAGATTTGGCCGGCTTTATTGAGAGACGAGCAGGCTCAATTAGCTGGTAATGATGATTCTTTCTTTTTTTGTCGAACACAGACACACACACACTTGTAAATGCCCCCACTTCTTAGCAACAGTGTTTTAGCATTGATATTAGCTGTGTGTGTGTGTGTGTGTGTGTGTGTGTGTGTGGTGCTGCTGCTGCTGCTGAGTTGTTGTTCTCTTTCTGATTCTCTTTTCATTCCGGTTTTAAGGTATCTCTCCTTTTTGGCTGTTACACACGCGACCACATGTCGGACTTCTGCAAATTATTGATTAATCACTGGCCACTGCTAATGACTGCCGAGCTGTGTGAGAAGTGCAAGCTCTGACAACAAAGCAAACGATAAATAGCGGCACAGCGGTGGGTGCAGCTATCTGGTTGTTGCAGAAGCAAAAGACTCCAGGAGGGTGCGAGGAGGTGTCAGAGAGAGAGAGATACGCACACTCACCCACTATGTGCAGTCGCGCGCACACACGGGCACACACCCGCACGAATGGAGCGACAACTTTCTATTTGTTGCTCCCTCTTTCTCGTGTTGAAAGAGAAAGAGTGTCACCAGTTGATGATATTATATAGCCTAAGAAATCTTCTTGGATTGATTTGAAATCAACATTGAAACACATCCGTAAAGTGCAGCTTAGTTGGTTCCATTTTTTTTTAATTCTAAGTAGTAATAATTCATCATGCTGTTTAAATTCCCTCACACAAATAGGGCGAATGATAGATACTGATTTGTGAAACTTAAAAAATATATTTAAAAGAGGGCGATTTCAGATTAAATTTCTAGGTAATGACAGAAAAATATAAAATAAAATATTTTACGAGATAATTAAAAATAAAAGCCTAAAATTTCAATATGATTCGGTTATCGATGATTTGAAAATTCTAGACATCCAACACCAACAGCAAGACATTTTCAAAGAACTTTTAATACTGCTTAAGTTTTTTTTTTAATTTTCTCATACGTGATAAATAATACGAGAAATAAGTTTCCTCAACATGGTATAAACCAAATTTTAGTCCATTTTATCCGTATGTCCAAATATTTGGGAACTTTATTGCAGTGCTGATTAGTTATTGTGAAAGTGAATATTTATTTTTTTAACTCATCGTCTATTCGGCTAAAAAACAATTGCTAAGCAAATATAATAATAATAATAATCCAAATAGTTACCAATTAAAGAATTAAAAAAAAAAATGATCAAATAAAATCACTGAGAACTATTTTAATTTTATCATGACATGTTAAGTGTGTCGTGACCGGCAACTATTTCCTAAACTACGATTCACACACACACACACACACACACACACACATATATATATATATATATATATATATATATATATATATATAAAAAGCAGAAAGATAGTAATAATGAAAGTGTGAATGAGACTAGAGAGATAACGCAGATCTAATGAGCTTTCAGTACGCAAACATGCGTTTATTTACACACAAAAATCCAAATATTTCATGACCTAGTCAGGATACCATGCTGAGTCCTTCGTAGCATTTTTCGTGCTAATGGGGTTTACTACGTGGTGCCGGTCTCCACTCCAAATTACAATCAATATTGGATTCCATGATACATCGCAGCATGGCGATTCATCCCCGACCTAAAATCTTCATACGTTTTCCAAAATTTATTTATGAGAAATATACACAAAACAAAAAATACCTCATCCAGCTTGTCGATTCTATATTTCCCTGTTAACCGTTTTAGCCGACTCCTTTATTTTACAATGAATAGATTATGTTCTCCATGTCATAATCAAGTCGAAAATGATTTGCGATGAAATACTTTTTACCGCCAATGAAGATGACCAGCTTTGACGTGCTATGTAACAGAATTTTCTTTTTTTTTTTTTTTTCGTGCGAGTTATTTTGACTTTTTCCCCAGTAGAGCACATTGTTGTGTTAGGTTCTGTCACCCACAAGGTCAATTTCTGATTTGAAAAACTTTGCCCCTTAAAAAAAAAAAGAAAGAAAAGAAAATGTCGCTTTTCTTTTTTCTTCCAGTTGCAGGTAGTAAGGAGACTTGTTTCTTTGTGTATGCTTGCTGGAATACATAAAAAAAAATATTTAGTGCTACATTTCCTTGTTTTTCGTTGACAATTACAGCTACACACACACACACACACACACACACGCGCGCGATATTTTTTAAACTCTCACTCCACACGCTAAAGTTTTTTTTTAAATCTAAGTCTTCTATCATTTTTTTTTCTCTTTTTCCTCACTGAAATAAAGTTAAAAATAAAAATTGATTGCATTTTTTTTTTCTTCAGAAATCCTCAATGCAGGAAAGCCCTTTCCGCTATCTTAATTTTTCCGTTTATGAATCAGAATCACTGTATAAGTGTTAAATTTTCTCCTTTCTTTACCCTAAAATGATTTGTGTGTGTGTAACCAACCAAACTCGTAAAAAAGAAAAGAAAAGGGAGATTTTATGGAGAAAAAAAAAAAAAAAAAACTAGATTTGACGCTGAACCTCAAGTGATTAGGGGGGGGGGGGTAGTAAGGTTTTATTGGCCAGAAGTAGATAAAAAAATTGTTGCGAAAATGAACAGAAGACCACTAATGTCATTGATAATTGAAATACAAGATTTACTTACTACGTATTTCCTCATGGGATGTTGTGAAAGAATATATTGAATTTTTGAATTAGGAATTTTTGCAATTTTGTTTTAAAACCACAAAAATTATATCTCCTTGTAAACACCCCAACTAAAAGTGTTTTTTTTTCTTTTTTCTTACTGTGATAATGATGTGGTGTATTGCAATAATTGCACTTATTTCATATTCATCCATAATTGCCGTGTTGTAAAGTTGTTTAAATTTGTTTGTAAAAACCTTATTTTTACATAGATCTTTTTTCATA
Organism: Acanthosepion esculentum; assembly: GCA_964036315.1. Classification (NCBI taxonomy): domain Eukaryota; kingdom Metazoa; phylum Mollusca; class Cephalopoda; order Sepiida; family Sepiidae; genus Acanthosepion; species Acanthosepion esculentum. The sequence goes on from OZ038486.1 coordinate 66,504,610, forward strand.
GCACGGCGATGACTAGCGATCATAATAAAATGCGTGTGTGTTTTTCTTTTCTCACCACGTTCTACTGATGTTAGTTTGGCACTTCTTTGTTCTCGAGGGCGGGGTTTACTCATCCTTTCCTCTTTCCATCATACCGTTTTGTTTTTGTTTTCATCTCGTTATACACACACACACACACACACACACATACATATATATATATATATATATATAAAATATAATCCTGTTGCGTATGTGTGTTTTAACTTTACAGTCTCAGTCTAATTATTGATTATCTCTCGTCAGCACTCATGCCAGCCTGCGAATTCGACTAACTTGTAGCAGTTGTCTTAACCTCACGTTCCCCTTCTTCGTTCTCAATCATCGCTTTCAGACCACCCCTTTTCAACTCCTTGTCTGTCTCTGTGTATGTGGCCTTTGCAATATATGCACATAGAACCATGTGTGTTTATAGTTGATATATTTACTCTTCCTTCAGTTTATCTGGTTTCTCAATTTCAGATATTGAGCTTCTTTTCACACACACGAGTGCGTGTGTGAGAGCGAGAGAAGAGTAGAAGCCGTTTTACGTTTCACTTATCTCTCCTCTCCCTTCTTGATTCCTTCCATACCCCCTCTTTTCATATAACGCATCCACAGTGGTGGGCAGCAGTAGAAACAACTCTAACAGCAGTAATAGTAGTCCTGTTCGTTGTAATCATAATCATAGTTGAAAGAGTAATACGAGTGCTGCTGCTAGTACTACTACTACTACTACTACTACTCCAACCAGCATTCCTCGGCTCGTGCTGCTGCTGCTGCTGCTTACTATGTGCTGGCTGGTTCTTGGTTCATAACTGTGTGCCTAAGCCACAGAAGGCTTGCGCTCTCTCCACAGATGGCCAAGTTACTGGTCTGTTGTCAATATGTGTTAGGCGTCTTGATGGAGGATGCGGAGTACCCAGGGATGACTAGGATGGATTCTATGCTAGCAGGTCCGGCCAGCCCACCTGAGAAGAAGCTAAAACTACAGATGGACAATGAAGATCTCATCATCACTGCATCAAGCATCAGGTTTGAGAATTGCCTCCTCTAAAAGTAACGTAGACTCGTTCGTTCCTCGCTCTATAGAGAAAAATTCACGGCTCTATACTTCCCCATTTAGGTTGTTGCTTTTAACCCTAAACTTACACTGACCGACGACGCAATTTTTTTTTTACTAGCCGTTTTTGTTTTAACGCAAAAACAAGAAACAAAAAAAAAAGCAGAAAAAAGGATTAAAAAAAAAAAACTATTTTTACGCAGTTTTATGCGCTCTTTTTTTTTCTTTTTTTTTTAAGTCTTCACTTTTTATATAAGAGAAAAACGAAAAATAAAATGTTTTTTTTAAATATTTATCATTGAACGAAAAAAGCCAACTGCGTCCTTTTTATTTTATTTTTTTTTATCTAAAGAAAATGAAAGAAGGCCAAAGTTATCGTTGTTTTGCTTGTTGGCAGCTTCAGTAGTTGTGAAAAAATGATAATAATAATATTAATGATAGCAGCAGTGGTTCTACTTGTACTTCTACCAACAAAACTAAGTTATTACTTTATTCCAACCATAGAGTAAAGCAGGAAAAAGGAATAGTATTTTTAAAAAATCTTATTTTCTGCTCTCTCTCGCGGCAGTTTTCTTCTCTCGGGTATGAAATGAAGCATCTTTTTTCCCCACCTCTCCTTTAAGCTGGATGCCTTTCCTGCTTCTATCACTTGTGGTTTTCGCCTTTTGCCAAATTGGACCTATTACCTGAAATTGTTCTTGTGCCTGCTAAAACCCGGACTTGCATGATTGCATGCACTTGTTGCCAAAGAAAGAAGAGAATAATAAAAGTCGAGCTTCTTTTTAGTTTAACATATTCTTCACGTTGTTACCTTCATTTATATTTTTTAATCATTTTCTCTTTTGTCTCTCTCTCTGTCAATGTTATACTTAATGTCAAGTATGTATGTATTAGGTGCGCCCGTTGTCTAGTGTTGTGTAACTGTAATTTATTCCTGGCCTTAGCCTATGAAGTCTCTATCATTCATATTCCTACTACTAGTTGTGAAGTAAGTAGTCCTATCTTGTGGGGAAACACCAGAAAGGTGGATTTTTGTCGATGATCTTAAATGCACGCATACACAGTTGTGTGAATCGAGAGGAAACACCGTTTCTTAGTGAGTTAGGCTTCTTCAGTGTTGTTATTCAAATGTTGATTTATTTGTTTGAGGTTGTAGATATTGTGTCGTTTTCTGTGTTTTCATTACATTTTGAGATTCAATTAAATGTTTTTATTTTTATTTTATTTTTTTTCTTCTTCCTCGCCTTACTGAAAGAAATATAGGATTTAAAAAGGCGGTTCAAATTTGGGATCTACAAAAACATTGAGGAAAGACTGGAAATTTATGGAATTACAATATGATCAAGGCTTTTTACAATACTGGATTTTAAAAATTATGCATATTGCATCTACGATTCCGCTCAAGAAACCTGGAATTACTTCTGTGATTAACGTGTGGAAAAAAAAAAACAAACAATCGATGTGATTTCTTTTAAGAGAAACTAACAACTTCATTTTTGTGCGTATTGGCAACCAGGTAAAAATAAAAAAAATAAAAATTAAAAAAACGAAAGCATACACACAAAAAAGAAAAAAAAATCCTTGCATAAATATATACATAAAGGTTTCGTGTTGGAAAGAAAAACGATAACCACGTCAACAAGTGAAAAAAAAAAAATCTGTTTTAAACTTTTTTTTTTTTTACCGCGTCTTGTATTTTTACACGCCATTTTTGACAGCATGGTTTTAGAAGGTCAAAGAAATCGAGTGTGTGTGTGTAATATATATATATATATATATATATATATATATATATATATATATATATATATATATATATATATATATATATATATATATATATATATATGCACACACACGCACTATAAAGCAGCTTTTTGAAATAATCACATTTTTTATGATACCACTATTTTTTAGGAATTTTTCCTTTAATTAGTTTACGATTTGTTGTTTCATTTCATACATTTTTGAATTTTGGTTAATTCTCCCGGCTAATAGCGTGCTTAGGTTTTTTTTCTTGTTGCTTTTAGCTTTTGATAGGAGCATAATCATGCTGTCAGATCCTGTAAAATAAAAATAAGATGCAATATGAAACAAAAGTTGCTATCTAATGAGAAATTGTGGCATAGCATTGATTTTTGTCGTTGATCATGTGAAAGAAAATTCTTTTCATTTTGTAAACTTCAGATCTAATGATTATTTTTCTTAATCTTATATCTCAAAAGATACTAAAAAGCTGTATCGTTATTATTTGAGCTATTCTTTTTATCTACCTCACGCTGCCTTATCAAGCCTTTTACACACCACGTTGCTTCAAATGGGAGAGAAAACAATGTCTCCCCTTTCTTTTCTCACGCAGTAGCTATAAGACACACAGATTTTCCTCTCCTTAACTTAAAAATGAAATTGAGCAAGATATTCTCTTTTATGTTTTTGTTTAAAGTGCGATTATGAAGGGGGAAAAAAGTGCATTTTCTTAATTTTCTTGTTGATCAAATGATGCTTTAAGTGATTCTCTCTGTTCCTTTTGAAAAACGGTAACAATCTTTTTAAAGACTCAATAATTAATAGACGCTGATTCTCTTTTTGGTTTAAACTTTTTTTAAAATAAAAACTATTTTCTTTATAGAAAGAAAATCACTTGGTACATTAGTTTTAAAATAATAAAATTATGGATGTTTTTTATTATGGTCCTGGAAAGAGTTTTCAAAAGGAAGGAGTATTGTTTTTTTACTTTATTTTTAAAGTAGTTTGTTTTTTCTCTCTAAATCATAATTAAAAAATCATAAATGTAAAGTTTTTAAAAACGAAACATTTTTCTTTTTTGGGATGTGGATTCGACTGGCTTTTAATCAAATACTTACCTGCCTTAACCTTGGAAAATTTTAACTGTGTGTGTAGTATGCTGCATCATCGACTAAAAAAAGTGACTAGAGCTTGTTTCTCCGTTTTCGTAGGGAAAAATATCTTGTCACTGACTCTTTAAAGTTCCTTTCAGTTTGACAAGAAGATTTATTTTTGCGTTCTTAGGCCTATAGCGACAGGCATGGAGAGGCAACTGTAGATTTTCCCTGACCCTCATTCTCTGTTGGGTTTTAGAGTAAGTTAAATTTAGCTTATCCAAGCCATGATAATAATAATCGATTACCATCATCGTTACTTTCCCGCACTCATTTTCGATAACATTTCTGATAATCAGAATTCCACTTTGTTTTGTTGTAACTCTTATTCAGTGAGTTTGTTTTTATTATTTTAGTAAACTTTAAGTAATTAGTTACTTTTTGGGTTCTAAGAACAGTTTTCATTTTCAATTTTTCATTCACCTTGATTTACTTACTACTTATTAATTTTTTTTTTTTTTATCTCGGTTTCGGAAGTAAAACAATGTCTTCGTCTGCCTAGAGATGACAATGATTTAAAAAAAAAAAAGAAAAAAAAAAGATGTTCCATAAAGTAGTTACTGTTAAACTCTTCTGTTGCTATTTGTATATTTGATCATTTTTTTTTAAAGAGTGTAATTTTTTCTATGTTCCCTCCCGACTTGTTACCGTCGCCAGATGAATGGGATAACACTAACAGTCTCAAAGGAAACTGTCTAAATTCTTTCAGTCTGTGGTATTCTTGTATAAATGATTGGAATTAACAATTAATAAAGAACTTTTGTTCTGTTCTCTATGACTAGTTAGTACATTGCCTCATCATTACTAAATGGAAACCAAAAGATGTCTGTTTTTCAGATTCATTTATTTAAATGAATTTGTTATGCTTGTTAAATTAACACGCATAACGATCCGAGTATTTTGTTGTATCTCGCCTGGTATACAAGACACTTATTAAGTGTTGAATTGGATTTTTCTTAAAGGCGACTTGTCCATTTCTCATTGGCCGCAGACCCTCGTCTCTAAAAATCATTACCTTCTTTCTTTACTCTTTCCCATCTCACCGCTACTTCATAGAAACGTGTATCAAAAACAAAATCCATTTTTACTTTCTTACTTTTTTTACATTAGTTTCTTTTTCATTTTTTTGTTTTTCTTAGCTTATAGCTAAAAAACTAAGTTTCTCTAACAACAGCTACTACGATCGCGAGTGTGTGTGTCTAAACGATGGTCGACATCTCGTTCTTTCATGAAGATCCCCTCTACCAATGCTTCAGTTAGGCATGCTGAAAATTTAACTGCTTCTTCATTTTAAACACAAGAACGAAGCAGAAATTATTTATAATTACTACGTTTGTATCCCCCCCACACACCTTTGGGAGGGGGCTTCCATGTGAAAGTGACCGCATGATATGAGAGAACATATTCGCCGTCGGGTTCAGGGGGAATAAGTCTTTTGTTAGAATTTGGAAAGTAAAATCGCGAAAATCGAATTATCGTACAAAATGAAAAGTTGATCATCCCTTTAATTTTGGGGACGGATTCAAATACTTTTCATTTTAACGTAATTTGATATGTTTGAAAAACAAAAAAAAACAATCACTTGGAAAAAAAGAGTTATTGATGTTCATTGCTTTTGCATTTTCACAAAAAGCCAGAAAAGCTAATCACGATTTTTTTCTTATACATTATTAAAAATAAAATGTTGAATTTTACATTTTCAATAAAACTTAATTGTACATCAGAAAGAGGTCTTGAATAGTTAAAAACACAAAGAAAAGAAAAAATTACATACCGACCTAAAATATCTTAAGAGGAATTGGTGAACCAATTAAAAAAAAAAAATGTATGTTGTCGTTAAGTTATTCAAATTAAGAGATTTTTCTTTGTTTACATTTTAAAACCAATTTTCGTTTTAATTAAAATCGTTTCGTTAAATTTAATTTAACCAATCGCAAAAATATTTTTTATGCATCAATGTTTCAAAAGAAAATTCGATGATTAGACAATTAAATTATTAAATTTAGTTTATTTTTCATCAGTTACTTTTTTTGCAAATACAATAATAATTTCCCCGTCGCGTGGGTCTCTTAGAAAACCTAGGTAAAAGATATAGGTAAAAATATTAAAAATAAAAATGACATTTCTATTGGATTTATTTATTTATTTTTTTTTTTTTGCACGTAACTAACTTTCTCTTCATGAGTGATAACGTTTTCTTTAAGAAAATTATGGCAGTGTAATGTAGCAATAAACATTAAACATGCCGGTTCTAATTAATGTTGCCGTTGTAATTTTATCATTAGTTTATCACATAACTATGTGAATTTTCCACTGGAAATATTGTATAATTAAACTTTTAAAAAAAATTTATATTAATGCTCAGTTTACTAAGTTTTAACGATTTAACATTTTTTTACTTACTTTACAAAAATGCCTAATTTTCTATAAATGTGCAACTGTACTTTTTAAAATTGAAAAGTCGATGTGAATTTTTTATGAAATTTGTTAGAATTAGATAAAAACAAATATTAAAAAACCTGATCTACTGAGAGTCGTTTTGATAAATACTGAATTTTATTTTTGACAAGTTACAGTCTATGTAGCAAGAGTAAAAATGTAGGCAAACCGCAAATAATATCAAAGATATCCCCACAGGAGAAATTCACACTTTGCAAATGAATGGTAAAATGAAACAAGTTATTTGTTTAAACTTAAAAAATTAACTGCGAATTTCTATCAAATTTCTCTCTACCCCCCCCCCCCCCCCCAAAAAAAAACTCTGTTGTCAAAAGCTTAAAAGGTGAAAATATAGCAGAAAAATGTATTTGCCAAAGAACAGTAACTATAACTCTGAATTGCTAAGATAATTTTATTTTCTATGTATTTTAGTCTGTTAATTTGTCCTTTTATAATTGACTTGTAATTTTTTGATGGTTACTATTATATATATATATATATATATATATATATATATATATATATATATATATATATATATATATATATATATATATATATAATGAATTTGAAGGAAAATTGTTTAGAAACTTTATTTTCTGATTTTTAAATCTCATCTTGATAAATAATTCTTAAGTTTAACTTAAAAATGGGTCATCATAGATGGAATACATTGTACCATATTTATATATCTACATTTATGGGGCACATGTAGTATTTTTTCTTTATCCCCCACCACACACTTTTTAACAACTCCATTGATGACAACATGGACTTTGTCAATGCTTTCAATGAATTATTTCCACTTTGGCATCTGTCAATAGTATTTGAAAAATCTCCCCTTAGGCTAGAGGGTAACCAAGTTTTCAATAATCTAATTTGATGCCTCCATTCATCACTGCCAGTTTTCTGGCCATTATCCCTCATCGTTATTTTGGTCTCTGCAGTTTCATCCTCTCTATTAGTGTTATCAACAGAATTTATTTACTTTTGTAGGTTGCCATTTGACTTTCTTATTTCACCCTAATCCATACTATTGCATTGTTATTATCTTTTATTTATTGTAAATCATATGAGATTAATTTGTCTTTGAGTATGAACAATGTTCCAGCATTCTTTGCTTTTTTTTTTTTTCATCATTTTCATTTTTCAGCCTTATCTTCTGATACCAAGATAGGTTGCAAATAACAGTGCTCTGTTTTCTTGTACAAGGTAGAGGCAACAAAAAGAACATCTTGTTCATTATTAATCTGTTAATACAGGCGAATGTCATTCTATTCTTCTGTACTACATACCCGTAATTGTTTCCAAACACAATGTTAATTTTGTTTCATTAATAATTAGAATAGTCTTTTCAGTTGTGTCTCTTGTATTTTTAAGAGAATGATAACAAATTGCTGCAAGCAGGTCGAAACAGGCTAAGCACCTTTATGGATGAACATGATAATTGTCATTGCAAATATTAGATGGATACTGGAATAACTCTCTTGCTATTATAACAGCATTGTTCTGTGTCTATGTGGATAGGTAGGCATATATCCTCTTGTAATGGTTCAGATCAATAAACTACACAATGTTATGGAATTGTATTCTATGAAAGCATGAATCCTTAGCTAATGGGTCATCACCAGATCCCCCTTTTGATTAGCAATGGAACAGCAGGATACAAAAGTTATTCCCTCAAGTTGCATGTTGAAAATATTCAAATAATTTGATCCATGATCTAAAAGAGGAGAGAATTTATGCAGGGATTTCATTCTCTCTCATTTTTCTATTTCCTGTTTCTACTACTTGATACCGTTTCTTTTTTATATTTCTATCTGTAAATCCTTTTTCAATTCTTTTTTACTGTTTAGCTTGACAGACACTTGGTGTAAATTATATTTTTTTCTCTTAATGAGAATTTTGAGAATAATTTTGACATGTAAATAACTTTTTGATTTGTAATTAGAGAAATTATTTTCTTAATGAGTAATAAATTAATCAGAAAAAAATCTCCCTTTAAATTTCAGTTTTTGTTTCTCATGTATTTTTGCAAAATAATAAATTTGACTAATTTGCATTAGTGTCACTCCGCAATGTAGTTTTTGTTTTACTTAGCAACATATTATTTTAATATCTTTCTTTGATGTTATTAATTTAGGTTTTACATAAGACTGCATCTGATTCCTTAGTCTTTTCTTGTAAGTAGCAGAAGAAATGTTAGCCTGTGGATAAAGTCAGATTGTGTGTGTGTGTATACACACACTTCTCTTTGCAGTCAGCAAATTGCACTCATCTGTGGTAGGTAATGTTACCATTTTGTTTGTTAGCAGCTTTCACTATGGAACCTTTAATAAAAGTAGCTTGCAGTCTTCCAGCCACATGTGGGTGTATGCCAATGTGCCTCTGTAGATGTTGAAGTAGTTAGATTTCATTTACTTTGAAGATTTTTGCAAATATATTTGGGAAATGAGTTCTTAGATATTGCCAAAATTAGCAATGATAACAGGAAAGCATTGTGAAAAAAAGCTGATAATCTGATAAATACGAATGATGTTTATTTCATGGGCATCTATGTTCGTAATCTCTCAAACCTAGGAAGTTTTAATTTATTTTTATTTTTTTTACATTTATAATTTTAGATATATTTTTTAAACTTTTTTTTTTAGTTTTTGTTTCAGAAATGCATTATAGAATGTGTAATCTTAATTTTGATTTCTATTTTCTATTTTTTTTTTATCAAAGAATCCTATTTCTCTTACCTTATTATTCTACCCCTTTCGTTTTAAACTGAATATAGCAGTTTTAATGTAGTTTATTTGCAGAAACTTAATAGTTTTCAATTAAGATTTGTCAACCTTTTTATAAACTCTTTTTAGAAAAACTGATTTCCTGCTTGCATTATTTCAGCATGTAAATTTAAGATATTGTGAATCTCATTGGGGAGTCTCATTGTAGTAATAAACATTAAAAAAATTATTTTATAATGTTGCACTTTTCCTTTAAAAGAATCTTTTGAGAATTTCTTGATGTCATGGGGATTATTTATAACAGTTTCAAAGCACTAGTTTCTTTATTTAATCTTTTTTTTTTTCCTTTTCCTCTTAATAAGACCACTTTCTGTAGTAGTCATATTTGTTGTATATTATTGGCCTTGGCATTCTTATACTGATATCCACACTTAATTTTGCTAATAATAAATGTGACTGAAGACGTGAAAAAGTGTAACTTAAAAAAACATTTACTTTTTTTAAGATATTGTATTTTTTCTTCAAAGTATTTGGTGTTGCTTTTAGGATTACATTATTTATACTACTTAAATACCAATGTGCTTTTTGGGCTCTTTTTCTAAAAATTAATGATATTTAATTTTATTTGTGAGCATTAGCAAAACTTTTATTTATAAGATCCTTTTTCTTAGTGATGTGAATTTAAATATGGAATTGGTAAGATGTTGAGTTTAGTTTACTTTTTCAAACAACTATTTTTTTTTTTTTTTTATTATTTACAATTGACATTTAATGTGTCTGGGCTGAGAAAATCTTTTTTAAAAGACTCCAGAGTAGAGAAGAGTGGCCATTTATAGAGTTATTACCTGAAAAGTGATCTTGACATAAGCCAAGTGACAATGGATCTCTTGTAATACTAAAATGTATTGTCAGCAGTGCATGGTTGATGTATTCTCTTGCATAGAGAAATCTTTCTTTTCAACAAAAATCTTACTTGGTATCTGTTTAGAACAAAACTGCACAAATTTAAGGGAGTTGTCAACATGATACATTTTTCAGTGTCAAGAGTTTAATGATTGCACCAGTCTTTATAGGTAGGTGCAATATGTCTGAACTAGAAAATAATATAACCTGTATTAATGATGATTTAGGTCATCTGTCAATGCCATGCTCATATAATCTTTGTATATAAAATCAGATTAATTTTATTGCTAATAATCTCCTTTAAGATTAACCAAGGTATAAGCTTATATTTACATTGAGCACAGCAAACAAAGGCTTTATGTATGCCAACTTTGTTTATATTGTCAACACAAAACTTTTCTTTTTCTTGATAATTATAAAAATGTTGAATTTTTTCTTTTACATCAAATACTTTTTATATGAAAAAATAATTTCAGTTTGTCTAAAAAAAAACAACAAATTTTTGGTAGCTTATAGAGATGTTATTTTTAAAACAAGCTTATTATTCTTAAGCTAGCTAAACCGCTTGTTTTAGTTTATCCTTCATGTATTTAAATTTACAATCAGCCTTAAATTCCAACAATCTCAATAAATGAAGGTCAGAATCTCATTTTAGATTTTTACTGAGGTTATATACAAACTAAAAGCATCCAGTTTTGTCAGTGTTTGCTGAATTGTCTTTTAAGAAATATTGATTGAAAATAATTATGGAAATGAAGAATTATGACTAAATGTTAGCTTACAATTTATTCACATAATTGACTTTTATGGATATTTCAAATCTTAGTAAATGTACTTTTTTTTTTTTTTTTTTTTTTTTTTCCCCTTTAGTAATTTCATGTGTAGCAAAATAAGATATCCATTTACATTTGTTATTGAAAATATTTCTCTGGTAGTGTGAAAAGTGTTGTTTTTTTTTTTGTCTTTTACATCTGCAAGATATCTAGACATGCTCTTTTGAATTTAATATCACTTCATTCACCTGTTTTTCCTTATAATTTTTCAACATATAATGGCTTACAACCATATCATGTTGAAACACTGGTTCTTGTACAGTCACTGAAGTTGAGCAGTGTCAAGCCAGGTCAATAGTGTAATAGATAACAATTTGGAATTGTTCATTGGAGAGCCGGGTTCCAGTTCCATTTGGGTTTCATTATATTCACTTTCCTTTCACAAGAATATTTGCGCATATGAATGCACCGCTTCTCCCCCAGCTATAGGTTAATTAGGATTTGTCAGTAAATCCTTATCTCCCCAAAATTCTTACAATCCCAAAATATTTTCTGGCTCTAAATAACCTGCTAAATAAACTGTAAAAAACAAATCAATCAATCCAACATATAAGTATTTTTGAATACTTATTTCTACTTTATGCACAGTTCTTTTCTTACCACTGACAGATTAGAAGAATGATGCCTAACCTACATTCATCTGTTTTGCTTTTGCAACTAAAATTCATTTTGGGCTAAAACTAAGTCCCATCTGCTTAAATGAAGATTAATATTTTGAGAAAAGTTACTCTTTGTATGTTAGATACAAAGAAATACATTCAGTTAAATGATTTTCTTAGACACACTTTATTTCTGTTTGGGTTCATAACTGAATGTGGCTGAAGTGAATTGTTTTGGTGCCAACTTATATAATGTCTGCATAGGCTAATATTTTTATTTCTAATTCTGAGATCTCTTACATGAAGTTGTTAAGATTTTCCTCCCTATCTTTGGTATATTTCATCCTTAAATCTATAAATAAAATCAATCCCGAACTTATACAACCTTACATCACTTCCTCTTCCATCATTTCTATTGGCAGAAAATTGTTACACACACACACACACACACACACACACACACACACACACACACACACACACACACACACACAATAAAAATCCATGCATATTAAATGTTAATATACATGAATGAATTATTCTTTGGATTAATAACAAAGATTTTAACTTTGTTAAAATGTATTTTTAAAAATTTAATATTGGAAATTAATCTATAAATGTCAAAAAGAAAAACATTTTTTAATTGAACACTTTTCTATTTTCTTGATTGCTTTTAGAACTGTGTACTCTTTGCATTTTTGTCAACACCGAACATTGACTGATGCAGTCATTTTCCCTTTGAAAATGTGTTTTGAAATGTTTAATTGAATTTTGATAGTGTTATTTTAATGTGTGAAGAAAGTTGAAGATGACAGATTTTTGATTGGATTCATTTAAATCAATTTGAAAATAGTACAAGAGTTGAATTCCAATGTAGTTATCTTTGTAAAATTAAGACTTAATTAAATGGAAATCAAACTGGAATACATGATTAAAGTGATTTAATCACTTAATTTTTTTTATTACTTGAACAACCTAATGTTAACATGGAAAGCATTAGGTTTTTAGGCTGTGCTAAATTTTGTCTGGAAATGCACTGATATTTTTTTTAATCTTTGAAAGTACCAGTTTAATTATAATTTTAACTTTACAATATGTTGCTTTTTGAATTTTCATAATTATGGAGCAATTTTCAATAATGGTATATTCTATTGACTTTTTCATTCTTTTCAGCCTTAGCTTTAAAAATCAACATTTATAGTGAAAGGCTGTGTTTTTTATTTATTTTTGTGTGTTTGTGTGTGTGTGTGGAGGGGTAACGAAAGAACCTTTTGTAACAGAAAGGAACATGGAATAGAATCAAATAATTTGCAAGAACATCATTGAGATCAAATTGATATATATCAACCCTGTTTTATCCTGAAAAATGATGCCTTCAGTTCCATTTAATTATTGATGTATAATTTACTTTATTTAATTTTAAATGAAAAAAATTAATAATCCTATCGTCCTAAGTTTTACTGTCTTCCTAAGTTAGTCAATACGTTATCCTGAATCTTTTACCTGATCTTGGACAGTTGAAAAACCAACGTTTTAACTTTTCAAGTGCTATTCTCTTAGAAATAAGTTTTATGGTGATGACACATTTAATATTTTGATTCTTTTTTTTCCTTTTTCTTTTTCAATTCTAAATTAGTTGATTTCAACATGCCTATTTATTGATAGCAAATTACAGAAAGTCGTTTTAAAGAAAGAAAAAATGTTTCACTTCGTGTGTTTAAGTAGAAAAAGAATCTGCTTCTATGTAATTAATCATCTTTGGATTTTCTTTTTACACCTTTCAACTTGTTACTTCAGTGATATAAAAATTATTCTTCCACTGATGTCTAATTGGATCACTTTCACTATTCTGCTTATTCCTGGCTTGCTGTTAATGATTAAGCAATTGATTATTGATGAAACTCTCTTGTGTTTTCACATTTCTTTGAGGCACATGTCAATTGTTCCCATTTTACAAGTTCAAGACCGGCCATATTGTTTTCTCAAAATTATTCACCTTCCTTTTTCTATTCAACATTCACTAACTTTTCAATCTTCCATCATCTGTTATTTTTTTTCTACTTACTATTCACTCATGCATCAGAGGGGGATTTTGTTTAAGAAAATGTCTCTTAGGTCTCTCTTGTTATTGATAGATTTCATAAAGTTGTTCACTGCTCACGCCTACCCTACTCCATACATTGCTGCCATTTTTTATCTCTCATAGTTTAAAAGTTATGCCTTTTACAAGCATACAAGAAGATTCTTTCCTTCTTCAATAACACAAACTTTGTCACTTTCTTTTCTTACATGTTCCTGATTTACTTGAATGTATTAGACTATTGCAATACTGATAAAATTATAATGTTTCTATCTGTTTCTGTTAATGATTTTTATGCAGGCTGACAACCATTTTGCGTTTAGGCAATTTTGATCTGCTTTGAATGCTCTCAGCCTTAAGAAATCAAGAATCTTTCTTGCTTGTTTGCGTGAACCTCACTTATCTTGTTTTGAAAAATTGATTTCTGCAACAAGCTTACTAGAAATATCAGTTGCTTTTCTTTTAATTAGCTTCAATATATCTTAATATATTATTTGACCCCCCCCCCCCTTTTACTAGTGGACTGTGCACTTTAGCATATTATTCAATGATTTTTATCATTTTTTTTCCTTTTCTTTTCATACTGATTTGTCAAAAAAATCTAATCTCTTTTATGTTTGAAACACAAATATTTGGATTTAAGTGTTGGTATCAATAAAAAGAAAAACCACCTCTAGAAATGACATGCAAGCTATTTCTTTTATTTATTTTTTGTTAAAAGCCTGTTCAGTTTATGTAAATGACAATGTTCAGTGTGTAACTTAGTTTATTTCAATATTTCTACAGTTATATAGCTTATTTAATATAATGAATTCAGCTCAAACTAGTACTCTTTAAATAGTTATATTGTGTAATGTGTATTATTGTAAAAAGTGAAATCCTTGTCAGTGGTATGACTACTTTAGACTATTATGTTTTTTTCTTTTCTTCGAGAAACCTAAGTGTTCTTGAGTCCTAATTTTCTCCAGACACTTTTTTTGATACACAGTTTCTCTTTCATTTGGTGGTTTATATTCTGACATATTTTTAAATGTTTTCTTTTTATCTATAATTTACCATTATACACTTTATCAAGAGAAAGGTATGATGGGATACAATGTACCATATCATCCCTTTCTCTTGGTGAAGTGCAACAGAACTCATTTGATATGTACGATCACTAAAGTTAAGCAACATTGAGCATGGTCATAACCTAGATGGGTGACTGCTTGGAAATACCAGATGCTGTAAGCTTGAATGTGCAGGTGGTGTGATGGATAATGGCTTGAAATTGTTAAATCAGAGAGCTAAGTTCCAATTCCCATAGGATCCATTATATTCACTTACATGCAAATATCCTTGGGGAAAGTATGAATCCACCTCTTCTCCCCTAGCTATAGGTGTCAACATGGCTGACATTTTGTTTACTGCAAATTATCTCTTGTGTATAATTTAATAATCACATGAATTGTCTCATGTGATAGCAGTGCTTGTTTTGGTAAGAACACTTGTCAACTTGATATACTCTTTAGCTAGTCATGGCATCATTTGACTTCTGAATGTTAATGACAGAGACCATTTAGATGCAGTATTTGTTTTCCTTGTCTTTTGCTTTAAAAAAAAAACAAACCTACAGTTAGATATTTTTTTAAAGATGTACCTGTTTTAGAGCACACATACTTTTATGTCATTTCCTGTCATGATTACTGTGCAGAAAGTCTTTCAGTAATTGAATTTAGCAAGATTATTTTACCTTAATACATGGCTTCAACTTGAACTAATATATTTTTAAGCATTCACTCCATGATCAATTTAATGCATTATTAGAACATGATTTCATAGTTTACCTCTAGTTTTAATAACAAATTATTTCATGCTTCAATCAATTCATTTTGGAATGAATTTATCAAATTTTTGATTACTTCTACTTTCATATTTTCTTGCTCTAAAAATGTTGGAGACAGAATTTTGCTGTTGTCAGTAAATTTTAAATAGTTAATAAGAAGCAATCCATATTTTTGTCAGCCCTCACACCTAAAAAGTATTATAAACAACTTGGTCATTTTTTTCTAATATTTAAAGGTAGATATATCATTGCAATAAGTACTATTAAATGCCATTTCTTAGTAGTTAAGAATTATTAAAAAAATGCAAAGGTATCTTTTAAAGAATAGTGAAGGAATTAATGTTGCTTTAACACAGCAACTTTTTATATATATATATACACACACACACACACAAACTTTAAATGTAACTTAATATCACAACCTACTGCCTTTTAGCTCTATGGACATACTATTTTCTTTATTTAATCCTTATAGAGATACAATTGTGCATGTTTGAAACTGAATTTTTCACTATCAAAATGGTGTAGGATAAATTCTAGATGTATAATAATGCTTAATGTTGAATTATTATTCAAAGTGTTTTTTGTTTTGTTTTTTTATTGATTGTAATTTCAGATTTAAGTTAGCATATTTTATATTTAGGCTCCATGCTGATGGATGCAACATAGCATCAGTATTTTCTAATTTAATTTTTAATAAACAAAATCTATTTCAATTTTTTTTTATATTTAACTTGCTTACACTAATTTATTCTTTTTTATGAAGAAATAACTAACTTCAATAAAAAAAGAAAATGATTTTCATTTCAGTTAGTAATTTTCTATTCCAAGAAATAATATTTTTTCTTTTTAAGTTCCTTTATTTTTCTTTTGAATTGTTGTTGCTCTTTCCTGAAGTCATAAATGCTCTGATTTCTTATATTTTCAATCACTTAATTCAGTCATTAGTTTTTATTAGATATTACTGATCATAATGAACCTCTTTTCTTTGATCATCTAGTGTGTCAAGCAAGTTTTCCTTTGTTTTCTCCACCTCCTTTTCTATCCATTCAAAAACTGGTGTCTCTCTCTTCATTGACTCTTTGAATCTCCTTATTGGCTTCATCCTATTACTTTGCATTATTTCCAGTAGTTTGGCAGGTTTTCTTTTAGCTTTGATTATTTGTTTCTTTTCATATACTAAATATATTCATTTTTGCCATACCACACAAAATGGTGAATATTTTAATGGCTTTCAGTAGTTTAAACTTTCTTACTCCTTTCAAATTTTTTTTATTATTATTTAAGATTTGTCAAAAAAGAAAAAAAGAAAAATAAGCTTATGCTTATAAATGCATTTTATTTGTACTTTTTCCAAGTTTTCACTTAGTAATGTTTTTTCTATTTTAATCTTTTCCTGTATTGTTCTTTATATGGAAACAAGTTGTTTCCTTGTGCTTGCTGTTTTTTTTAATCATATTTAATCAAATATTTAGCAACCAGATATTTCATCCTAACTGAGAATATTTTAATGAAAAATTACTTCAAAGCCTCTGCCTTTTATTTTTGAACACTTTTCTTTGAATCCTCTCTATTGCTGACAAGGATTTCTCTATGGAAACAGTATAATCATTTGTAATCCTGAAGGGATACATTTCTATTCTTAGAGTTACAGATTTCTTGTCCTATTTTTCTTTTTGCTTTGTGACATTTTTAATATTTACATTTTTGCTATAGCTTAAATTAGGATCTCTGTTGGTTTTCTTTTTTGCTATAGTCTCCTTAAAAAGAAAAACCTTAATTTTAAAAGCTATAAACAGCACATTTTTTGTTAAGTGCTTCAGTGAGTAATAAGTTTCTTTCTTTGGTTCTTTATTTCTCTTGCATGTTGCTCTTTCTATACATTACTTGAAAATCTACATTTAATGTTTTAATTTTTTTTATGCAAGCTATCCTTTCTAGATGATCATTCAAATTCATTTGCTCTTTATGAATAAGTAACTATCAAAATGTCAATTTCAAACTTAAAGCCATTAAGTAAATTACCTGTGCATTAAAGCCAGAAACATTAAAAAGAAAAAAATGGTCTAAATGGGAAAAGGTAGTTTACAATTCAAAACAACTTCCTACCTGTTAAGCAGTTTGAAAGATTTGCTTGATGGTGAAATTGTTTTGTAGTCAGTACAATTTAGTTTCTCTTTACTTGAGGAGATAATCATTTGAACCTATCTTCCATTGCAGTGCTTTCTTTCAAACAAGGGGAAATAAAATAGCAACTTTCTTATACATAGCCAAGCTATGACATAGTGTAGAGTAAATTGGAAACCATTGGCAATTTGTACTTTTATGATTGCTGATTTTATCTTTGAGCCAAATTGTTCACTATAAATGAGTATTATTCTTCTTCTGTTATCCCTGTCACCTTTTTTTCTTCTCTTTTTAAAAAAATACCCCCCCCCCCCCTCCACATGTGTTGAATTTTTTCTCTTATTTCTTTCAACACTGTCTAGGTCTCTCCATTGAAGCGGTTACTCTTTCAGCTGTTGATATTGACAGTTTGAATTTGTATTAAAAACAGGAGGTATTGTACAAATAGATGGTAGCTTAGGTCATTGACAATGTTAAACAGAAAGGAAAGCAATTTCAATGAAATACATGTGATGAATCTTATAGTTTTTGCTTTCTTATTTATTCTGGAATCATACTTGTTTAGTTCTTTCTTTTACTTATTGATAATTTACTGTTATTTAAACTTAGTTAACAATTTAAAAAAAACTCTCTATTCTGTTTCTTTCTCCCTTACTGTCTTCATCTTTTTCCCCCCCTCTGGCGAATACCTGAGTCAATTCTAAACATTTTATTTAATTATTTAAATCTTTCTTGTGTGCCATTTTCCCCACTTTGTAAACCTTTATATTACATGTGTGCAAAAATTCCCAATGTTTTTTTGTTTTCTTTTTGAAAACTGTTTTTTGTTGGAAAAATGTTGCACAGACTTAAAAATCTTCATCATTGGTTGGTTAGTTAGCCTTTCATTTGGAAATCATATTTGGTCATGTTTTCTCTGATCTACTTTTACCATATTGTAAATTCAGACAAGGTGAATTCTTTGGATCAAAACTTTACTTCCATCTCTTCATAATTTCATTAACATTCTGGATCAGTAATCACAAATACCCTCCTTTTGATAAACTAGCATTTTTTCAAGTTACACCTCCAGAGATGAATGTTGTATGCTTAAAGACTTTATTTAATTTTACTTATGTGAAAGATGCTACTTTTGAGAGGAAAGGTTCTAGTTTAGCCTAACTTTTTCACCTTTAAAATAACTGGTTGTTAAATGAAAGATTAATTGTGCAAAACAAGCCATGTTATGATGATTTGTTATGGAATTCTTTTTATGTTTTGTCATTCAGTTAGGATTCTCTTTAGAAGTTGTCACATATCATTGGGATGTATTGCATACTGTCCAATTTCTCAAAAAGGAATTTTGATAAAAAGATTAAGGTAAAAGGAAGAGTTAAGTGAAAGACAAAATTCAAAATTTTCTTGCTGGGGGGGGGGGGGGGTTAAATTTAATTTTTTTCGTTTGTTCAAGAGTTACAAAACAAAAACACTTTTTTTCATTTAGAAATTTGAACTTATAAATCATTGTTTACCCAAGACATTTTTACCCACAACTGTATACATGGGCTACAAACAGTAAATATTCATCAACTTGGCTGAGATTTTAATTTCATATCGCTTGGTGGGATTAGCATTAAGGTTATTTTGATAGCACAATGGTTTACTAAGAAAGTGAGTGAGCACTTAGACAAAGCACTTTCTTTAATTGCTCAGACAGTAGCATTTTTGCTATTACCTCCATAGTGAACCCTGACATTCAAATAATCAATTTTTTTGCAAATGAAACCTTTCTGTTTAGATATACAAGAATTTAATTCTTGCCTCTTTCTGGGAACACACAATTTTTAATTTTTAAATCTTACAGTGTAAAAATATTGAAGACTTATTTGTCATTTTTGTAATTTTTCAGACACAGCAGGCATTTTTCTTTTTCTACATTGTGAATACATAATTGTGATTCATTTGTCCCAGGAATTTCTTTTTCGATGTGTTTGTAGTTGAATGATATTGAATTTCAGTTCTTAATTATTCTGACTGAACATTAATTGAATGTATTGCTGGTACAGTTTCTTCTTTGCTAACTAGGGACCAACTGTTGTCGTATTTTTTGTAATACACATTTTTTTCAGTTTGGACATTAGCAAATTTAAATTGATAAAATGCGAGCATATGCATACACACATCTAGTTTCAAAAGATACTTAAAATTTTTCTTTTTGATAACTGCTAAATATTGTACAATAATAAATTAGAAATATCTTGCTTATAGACAAGAAAATTGTTTTATTTAAAAAGGTATAATAACTGGCTATTACTTTCCTCTAATGTGTAGGTAAAGAGTAGGCAAAATAGTTATTTGATATTTCATTGATAAATCTTTGAGAAGAGTGAAAGAAATAGGCAAGTGCAAAAAAGAAACTGTTTTCACCACATTTTGGGCACTGGAAAGTAGACCTTTTATGTACATGGTGTTATTTAGTGGCCACTAATATCACCAGCTAGTGCTGTCTTTTAAGCTTGAATTTTATAACTGGGATTGATATTATAACTCTTTAGTCTCCCCACCTCTCATTTTGGTGATTGAATCTTTTATTGATTTATAACAGTAAAAATGGGATTAGTTTTTCTGCAGTTGAAATATTTTGTTTGTAATTTCTACCTGAAGATAAAAATCCTGAATGAATCTTTTGAAACCAAACCAAACATATTGTATACAGAGAGTAGAAGTGGTGGTTTTGAAATCAGTTCAATATTAACTTTGAAAATGTTTATAAAGTTGACTGGAAGGTTGATTGTTATTGATGAAATATTGTGTTAAATCTATTAGAATCCCTGCTTATTGAGCTGCAGATATTTTTTTTAACAAACTGCTGTAGGCACATATAGACAGGTCACAAATAATTATTAGCTTAAACTAATCTGCTTAATAGGATATAAAACCTCTGGCTTAGCCCTTAAATCAGACTGGCTGCCCTTCAAGCATTACTTGATGTACTTTGTTAATAATGAAAGCAATTTTGAGTTTTGTTCTTACTTTTTTTTTTTTTTTAAATCAAGGCATTCTTTTTGCTTTTAGTTAATACATTTTGTTCATAAATGTTGTCTACTTATGTGGCTAAATTTATGTCAGTGTCATATCTTGGAATTTGACTTCATTAAAGAATTTTATCTCTTAATGTCTACAAATCTTACAAGGGTACCATTTAAAGAATTCACTTCAGTTTTAATTAAAAAACACTTCCAGTTGATTCCTAAACCTTTAACAAGGATATACATAATTGTGTATCTCCTCTTAAGTAATCTGTTAGGCTTGTCAACTTGTTTGGAGATGACAAAAAATATTAACTAGCAATACTTGTAAACTATTATTACATTGCTGTTTTATTTGTGCTGAATAGCGCTTCTGTTCTTTTATTTGACATTTTTGCTGTTCACTTGATATAAAACCATTTATTTATATCTGACATGAGAAATAAAACCTTGCAGTGTCATGGAACATGCTTCATGTCTGCTTTAATGTACTCACTTTAAATTCTTTAGACTCTTTTGTTTTTATCCAGTCCTTTTGAATGTAAACAATTCATTTATGAAAATTCATTTTTTTTGTAATTGATGTGATGAATTTTATTTATATATTTTTTAGAATATTGTTTAATACAAGGCACTACTGAATAAAATGCATACAATGGTGGTCACAAGCTCTTCACTGGAAACCCCCTCCCTTCCATGAACAGTTTTATTTATATTTCTCATAGCACAGAATGAAAAACTAAGAAATCATTAGGTATTTTGTTTCCAAGGTTGTCATGTTTATTTTCAATAATTTTGTAAATATATTTTAGACTGTTTAATGTCAATTTTTGCATAACTAAATTTGTAAGGTCATCACTTTTAAAAAGATTTACTTGATAAGTAATTTTACTTTCAGTTAAAATATTTTCTCTTTTATTTTCCTATCAGTTTTTTCTTTTTACTTTAGTGCTACTATTCATGGCCATAAATCCCCTCTCTCTCTCTCTTGTTGCCTATTCAATTTTTTAATTTCTTGCTTGTACAACATAAAACAACCAAATATTGCTAAGATAAGTAATGTGTCCACTTATCTGAAACTTTTTTGTTTTTATTTACAATCAAGTATGTAATTTATTATATTGCCATTGGAGTTGTCAAGTGGTACTGAGCAAAAGTGACCTTTTTCATACAGATGTTAATACTTGGCAGAGACACACAAGCTTTCTTTTCCTCTTTTAATAATTTCATCTGATTTATAGCTGAGTGACTTATATTAAACATTTATCTTTTTCTGAAGTAATGTTGGGAAGGTGTTAGTTGTATCTGAGATAAATAGTGCTTTGCCTTTAGAAAAACTATTCACTGCTATCTAGTCATTCTTAATTTGTATGAATTATTCCTGCTAGATGTCTTGAAACTATTCCATATTTTAAGAATATTTTACTAAATGTTATAGATACTTGTGTATGGACATATTTAAGTTTTGGTTGAATATTGATGGGTTTGGAAAATTACCATTTAATAGAATTGCTAATAGTTTTCACATAACTTTATTTTTTCCTTATTTTATGAATATGTCATTGGTTTTTTTTTTTTTTTAAATTTGTCTCTGATAAGGTTGGAACAAAACAAAATTAACTGTTTATTTTGAAGCACAAACTTTAAAAACCTAACTTGGCTAAAGGACAAGTGTATAAATCAAAATAAGTAGCACAAGCTTGTCAGTTATCCAGCAGTGAATTATTTTGTTACAAAAACTAGTGTTTCCAAAGTCAGTGAACTGTCAGAAAGGATTTTTGACTTGGTCTTCATTGGTGTACCCCTGCATTGTTCTCATGTGTATCTAAGGCCTGGGAAAAATGTTAATCGCTTGGGGACATGTCTAGTGAGTAGGAGTGGTGGGGGCAGGATCTCTATGTCCAGCTGCATTAGGTTTTGAAGTGTGAGATCTAGCATTATCTAGCAGCAGAATGGGCCCCACTGCTGGCCAAAATGTTGATGTATGAAATCATGAGTCAGACTCTGCTAATCTAACCAAATTAGAACTTATTATAATAGATTATTCTGTTGCATCAATACCAAACAGTCAAGGATCTTTTTGAAAGATGTGGGAGAGGCTAATTAAACAGAATCTATTTTTCATCAACAATAAAAACTGTGCAAACAACTGATTATTGGTCAAATTATGAACTACTACTTCTTATTTTTTTTCTTTTCATCTTTTGTTTTGCACCAAATGTCTTGCAACTTTGTTCTCAGTGCTTGAGTTTTTGTTTCTGGATAGCAGCTGCTCTCAGTTGTTTCAATCATGACCAGTTTCATATTGGAGATCCAGATCACCAGAAGCCACACCTTTTGGCTTCCTCTTTCCTAACCAATGATACATGGTCTGTTTGGAATCTGATTTCCATCTGCCAAACATTGTTGATGTTACAGATGACTTTGCAGCATAATGACATGAAAATTGCTTTTATTCATCTTTGTTTTGATGCCTAAAAGTAATAAAAAAAAATTCAAGCAACTCTCCTGAAAGAGGAGACGCTGAACTTCAAAATGATATAAGTAGGTGGACATCTAAACTGAAGGGAATGATGTGAAAAAATAATCCCACTAGTGAATTGTGAAATGATCCAGTTTATTCCAACCTGATATGTTGATATTGATCAATTATGCATCATATTGTTGCTGAATTTCTTTCTTTCTTTTTTCTTTTTCTCTTTTAACGTTATTGCAATTTTTTCAATTTAAGTTTACCTCATCTACATTAGTCATATAACAAGGCCAACATACTTATGGCTATTTAGGGAATTTAAAATATCTGTGCATTGTTTTATCATTCTCACTTTATATATTTCTTACATGGTGTATATAAATAAATATATGAATTTTCAAATCTTTCCTTTTCATTTTTAATTCACTTTTTAGGGAGACATATTTTTAGTTTCTATAACAATTGTCCTGCCTCTTGCTGCTTACTGAAAGATATATCAAAGGAAATGGATTTTTTTTTTAACCATTCTCTATTGAAATTAAAAGTTTTAGTAGATTTAATTAAATCGTTGTGCCACTGTTCTATGTATTGTGCTATTTATTGGCAGATTTTAAAAAAAAGAAAGGTTTTGTCTACATTATCTTTTGAAACATTGATTTTTCTTTATTGGTAATCTCTGAGGGTTTTTTTTTTTTTTTTGAGTCTTTTTCTTTCATAAATTCCTCAATTACTGCCAAAGCTTTGTTTCTCTATACCTTTCATTTCTTGTATATCCTTTATAAGATATTTTTGCAGCAATTATATAAACGCAGTGTTTCTGTACTGGCATCCAACTCGCCTTTTGTTTTACCTTTTGTCTTTAACATTTATTTCATACATTGAAGTTTCTCGTTAATTTCCCCTTAATGCACACTGTCAACAATATATCGTATTTCTATTCTGAGAAGCTGCTCAATAAATGGAGTAGGATACTTATCTTCCCACGCCACGTCCCCCAATGTTTTAAATTTGTACCTGTGAAACAATTCCATCAGATAATGCTCTACTTTGTTTTGCTTCCTCTGAATCTTTCGGAGAACATACAAACAATACAATTGATTCATGATGAGGAATCAAACATGGCACTGTATTTACCTCAATTAAAAAGTACCTTTTAAATGAATTCTATTTCTCATAGATATTTCTGTGATAATTTTGGTGATACATTTAAACCCTTTTCAACGTTCTTATTGATATCTTTTTTTTTTTTTTGCTGCTGATCAAAACAGTTATTGAAACTAGAGAGGATTCTAAGTTAGATTTTCAAAATTTGATATTTGATATATGCTAGTGTTTTATAACTATCTTTTCTTTTTTTTTTTATCTCCATTGTTTGTTTTCAAATATCATTATTGATTGCTCATTACACTTTATTTGAATTGCATGCTGTAGAATTTGTTGATTTATTGATACACAAATGGCTTTAAACACCTGACAAAACTGATCTTGTATTTTTCTACACATTTTGTTAGTGAGAATACAAAATATTTTACAGAAAAATCTCTACCGTTCAGCTTTGTTTATATCGGTTGCTAAATTGGTTCATTTTAAAACTGACCTGTTAAGCATTATTTTAGAAGTAGGAAAAGTAAAGATGTTTATCAATGGATGTTAACACCATTCATTTGTATGAAAAGATTACTCCAGCTTTTTGAGCATCGACATCAAGTCTTCTGGTGTTCAGAGGTATATAGATAATCTTTGAATTAACATCCTTTTTCTGATTTCTCATATGAATATATTCTTGACATGAAAAATTTAAAAACTGTAAACATAAAGTTTATTTTAATTATTGTTGTAAAATAAAAATAAAATGGGAAATTTTAAGTAACTTTTCTAAAACTATTTGGAGATAATTTTTTTTATCAATGTTCTTGTAATTGCCATTAATTTTGTATCTCAAGGAGTCTTGAGATACCTTTTATCTAATAAATGTATTATGAAAAGAATTTGCATTTGAAAAGCACAAGTTGTTTTTGGTTTATTTACATTATTTCATTTTTTAAGACTTGTTTTTATCTTACTTATATTTTAGAGACAAATTCTATCTTCTGGATGTCAGCATCAAAACAACCTTATCAGAATCTGATCTTGTGTTTCTGTTGTCACTTTAACAGAATTTAAAATTTCATAAACAGTTCAACAAATTTCATAAGTATATGTAACATGCTATTCAAAGGATAGAAATATATATTCATGTTGAAAGTGGGGGGAGCATCTTAAAAATGTTAGCAATTTTTATGTTAAAAACCATCTTGTGCACATGTTTTTATTTTTTTCAATACTAATACTAGATTTTACTTGATTATTTTTTTCTTCCTTTCCTCTCATATTTTCCTCTCCACACAAAGTTCAGTTTACAGTTGTTCTTTCAGCAAATAGAATTAATCTATACATCCACTAGTTGGCTTATCAATGCTTTTTGTAAAATAAAAAATATAGTATGTATGAAAACTAATGTAAAAATATAGGATATGGAAATTAAAGCAAATTTCGGCAGAAATACCTCATGTTGTTATGATAAAAAATATTTTTGAGCAGCAAAAAAATTGTACAGACCTCCTTTTCTTATAATTTGTAGGTTCTGAAATTTTTTGAGATTATGAGCTCTCCACTTGTATCATACAGGCATTGATTGAGGAATTTGTTGTAAATAATAAAAAAAAAATCTGCTGACAGAATCAAAATCATTATTTTCTGTGATTAATGCATTTAGCTGAAAAGTTTAGTATTATCTCCATTTTATCTGCATTTTAGCTGTTAATTGGTGCCTAGTTTATTTTAACTAAAAATGATGCAGCACAAAGCTTTTGTTATAAATGATGAAATCAAGTTTTAAATCCTGTTTGTTTTCTATGTACACCTAGCAGAACATCTAATTCCACTGGAGACCTTGTCTCATTTACTAAGTTGGTCATTTTTGCACAACCAGGAAACTTGTCTCCTTTTAAATGTGCCATTTCCTTATGACTGTTAAATTCATCACAGTTCCTAGCTTTCATGCAACATTTAACCCTATCTCTAATGGCCATTATGATAATCCAGTTGTACTTTGCTATTTGATTATTCTTTAGATCATGCACCTCATTAGAATTCCAATATTCCATGAGTGTTGTTAATATAGCTTCTGAGTAAGTTACCTTTGTTGGGATGCACAGTGACTTTAATAGATGACATTGCATTTGACCAAATTCTTTGTTCTACACAATAATATGAGCAATCTATGTAGAGTTTGTGGCACTTGAAGAGTAATATCACTTTCTCTTTGAAGGATTATAGATAATAGACTTCTAAATCTTATATAATAAATAGGACTTAGATGTCTTTAATTATAAAATGTCCTTTGTTCTAATTTATATTCTCTTAACTGTTCATGATAATATAAAGCAAAGTTTTGATATAAAATTAATGTCAGTATATCTGTTTTCAAAACTATGTTCTTTGGGAATTGTGTCTAATTTGAATTCAGCAGTATTGATATAGAACAATGTTTGTCATAGTATTTCTTATTTATAATTGAAGTAGAAAAATATGAATCATGTCAATCCTCTTTATTTCACAAATGTATATTCTTCAGGTCTTATTTGATGCACTTCTAAACTTTTTTAACCTTGTGAAAGTTATGCATTTAACTAATTTAATAAAAAAAAAATCATGGATTTAGTAATAATGGATTTTCATTTTTATTTTTTTTGTTCACGCTAAAGTTGGATGTGACAACTGTTAGTGTATTTCAAATGGCAAAAATCTTATTAATTTTTAAATGTTATAATGAATGACATTTAAAAATATTTATTTCAAATGTATATGAGGAGGTACTTTTACGAAATGTTAGACCTTTGTATTGTTGCTTTAGTTATTTCAGTTTTTCTTTTTTTTAGTTTTTTTTTTTTTTTATAACTTGAATCACTTGTAAGTTGTACATAGTTTCTTTTAAAAACATTTTCAATATTTCTAGATGATGCTCTTTACTTTTTATTTATTTATTTATTTTTGTCTTATACAAATACCAGTCAGTATTCCTTTATTGGTTTGCACATTTATACAAAAATTTACAAAATGGGCAATCTTCTTTTTGGTAGTAAAATCATTGTATCATTTTTGGACTTTGTATTTTTAAAAAGTACACTTTACCACTGTAAGTTGAAATAACCCTTATATTGAATATCTGATATTGTTACTAAATGCATTATTGTCCTGTCAGTCAGTTATGTGCCAGGCATGATGCATGCTTATGCGAACATGTATCTTTTGATAAAATGACTGATGAGGCAGATTTTTCCTGCAGTAGGTTGCCATTTCTTTCTGCAGTAGACCAGTTGCTATCCAAGGCTATAGAAGCCAGTCTGTCCCACTATTTAGCCATATCTGGTGGGGAGAAGAGGATGATTCATACCTTTCCTAAGAGTATTAGCACATAAGTGAATGTAATGGATTTGATTGGAATTCGAACTTGGCTCTCTGATTCCTCAATCCGAGTCGCTTTCCATTTCTCCACTGTTGTACTGATTTTATTTAATGCTGTCACTCTAAATATGTGCCCCCTCCCATGTCATTCACTTTTTTATTTTTTTATGCTACTTCTAATTTCACTTCCTAGTAATTTGATTAACTGATTATAAATAGTTTATTTGTGATCATTTTTCTTATTAAAATGATACATTCATCATATGGTAGGTTTCTATATTTCTTTTTCTTTGATACAAAGTAATCTTGGTTGAAACTTGCAGCTTTCTGAATATTAAAATCAGATTTAATTAGTATTTACATCCTGTTCTATATTAATTTTGAAATATTTTCTCACTGAAGCTGTTTTAAATCTGCCTCTTAAGCTGATTTTGACAGTGTCAATTCATTACTTAGAATTATTATTTTTTTTCCTTTTCTTTTAAATAAGTACATGAACATTTACGGATTAAATGTTAAGTGGGGTTTTGGGAATGAGTTCACTGATTTACAGGTGATACCCAGGATTTATACTCTTTCTGTGTAAAGTTATAAAACATGCTTTGGAATTTGATTTGTTTGCATCTTGATGTTTGTCAAAAAGCTAATGGATGAACTTTTACTATATTCCACTTTAGTGCTCCCTTAGTGTGACTAAAATATAAGCAAACAATTTTACCCTCTTTTGTTGCATGCCATTTTGTTCCATTTTAATTTTTTTCATCACTCAATATATTTCCAACAAACATAGAATGTCTATTGTTAGCTTGTTATTCAATCAATTTAAGCAGAATTGCCAGTTATTTTCAAATAGTGACTGGATTTTTCTCTTTAAATGATCATTTTGTATACAATTATTTCTGTATCAGTGTCAGTATATTCTCAGTGAAAATCATAGAAAGTTTTTAATAAAATGACTAGATTGCATTTTCTTTCTCTTAATTTTGTAGTTGTAGAACATTTCTGCTAATCTTGAAAATATCATAGATTGTTAGTTTGATATTTTGATTGATATCTTTTTCTTTCTTTCTTTCAGAAACATGAATTCACAGCCACAGAAAGAACCTGATCCAGATGCGATTAAAATGTTTGTTGGACAAATACCTCGCTCAATGGATGAAAATGAACTTAGGAAAATGTTTGAGGAATTTGGTCCAGTTTTTCAACTGAATGTTTTACGGGATAAAATGACAGGACAGAGCAAAGGTGAGCAATTTCTTTGTGTAATAGTACACCTGATTTTGTATATGGCCAGTAACATGAAATATTTATTAAACTGAATAATTTACTACTATTTTATAATATTAATAAATCTTTGATCTTATTAGCTTTTAATCTACTCTTTGGTTAATGTCACCACTGTAACTCATCGATATTTGAAGTTTTC
Organism: Acanthosepion esculentum; assembly: GCA_964036315.1. Lineage (NCBI taxonomy): Eukaryota > Metazoa > Mollusca > Cephalopoda > Sepiida > Sepiidae > Acanthosepion > Acanthosepion esculentum. The sequence goes on from OZ038486.1 coordinate 66,533,482, forward strand.
AAGTATGCATTAAAATGAAAAAAGGCATGAGATTTAAGATTTTTAATGTGTACTTCATTTCCTTCCTTCTTGAACAGACCAAATAATGCAAAAAGTTGCTGGTAGAAGAAGATAGTTTTAAGAGCTTGTAAACTAATTTAACCCAGTTTCATTAAATATTTAATAAATTATTAACTATGATTAGTCTCTAAACGTAAAACCTTTTCTTAATTAAAAAAAAAAAAGATTAGTTTAAATCTTTCTAAATAGTACAATACAGTTTTCATGGAAGCATTGTCAGTATTCATTTTTGACTATTGTTGTTTTTTTATTGGATCATTCTGATCATCACTCTCTATAGCAGTGTTTCTTAACTTTTTTAAGCAACATCACAACTAGGAGCAAATTAAAATATCATAGCACACTTAGCAAAATTCTTAAATGTTATGAAATAAACAACTTGTCAATTCTGCACCGGGCCTGTTTCCCTGCCACCTGTGCCCAAGAAATTGTTGTTTGCAGATCGGACTGCTATCTTATTTGGTAGCCGACAGAAGATGGACGGAGATGGAATGACAGTGTCGTCATCAGCAATGATGGACAGAGAGAGAGAGATATGAAATAAGCCATAAATTAAAAAAAAAATACACACTATGAACTTACTTGATTTCAATGTTTCTATGTAACTATTTGTGCAGAGAAGCCTAATTCACATAAATTAGTAGTAGAAAATTGCAGTAAAACTGATAAAGCCTTTTCAAGTTAATTTGAGATATTTGTTTTGTATTGAAATTCAAAATGTATCAATTGGTACCGTTGAATGTTTTATTTTGAGCCCTCGATCACTAGAAATGGTGGCCAATTCTTCTTCTTTACATAACTGAAGAGTCTAATATTAGAAGGAATATTTATGAACGGATTTCAGATCCAATCATATTTTTGTGGCACACTTAAGAGAATCATGCAGCTCTTCACTCATGTGCCAAGGCTTGGCAGTTGAGAATCACTGCTTTACAGCTATTAAGTAATCAGGATCCTGAGAGTTGATAAAATGTAAACAAAATAAAAAAATTAATAATGACTACTTTTATCTAAGAAATTCAGAGACTATTAAATTTAATAGTACCAATGTAAATAAACAAGATAGGTACATAGTAATCAGAACTAAGTAATGTGGTGCTTGCTGGTCAAACATTTCTGTTCATTACCAGTAATAGTACAGTTTTGTAAAGTTAGGCTCCAATGGATAGTGGATTTGAGTTTACATTTTACCAGAGGCCTATTCATTGATGGCATTTTTCTTTAATTTAACCTTATTATTAGATATAGTATAATTTTTTACTGAAGCTACCAGGCAGCCTTAGAGATCAATGAAGATTAGCTATCTCCAATAATTCACTAAAAATCGGTATAGCATAATGATAAAAGCATCAAACTTAATAAAAACAAAGTTTTATTGTCTTAATGTTTGTTATTATTAAGAGGAAAGAACAAAGTATATTTTAATTATTTAAAAAAAAAATTTCCCTTCTTTCTAACACATTCTAAACTTGGGTCAAAAATCTTTTTTTTTTTTTTGCCAACTTTGTATTACTTGTAGTAATGGACATTTTATTGTGGCAGTTTCGAGGGGAAAATCCATTAATTTGGAAATTCTTGCAAAAATCAGATAATTGTCTGATTTTAATGAAACTTTCAGAACTTATTAAAAAATGAATGAGTTTATTTTTGAAATTTTTATTTTTAGAAAATCTTAGTAAAAATCTTTTTTTTTTTTGACTTTGTTGGAGGTTGTCTTTTAGTATAAAAAAATCAACTAAAAAAGAAATGGTATTTGAAAAAAAAAATCAAAAAAAGAAGAAAACACACTTGCAAATATGTATACATATCTATGCATCTTTTTTTTCATTTTTCTTTTAATTACTTTTAATTCCCTCCAAGCAAGTCAATAATGCCATGAAGGTGCAAGAAACTATTGGGAGTGAAAGAGTATGAGAAGACTTGAGAAGGAACTGCAATCGCAATCCTAAACAGAAAACAAGAGATAAACCTCTACTCCTCTTCAAAAGATTGGGGAGGAGTGTGAACCAGACGATAGGCAAACCTATCTACTTCTACTAAGGAAAAATAAAAAATAAAAAACAAATTAAATAGTAAATAAAATTTCAGAGTTTAAATGGAGACATCTGAAGTAGACTTTAGAAGGAACTGGAAACTCAGTCCTCAACTGGAAACAAGGTATAAACCTCTACTCCTATTTAAAGGACATGGGAGGAGTGCGAACTGGGCAATAGGCAAACATATCAACTCCTATACAATAAATTCTACTATTAAATCCTTAAGCTGTCCAGATTATTCCTATCTGTGTATGTTTTTATCATTAGTGTTAGAAGTTGTACTCTTGTAAATCTGGTCTTGGGGATGGGAGAAGAAGATATGCCTTATCATAAGCAATTAGTTAAAAACATTCTAATTTGTGAATAGTCTTACTGCATTTGTTTATTATTTATAAAAATTGTGTTTTATCTATGAAGAATTATAATGTGCTTATATACAAAGTCAATAAATACTTTTATTCTAATTATCAAAAAATTTAACTGACAGTCATATCATGTAAATAATAATGTATTTTTATCAGAATTAAATGGTTTAACTGCCTTCACTTATCATGAAGGCCTTTAATGATGAGATTAGAGTTAAGAAAATTATGTTGTAATTGTTGTTCTATGATTTTTATCAGAATTACTTGTCAAGTTAGGAGCTCAATGAAAATAAATAGATACATGTAAAAACAAACAAAAACAAAAACATCGACTGAGCATTGAGATTTTTGAATTAAAAATGTTTCAAGTATTTTGCTGTACATTATTGTAATTCTCAGTACATTTTTGATAAAATTCATTTATTACCTTGATTTTTACAATTGTTAATGAATTTATGACTGAGAGAATGCTGAAATTTCTTTTTGTTTGGCCCAAAATATGACCAAATATCAGAATTTATTTTTACAGTCTTCTCAATAAGGCTCATGCATACACCTCTCAGCCCTCTGCCAGATGGCGCACAGACCCCCTCTGCCTGACTATACATAGACCCTCTCTATCTGATACATACAATCCTCACCACCTGCACACACGCAGTGATGTGAGATGAGACTTTTCAATTGTTATTCTTTGAAAATGGTTTTCTGTTTATCAACACCTATCTAAGAAATGTTATTAGGAGTAAGTTAACTGCTAAAAGAAACATGCTCTTGAAGCTATTACAATTTTTTTATTTTTAATAACTATACTAAGTTATAAGGATTGTAGCTGTGAAGTAGTTAATATAGACTTGTTGTCTTTGGTAAGGGGCATATTAAAATAAATTAAAAAAAAAAAAAATTTGAAAAATTCTTAGAATTCTTGAAACTTCAGAAAATACTTAGTTCCTAAAATGTTGTCAGTATTTCTTACCCCAATAAACGGAATTGATATTTCCAGCTTTTATTTTCAGGTTGTTATTCTCATTGGGTTAGTGATAATTATAAAATATTTGGTCATCATCTATAAATGTCAGATTTGTTATGGACTGCTGTTGATAATATTCATTCATTTGTGTTAGTAGGCTGAGCTAACTGTGTCCGAAAAAAAAAAAGAAAGAAAGAAATGAAAGCATTCACATTATTGATGAGGGAGGATAGACACTGCAGCAAATTTTAAACCTAGACTAGCCTGTTTTTGAAATGAATATCAAAAGTTAGATTGTAAAAGAATGAAATAAAAACCTGCAACAGGAGTTAAGGCTGCCAAAGATTGTATGGCTCTACTACATAGAGTTAAAGCTCAAATCACAGACTCTGTTTATTCTTCTGAGACACCAAAATGTATGAAAGGCTGCTACTCTAAATCTGATCTTGATATACAGCAGTCAAATTAAAAAAAAAAAAAAAAAAGTGATGGATCACCAGAAGAGTGTTCCAGGATAGATTTACTCTTTCTGCCCAGCTTTCAAAGAATAATGTTAAAATCTTGAATATAGAACCTTTCTTAATTTGCACAATTATTGTTAGTCACCCACTTAAACAGATGATGCTAAAGTAACTTTTCTGCCTCCAAATTAGCTTCATGCAACCTATGAATAAAGAGGTTATTGCTAGATTCAATGCCTCTTATTTGTGGTGCATTTTTTAATAAAATTGATTAAATTTTACTCCATAGAAATGTTGACATAGTTACCATATCCTGAATGCTATTGAAAATTTAACAGATGCTTGTTGATAAGTGGCAAAAAATACAATGAATCTTGTCTGGTATGAAATCTATTCAGATTGCACTTCTAACTTTTTGTTTCTTTAGGTTTTGAAGAAAATTCATTTGGATATTATTGGAATAATCTAATAAATTCGATTTAATAAATATGTAGTGATGTTACTTAGATTCTACAGTGAAGAATTATTTCAGAGCATGAAGGATCTGCAATAACACTTTGCTGAAAAAGATGGTGATGATCAGAGTGCCAGAACTAACTTATTTTCACACTATTTTCTTGGAATTGTCCTAAAAAATCTTTTTAAAAACTATCCTGAAATCAAAATGTTTCTATTCATTTTATTATAGTTGTTAATGACAACAAAAACAGTAAAATATTTTGGAAATAAATAATATAATAACCTAAAAAATGAAAAATTTAAAAAATGAATACATACATAAATAAATTAGTTAAATTTTACTGCAATTTTTATTAAAAAACAATCCTGTTTTTGGGCCAAAATACTTTGAATAATTTTACATGTAAATGTTATTAATTTTCATGTTCACAGTAACTTTTATTGTACTTTAAGAATTGTTCCTATGCATTCATTTTCTATATAAAGTATATTAGTTCCATTTCACCTATTAACTGTATTAAAAAAAAAACATTTTACAGTTTTTATTAAATTTTCTGTCTTGCATTGTAAGATTTTCATGCCCGTTTATCATTTTTTAAATTCTCCTTTGTATATTCAATTTAGTTTATGATTTACAGTAATACCTATAACTGTTATTAGTGGTTTATTTGAGTTTTTTAACCAAAAATTGAAAGGAAAAAATTTCTTGCTTTATTTATTAAAGCGAAATTAGTTCTTGCAATTGAACTCTCAATTTTATCTTTACTTTTAAATCCAAATATTTAAATTTAAGTACTTCAACCTTCATTTGGGTTTCATAGTTTAAAAACAAGCACTTAAGTTTTGTTTTCCTTTTGGTCTATGAATGCATACTTGCTTCATTTTTAAAAAACCAGTACTATTGATGAGAAGTAAGATTTTAAAAAAGATTTTTTTCATTTTTAAGAAATTAGCTTCTTTTAGAATATATAATAGAATTTTAATTCAACATTTTGTATTGGTCTGGCATCGTGCCATAAAACCTAACCAGTTGTCCAAAACTAATGTTCCATTTTCCTCGGGGCAGCATTAATTTTGAGCCTTGGTAAGAATGCAGAACTATCAAAAATTTTGTGTGAATTGTTTTAGGTTTTAGATAAAGGTTTGGGAACTGTCACTGAAAAAAGATCCTCAAGGGGAGACAAGTCCAGAGCAGATAAGAGAATAACGAGTGCATACAACTGTTAGAAAGAATTCAAAATAACAGGAGGGGAAAAAAAAAAGAAGGAAAAAAAAAAACCCCTTTTTTTTTGTACCTGGAACAGTTACGTCACCAATCAGTCTACCCAAACTTTTAAGCAGCTCAGGAATTTCTTGCAATACTCTTCTTGAATCACCTTTTATGACAATGGTTAAAAAAACAATACCCCCCCCCCCCCCAATGAAGTTTCTAATGTTATTGTGATTAGGAATTTATCATAGGAAATGACTTGATTATATAAACAATTGTTTACCTATTTGTCTCTAATAAATACAGAGAGAAATAAAAATGGGTAATATAAATAATTTGGTGCAAACGTGTGTATGTGTGTGGGGGTGGGGAGTAGCAGAAGTAAGAAGTAAAGGTAAAAGACTGGTGCTCAGCTTATTTTGACATTGTTTTGTTAGGATACTTTTGTCATTCACAGACATTTGTCTTTGGAGCTGCAATAATAATTGTAAATGCTTGATAATATCTTAAATTTTCTCAATTGCTTGTTGACATTAGAACTCATATTAGCTGGCAGTTTACTCTGATAAGACTACCCCCTACCCATCCAATTAAACTAACTAAAGTCCTTAAGTAGCAATAATAAGGATACAATTTTGTACTGGGCATTTTCTGATTATAAGTATTTTCTTTGGAAGGATGCTCAAGATATAAAATCTTTAAATTGTCATTATTTCACAGTTTAAAATATTCACTTTTACCCTTTTCAAACAGTCTTAGCCTTTTTAGAATTTCTCTTTAAGCTGGTATGACTGTTGAACTTTTTAGTTCTATGAATCAGTTTGCAAATCAACATTTTGCCCTGATAGATTCAAGCATCTGGCTTTATCTTTATTCTGAATGTAACTGTAAAACCTTCACAGGAGAATTTCAAAATAAAAGTTTTTTTTTAATTCGTTTCCCCATAAAAATGCATTTACGTAACATTTTTTTGGCAAATGGGATTCAAGAATATGTGTAACAGTTAGCTATAATCTCAAAGCTTGAAAAATACAATTTAAGAGTAATCAGAATTAAATCGATGCCAATTTCCTGATTACTTTTTTTTTCTGAAAGAAAAACTATGAATGTAGTACTCATCTTCTGCAGTTTTTGATGATAACACTAAAAAAGATGAATGTGTACATTATTCTTATTAAAGAAATGAATACTCTTAATTTTGTTTTTAAATATCTTCAGGCTTTCTTTTCAGTAGATTTTGTTTCATTGAAATAATTTTATGTTGCTAATTCCATTTAAGAAGAATTGATTTTTGTATCCATTATTTTTGTAGAAAGTTTTTAACTGATTAAATAAATAAAATAACTTTAAATTTGAGCTTGGAGAGGCTGGATTTTTTTTTTAATATTACCTTTTTGTGCCTGTTTAAAATCTGAATCATCTGTTTTGAAATTTAATAAAATTATGATATATTTATGAGGATGTGCTGAAAATTTTTTCAGCAAGACCAAGAAGGTATTTAGAAAAGAAAAATTCTGATTTTTGGCCCTTTGGCCAAATTTTGGAAAGTGTATTTGCAGAAATTTAATGATACATTTAAGAACTGTTAGTAACTTATTTGATTATTTTATATATATATATATATATATATAATTCAGAAAGTTTTATCTAGCACAGTCTATACATTTCATGCTGTGGCTTTCTCTCCTATTTCTAAGGATAGAAGATAATGCCTTTTTTCTTTCTTTATATTGATTAAAGTCACAAAAGGATAGTCATTTCTGTGATAAAACTATATCATATCTTGTCCTGCATGACCAATATAAAGAGCCTTAATCAAATCCCAGTTTCTTCATCTATCGGAATGAAGATATACATATAGAATGCAGACATGTTTATAAAATTACTGCACAACCAATATGATTCCCTAGTCAAGATCTTTGTCTTGTTGTTCATTAACCATTTTCTCCTTATTTTTTTTTTCCAGGATGTTGTTTTGTTACATTTTACACCAGGAAATCTGCTCTAGATGCTCAGAATGCTCTTCACAATATCAAAACATTACCACAAGTAAGTTACTTCTTATCATTCATGTCCTTACTATTTTCTCAGTGCCATCATAAAATATATCCCTGTTTAGACATATGACAGCAGCTGGAATTTAAAAGTATTTTTGGTTTATTGGTAAATATGTTAAGTCAGTACTAACTGCAGTATTGCTCATGAGGAAGCAGAATTTTCCAGGATTAAAATGATTGATTTATATTTTTCTTATTGAAGTTACAGTAGAATAGGCTTCAAGTATTTCTTTTTTTTAAGATCAAAACTCAGTTTTGAGGGTGAAAAATGATTTATTGAAAATTTGTTTCTCTTTCTTAAAACTACTAAGAATGTATTTTTTGACTTGGAGTTGGGTTATAAACATTTGTTTCCATCTAAAATATTGAAAACGAGTTTTCGTTTGTCTTGAAAGTTTAAGATCATCATTTACCTGGAAATTGTTTTTGTTTTTTTTTTCTCTCACAAATATACACTTAAAAATGATTTTTCTAAGGTTTAAATTTGATATATTGTTAATTAAAAACATGTTTATTTCTATAACTGAGGCAAACCAGCATAATTAAAGAAAATATTCAACATGCTGATGGTCCCTTTGTGTGTCTGAAACATTAACTATCCTAAACTGGTTTGAAATCTTATGCAGAATTCAACTCGTATCTCATATAATGCCTTTATTTTCAAAAGTGTCTGGTCTTTCACAAAATACCTTAGTCATAGTGAATGGTTACCATATATACTTGTGCATAAGCTGACTTAATGTATAGTGCAATCTTTCAATTTTTGCATAAATTTTAAACTTCCCTGAAAAATTTTTTACCTACACCCAGTCATCTAAAATGCATTATTCAAAAAATTTACCCGTGTATAGTGCTACTCCTCATTTTTTGGCATAGAAAAATGATCATAAAAACTCGTACTATAGTCAAGTATATACAATATTTGAATTTATAATAATCTATTAAATGATAACAAATGGAAATAAATTAAATATACTTGTGCATATGATATATTGATGAGGAAGCCTGAAAAGTTCTTAGCAAGACCAAGAAGGGATTCACAAAAAACAATATTCTGATTTATTGCCCTTTGGCCAGAGAACTTGTCAATACCCTTTGTAATACACATACAGATATTTTTTGTTAGTACTAGACTCATTTAAGAACTTTTCTATTACAATCAGATGTAATTGTTTTTTGTTTTGTTTTTTCAACTAAGATCATCTTTTATTTATATGAGTTACTTATTTTCAATAATAGTGAATAGCAATGTTCTCTCAGATTTTATCATCAGTGACATTTTGCTCCTCTTTATCTTGTTTTCTTAACTTGAAATTCTTTTGTATAAATCCTGCTTTTTGGATCTAATATAATAAACAGAGTAACAATATTTATTTTTTGTCACCAATCTTAATTTTTTTTTTTTAAACAGATATCCTTAAGTTTGTGTATATATTTTTTTTTTTGCATGTGTTTACAGTTTGGTGGCTGTTTTACTCCTGTTTTCACTTCACCTAATAAATCTAAATTCTGGCTTCTAAACTGTAGGAAATATGAACTTAATTGTACTGGCTTTATTTACAGATAGTCATTTTTTCTTTTTATTTATTATATAATTTTGCTTTGGCTTACTTTGAGATGCTACAGACATAATAATTCTGACATGTAATAAATATGTCGCTTCTCTATGGTGATGTCTTCCTGTTTTCATCAAAGAGAAAAATGTTCTTTCATTGATATTGTCATCTTCTGTGCTCAAGTCAAGCAGATCCTGCCAACTTGATTATTTACAAATGTGATTGACATCAACTATGATTGGAGTTACCCATCTGTGCTTGGTTTATCTAAGAACTGTCACTGCTGGCATTTATCTTTGTTTAATGGTCTTGAAAGCCATATGTGAACTGCCACCAGCATCATTGTCTCCTCCATTTATGGTGAAGAAAAAGTTATGTTGTTTTATAATTTAGGTGCCACAAATCAGAAATGCCTTTCTGCTTTGCAGTATAGTCTGTTTAGTTTTCTTTCCACTGGATGTGCTTTTAAGAGTTGGGTTGTTTTTTATTTAATTCTCTACAAACATGAAAAGGTCTATTTAATATATGGCATACTTATATTTACAAGAAACCAAAAGATACTGACTTAGAATATATTTACCATTTGCAAGTTCATAAGAGGTTACAGTATTGTTCTCTCTCTCTCTCTCTCATGCGTGTGTGCAAGTCTTATTCACATAAAAAGAAATGTTTGCTGTTTATTATACTCATTCTTATGAAAATACATAGAATTTACAAACTTTCAGACTTTGATATTGAAAGTTATCTTTTTCTGTTTTTGGCTTTTAAAACCTAAACACTTGTCCTACATATAGCAGTTTGATACAGTTTGGAATGCTTTCAGAAACATTAAACTCAAATTCTTATTTCAATTACCCATTTTCTATTTTTAGAGCTTTTTACTGTTACTCCATTCCTTTTATATTGTTTATATTTGCTTGATAACAATTCCTTCTAAGCATTGTTTTGTCACTGTGTGCAATATATAGGATCCTCATAAAATTCTTGTATTTTTATATTTTCATAGTCTTAGTCTATTTCGAAAGAATAGCCTTTTTTCGTTTAGGACTTCATATATGATGATTTTCTAAGTCTAGCCTAGATGTGGCACAAGGCTGAAAATATGGGGTACTCAGTGAAGATCAAACTCACTGCTCAGTCATAATTGTTCTAGTGAGACAATCTTGCTAATCATTACACCACATCACGGTGCCCATTGGGACTTCATATATGTATTCCTTGGGACTTTTGTTTTGCAAATGTTGAACACGTAGGTTAATTTCATATTTTAGTTTGCCATGCAAAGATTTTATCATGTTGCACATTTGAAAACTTTTAGTGGTAATTCTTTTGGTTACCATTTTTTTCTTAACTGGTTTATTGTAATGATGAGCTGTATTTTCTTTTTGTATTGAATCAGAAACTTACAATTTCTTTATTAGATTTATTTTTTTATGTCTTAATGAAGTTAGCAGCCATTATTCTAGGTCACAAGGTGAGGCTTCAAAAAGATTGTTGTTGTTTTCAGCTATTTCATTCATGATAACTAATTATGATAGCTGCTTCTTGCTTTTTAACAAACATAATAAAGAACTAAAACTAGTTTATTCACATTATTGCACAAAATTTGATTAATGATGAGCAATTTTTGCCTTGCTTTTCTTTGCTTTTTTGTTTAATTTCACTTATAATTGGTGTCAGTTTTTAATGCTTGTAGGTTGATATTTATTTATTTTTTATGAAAGTATTATAAATGAGTCACATCCATTTAAAAAAATGTACACTTTTGGTTGGTGGCTTAAATGAATAGCACTAGTATTTAACTTGTGATTTGATTACTAGAAAGCAAGAAGCTCTAGGAGAGTCTGAAAATAGTTGTAATACTTTGTATTTCGTATAGGAATATTGCATATTATCAGATATCTTGCTGTAACAACTTCCTAAATAGCTGAAATTGTAGCATGAGGAAAACATTACAAAAATGTATTACTGGAAACATGTTTGGTTTTAAGTAAAAAAGGGAAAAAAAAACAAACTAAATATGAAAGCTTATTTTTATTTTACTTGGTGCTACTGAATTAAAATATAGTAAAAACCAAAACCTCTTATATAGATTTAAAGTTCATTTCTTTGTATTATTTGTTCATATATTTTATCCACAAATGTTTACAACTGTGAAAAATAGTGTCATATTTATGGGTATTTTTATTGAACATTTATATTTTAACTTAATATTTTTAAGACGACTGTGTCTTTTCAGAAGGTTGTTTTAAAGCAGTGTTTCCCAACCTTTTTCAACCAGTGCCCCTTTTAGTCACAAACTTCTGTGTCTATGCACCCCCCCCCCAAATTAAATTTAGAATATTATACAGACTTCATCTTTCATAGCAAAATAACACTTAGGTATTGGTGCAAAAATAATTTTAATATTGTTTTCAGTTCTATTATAAATGCCAAAGATTAAAAGGCTATAAAAAAATACTTCATTTGATAGCAACTCTCTCAATGTTTTCCATGCAGTCGTTGACTTAGGTGCTTACTGGTTTAGGCTCTTACTCTAGTTTCTATGCTGCTTTGAAGTAATCTTAGATCCTCATGTTTTATAATTTGCAGGTGTTTTCTTTGTTTAGTAAGAAGCTGTGTAACTGCATTGAAATCGCATTTAGCCATGTAGGCAGTTGGAAAAACGGCGAAGAAAAGTTTGATAGCTTCCCACAGATACCTTTTAGAAACTTCTTTTTGTAGCCAATATTGAATAATTTTTGAAAATTTGAATTAAAAAAAAAAAAAAAAAATGATAAATGTCCATCGACCTCCTGAGTATGAACACTCCTCAATGAAGTAAAAACTCCCAGTATCCACTTTTAACATAACAGAGCCCACAAGGAGGTAGGTACTAGAGTCCATGGTGGGAAACACTGCTTTAAAGTATCAAAATAGATTTGTGAGATGATCAATATATTGTCTTAAAATGTATTTTTCTAATGTAGGATGTAAAGAATTTTTTAAATGCATTTTGGCATAGTATTGTAGGTAGGTGGTGGTAGAATAGTAAAATGTAACTTTGAACAATGGTAGGGATTATCACAAGGAATTAGTTTAGACTTAATTCGTACCTGGATGCATCCAAGAACCACCAGTGCATGAATCTGAAAGTGTCTAAGGTTTAACTTAGTAAGATGGAAGAAAATCAATGCCGTTCCAAGAATTAGGAGTTAAAAATTTCAGCTGACAATCATATGTTTTGATAAATTTAGTTTCATTGCAGTGATTTGCATGTTATAAATTTGGCCAGTGAAAGCATATTATGGTATATGCAGTAAAACTCACATGTTGCTTTGGGTTTCCAAGACTGGAGGGAATGACCTTTGATATGATCCCTAACCTTTGGATATGACCATGACAGCACATAGACACTTAAGGATGAGTAATGAATATCAGTGATTATCAAGTCAATGAAAAAGGAAACAGAACTATGAGCAGTTGAAATTGTCAAAAGCTTCATTCTTTTTGTCTTGCTGATCACAAGTGCTCCTACACACACACTACAAATTGGGGGGTTCTTGTCTGAAAACTCCATAAAAGCCGCCTAATTTTCTGTAGTCTAACCAGTCCAAAGTGGATTCTACATAAACTCCATTTTGTGCTGAGAGAATAAATTCTTGGTGTTTAAGTAAATTCTCAGTATACTTGCATTATCATCTTCTATATTTTGTTTGTGGTTGTCAGTACATAAACCATTTTCAAAATCTTGAAAGTTACATTTCAAAGATACTTTTCTTTGCTACTACTTAGCTTGAGTCTAACTTGGAACTAAATGAAATCAGGTGTGCAATTTTTTGATGTTGTTTTTTGTTGATTATATGTAAGCCTTAGCCATCCGAGTCAGTTGAAGGACCACAGCACAGCTGGAGAAAGGTATCAGTCTGTGTAAACCCACTAGTCCAATAAGACATGTTACTGACAGCTTTGAGAGAATGTTAAACTTACATTGGACTATTTCTTACATATGTAAAGTAAATTTTTACAGTAGATTACTTCATTTTAAATAATTTTTGCTAATACCTATGGAGACACTCTTTCATGATTTTTAACACCATTCCTCATAGTTCATTGTGTATATTATATACAGGGTGCAATAGCTAAATTGTCACCATTTTATATTTTTAATTTCATGCAAGCGTGTTTGTTTTTGATTTTGTCAACTGCACAGTATAGTAGGGTCAATTGGGCACTGTCTGTGAGAAAAAGGACACCATGACGCAGTTCATGCCACCAGAAATCTGGAAACAGCACAATGTACTGCTTGCTATTAGCACTGGAAGCTCTGATACAAACATTTTAATGTTTGGGTGTCAATCTGAGGATGGTGCAGAGGATTTGGAAAGAGTTGAATGAGTTCGATGGTCAATATGAAGGTATGGCAGCTCAGAAAACTCACAGAATTTGTTGGTGAAGGCCTCAGACTCAACATGGAGACCTACATCAAGTTCCTTGAGGAGGCATGGCTGCCCTGGGTGACCCTATGTCTGGCAATAGGACTCTGCACCATGTCACACAAGCAGGAGAACCCAGTCATGGCTCTGATAATTTCTGTGACCACACCACCCCTTATATTTGGTCACCTAACTCCCCAGACTCCAAACCTTTGATTATTGTGTGTGGAGCACAGTTGAGTGAGAAAACAAAACTCCTTTTAACACCAAGGATGAACTGAAGGCAATGATTATGGCAGCATTCACCAACTTAAATAAGAAGACCATCCAGTAGATTCTGAAGTCGTCTAGAAGCAATGGTTGAAGCCAATGGCGATTTTATTGAATAATTTCACTCTTTAGTATTTCAAGATGTTTTTGTGTAATTTTAATAAATATATCTGTTAAAATGAGATGTCAGTATTGTTTTCATTTTCACGTAATTTAGACGACAATTTATCTATCGCACCGGGTATATTTTATGTATGTCATAAAATTTTTGATATCAGTAAAAAAAATCTCTTGTCAAGTTATGTATAGCTAACTTTCAAGTTTCTGTTCATTTACTTCCAAATCAGCTCAAATTTTCCTCAATTGTCTTTTCATCAGATTTAATAATAATAATAATAATAAACAACCCAGGAAGACTATTTGTTTGACTGAACCTTCTTGTTTGTCTTCTATTCTTAAAGTAATATAAGTTGAACAGTCATTTACTTCATCTTATGTCAACATTTTTAACAGTGTTTTTATTATTGTATTCTTTTAATTGAAAATTGACTAAAGTGGAAGAAGAATTGAAAAGAATTTCAAAAATAACTTTAAGGATAGCAAGAGACCAGTTTCTGGGACAATCCACTCTTTAATATTGCTCTGTCTGTAATTGTGAAAGGCAAATGTTTCATTTTAACACTCCAATAAAATGTTTCTAAATATCAAGGATATTTTGTTTTTCCAAAATGCATAATCATGAACTTTTGTGTCAACATTTCGTTAACTGGTATCTGATAGTTTCTATTTATTTTATTTTCCATGTAATATTTTAAAGATTTGTATGTAATAGTTTTTCTTTTGTTGTATAAATTGATAGTATATTTTCATTTAGCACTCGGGGGGGGGGGAGCCTCAATTAGTGATTGTATTTTAGCAACTGTTTTGACAAAAATTGAATTTTTTTTTTTTTTTTTAAATTTTTTTATGCTTGATAATATGAATGTGTGTTGAAAATTTCTCACCCCAAATCATTTCCTCAAATCTGATCAAATATTAGATTTATTTTTTTAAAGGCTTCTTGTTTTTGCTGAGAACTTCTTAGCACTATCCCTGTACCTAAGAAAGAAGTGTCAGCTAATAACTCTTGTTATGAAATAAACAAAATAATGCTTTAGATGGCTACTAAAGGGAATCACATTTAAATTGAAATTGAAAATATTAACTCTGATGACTCAGTTTTAATTTACAAAATAATTTAAAATCTGCCCTTTGGGTGATTTGTGTTTGTCTCTGTATGAAAATATAAAACGAATTAAAATACTGCAAACATTAGCAATATCATGAAAATTCATTTTGAATAGTTTTTATTTCTTAAAAGCTAACCTTGAGTCATTTATATAACCAATAAGATAAATTTCAAAATTTTAATTTGCTGCCTTTAAAATGTTGCAACTTTAAAACAATCTACAACTTTTTCATACATTAACAGTTATTAGGTTTTTAACACAATCTCATTTTCTTTTGTGTTTTTTTTTCTGCTTCTTTCATACATAAACTTAAAATGGTATTCTAGGTTAATGAAATATTGACAAAAGAACCTTCTTGACAAAACTATGTTACTTAATATAGGAGCAACTAGTTCTTATTATGAATACTAATTATGTAAATAGCAAAGCAGAAAGGAGGAATTTTAATTCTTCAATTTTTGCTCAAGTTTGGAGATGCTATAGGAACCACTTCCATTTGAACACTTAAAATTATGTTTCTGCTTTCTCTGAAAAGAAATACCTTTAAAAATTTAATTTAGTAATTTTTTTTTTTGTGACTTAGTTTTATAAAAAAAATTTTTTTTTTTTTTGTAACTGACATTTAATAGTTTCTATTTATTTTAAGTTCCATTAAAGAAAGTAATAAGTTTTTATAGAAAAATTATGTAATTAATAATCCATTGATATTTAAACAAATCAACAATAGTTCATTAACTTTTTTTGTTATATGGAAAAGGAGACACTGTATTTGTTTTCTTAGATGCATATACATCGGCAACACTAATTCAGGCCACGTTGAAAATGTTTAACTTCTATGACTGCAGACGGGATATGTTTAACTTCTATGACTGCAGACGGGATATGTTTAACTTCTATGACTGCAGACGGGATATGTTTAACTTCTATGACTGGGATGGAATATATTGGTTACCAGATTGCTGACAACATTGTGTTCATCACATAGTGATTGCTTTTAATAATAAGATTGAGTTTTTAATTGAGTTATGATATTTTAAAAAGTTTGTTCCAATATGATATCAACCAAAAAAGATATGATTTTCATAGTGAAAAATCATTGTAAATGGCAGCAGAATTTCGCTATTTCAATGTTGGTCTTAGACTTTCTTAGCTTTAAAAATAAATTAAGGAACTTACAAAGTATATTTCAGTTCTTTGAAAGGCATTTATATCTTCTTTCTTTTTTTTTAAATTTTATATTTTGATGCAGATAAGCATTTGGTAATGTTATTTCATGGTACTTGCATATCTGTCCACACCCACTTTTATTCAAGTTGACTGGGTTTTCAACTGAACACCATATCAATGGTATGGCAAAGAATTTTATGTCAAGATTGCTAAAGCTGATAGCGGGGTCTTTTATGTGCAGCTTGTTAAATCTTTGTCAACTGTATTATCAGTTTGTTGATGAGATAAATATAAAAGACTAACAGGTTCAGTGTTTTTAATGGCTAATGTCAGGGTCATGGTTTCTTCTTTCTTTTCACCTGTTTTATGTTAACCTACCCACCTTTGTACTTGCTGCTTGATTCTGTCTGACCTTGCCTATAAGTTACTTTCTACTGTTGTCATAAAAGTATAGCTGGAAACCAGAAACTGGATTCCCTGCCACTGATTAGCTCTTCTTTGACTTTCTGCCAACACTGAAGGCAACCTCTACAAACCTCCTATTATCATCACTTGTCTCTCTCTTTTTCCTCTCTACACATTACCAGTCTCCCTCTCTCTCTCTCTCACACACACACACACACACACACACACACACACACACATATATATATATATATATATATATATATATATATATATATATAATAAAATAAAATAAAATGTGTGCCATGATAGCCAACTATGATCTTCTAATAGCACTATAACTTATTTTGTTTGGCATTGGAGTGGGAACCTATCTATATCTAGTTTACCTGTAGCAATAAGAACAAATTGAAGAAGCTGTGTCACCACTTATCATGACCATATAGTCATCACTTCAATGGCAGTAGTAGTTGTTCTGGTACTGGTGCCAGTCATATAGAGCATGATAATGGAAAAATGATCAACCCTTTGTTACTGTTGCTATTAGTGACTACACAAAAATCACCAACACAAAGAAATATCCTAACTTTTCTTTCCATACACATTTGTCAGTCACACTTTTATTATATCAATAAATAGATTGTTTCGTTTCAGAATCTTCTCTACCTAATTATTTTTAATACTCACCAAACATTTAATTAGTAACTTTTGGAAAATAATGACTTGATTAAAAAAAAAGGTAATGTGCATATATAAGAATATCTAAGTAATCTTGAATATGTTATATAAAAGCAATATTATTTATTCTGTATTAATTTGGTTGGTTGTTTGTTTTTTTCTACTAATACTTTTTTGTACAACATTTAATGAATGCATTTTCTTTTTTTTTTCTTTTTTTTTTCCAACTATGAAAGTGTTATAAATGATTTCTTTTGCTTATATTAGATAAATTATCATATTTTATTTTTTTTATCATTTTGGTTCTTGTGGTTAGATTATTTTCCTTCATCTGCCATGGTTAGTAGTTTCACGGTTAATGTTTTTTAAGTGAATTTTCTTAATTTAGCATCTTTAGATATCTTTGTTTATATGGATTAATTTCCACTGGACCCATTTGTGAGTGCTTCTGCAGCTGTTGTTCTGAAAGCTACCAACTGGCTTTGTTGCCATACACCTTGACATTTGTTTATAACCTTTCCAATTCCTGTTCATTTGCATCTTGTTTATATTTAACTTTCTTTTCTACAGTCACAAGCAGTCTTTGACTATATTTTGGCCTCTAAACATAGTTCCAGAACACTTGGGCATGTATTTTAGCACATGTGAAAATTTTCAGAAGGCCAAAAGCATTTGATGATAGGAAAATTAAATAGGAAACAAAAAGAAAAGCAAATATAACAGCAAGTTATTATTTTTTCTTTCTTATTGAATGCTTAAAGTAACTTTTGTATTAGTATCACTGTAAATAAGAACATTTTTTATCTTATATGTGTGTCTTGTGAGTAACAAGATCTAATTAACATTGAAGATCGATTTCTTATCTGCTTGTCACTGTTTCTTATATATGATTTGAGAACTGATATTACAAATGATTTTGTATAAACTGATTTGATCATGTTCAGATTAATGTAGCCATTTCAATTCCCCTGTGTTTACTGGTTATTTTTTTTTTTTTTAAATCTGTTCCATATCACAAAACCTTTCTTGGCTTTTAGAAATACATACTTGTATTTTCATTTTAATTATTAACATATTTCTCTTAATCTGGAGTTAAATTAGTATTTTGGTCTGATTGTTTTTATTACTTATTTTGGTTGGTGCATATCTGCATAAATTTTGTTGTTTATAACTTGATTTACATGGAAATGTTTAAATCTGAAAATTTTACCTTCCTTAAGTTATTGAACAAGAAAATTAAGTTAAAATATTATATTTTTGGTAATAATTGGTAAATGATATGCATTGTAGTTTATCAGGTTGAAATCACTCTTCTTTTTTTATTGCCTTTCCTTATTTCTTATTACTTATTTAAATAATTGCTGTATTAGGACTGAATAAAATTATTCCAGAAAATTCATAGTGATTTCAGAGACTGTTTTAATCCAGGAAATCACACACACACAGTAGAATTAAATTTCACTCTCTAAGTAAGGGACTACAGCCTGTTTTCATCATCTGTAACACACACACACACACACATATATATATATGTAATGATTTATGCATGGATTCCAAACATATGGTAAATGAAATATATGCTCTCTATTTATAAATGGAAAGTTTCTCTCTCTTTCTCTCTCTCTGCTTTGTTAATGCTGTTGCTGATCTCGAGTGTCTGGTATTTATTCATTTGCAAACACTTTCCTACTTCCTATTTCCTTCTTGTCCCCCCCCACACCATTTGTTCCTTGTATTCTGATCACTGAATGACTCATCTGCTGCAACAGCCAGCCTTCACTTTTACTTCAGTGCAGCTGTGCTATTTTAGCCCATTTTTACCTATAGACTAACTCAAGGATCTCAGAGGTTTTTAAACCTCACAGGTCTGCGATTTGAATTAATCTTTACCTACTTAATGTATCCATCTCATTTTCTTGCAGTTTCTCTATGTATACGAGTTAAAAATAATACTTAATATCTAGTGTCTTTTGTGCAGACACATCAGTAATTTTTGTTCCAAAATTGATTTGAACAGAAAAATATATTTGATATTTACATGAATCATGTAAATATATTTAAGAAAGTTACATTTTATCTTCAGTTTCTTATTCTTGTCTGTAACAATACATTCTAGCTTGTTTTGCCATTTTACAATGTCAGTGCAAAATACAATTTTCATTTTCCTGGTTGAGAAATACTGCTTGACTAAAAGCTTCTTTAATTTCATTGTTTGCATCATTTTTTAATTCTCATTGGAAGTTTGATGAGTGTATCTTGTGTTTTACCATAGCAATATGTCTCACATTTATGTAGGGCTTTTGGTAAATAAATATTACTACAATCCAACCATCAGTGAAAACTTAAATGATCGTAACATTTTATACTTGCTTTTAATAAAGGTGTTGTTCTTTAGTTTAGCACAGTCGACCCTTTGCCTGCTCTCAGCTATGTGTATAATTGCAGCAGCTACATTAGAAAGATGTTTACTCAACAACTGATGCAGTTGGCTTATCTCTTGAAAATAGACCTCTTTAGAGAGTCATTCTTTTAACAATCGGATGACGATAGGTTTAGAACATTATTTTACTGTCCACCCCACACACCTACACCTTTTTGTCATAATTTTATTAACATGCTTGTCAGATGTTGATTTTGTTAAAAATATTGATATTTTGAAAATAAGAGAACTTTTTTTTTCTTTTTTAAATAAGTTTGGTATTGCTGCTTACTTAGATGCACTTTATAGTAATTCCTTCAGAAACAACGTTTCCATATTTGTCTACTCTATATTGTGTGCACAATCTCGGAACTCATCTCAAATTAACTCCTCCTATTATTTTATTGCCATTGAATATTTCTAAATTTGTATAAAGTCTTGTTTGTATGAACGATCAAAACCTATTTCAGGCAAATCATGATTGTTCTGTTTAATTGAGTGCTTTCAGTAATTTTAATAAGGAAAAGTTATGCTTTGAAAACTTGATTGAAACTGTCTGTTATACATTTGTCAAGGAATTAATATGTAGTTTAAAAAGCCTTTGTAGTTATTGACACTTAAAATGTTTTAACAGCCTTTATATAATTAGACTAAGTGAGGTTCATTAAATCTTTGAGAAAACCTTGCACAAATGCTACATTGAACATTCTCTTTCTTTACCTATTCATCCAGTTAGAGTTAGGTGTCGTTCTCCATTTCTTTTTTTTTTTTTTTTTTTTTTTAAGCCTATTAGTTTATGTAATTCATTTCAGATTTGAGTGCCAAAATATATATACAATTTGGTTTATAGATTAAAATTGTTGACTTGGTGCCAAGCTGTAAAGAAGCTGCACCTGGAATTTGTATTGACCTAAAGAAATCTGGAGAAAAATCAATAATTGTATTATGAAGCCATGTGCAATAGATTCTACTTCACCCCCTATCTTTTCTTGATTGTCATAAATATTCAAGTTACTATTTCCTTTCTACTTGCCTATTGAAGCACGTCTTCTCACCTTTTTTTTTCACTTGCTGCCATCTTCTAAGCCATTCTCTTATGTTTCAGCTTTTTTTATTGTTATTATTTATCATGCATAAATTGGGGAACAAAAATATCTGTATCATTGTATTGCTAAATATCCAATATAAAAAGAAAAGAAAAAAGTTTTTTTTTTTATTTTTGTGAATAAAAAAAAATATTGTATAGCTATTAATAATTTCCTTTGATCAGAAAGGGTGACCTTGAAAGGTAAAAAATTTATATCAAATGTCAAATTGACTTTTAAAGTAAAAATCTTGGAGAAAATATGTTACATGGCCTGGTGTTTAAATTCAGCTGTAGAAATGATTATCTGGGCTTGAAAAAATATTTGTGATAAGAAACTACCTTTAAAAATATTTGACTTAATGAATTGTGAAAGGGATTTATCATTAAGGAAAGCCTTGTCATAATCTTTATTCATTATTCATGGAGTGAAAAGTAATAAATCTTCAATATCGGTTTTTATTTTGGAGATGACTAACTATTTACATTATTTACATTGTTTGGACTATCATCCTCATCTTTATTGTCATACTCACAGTGTTTCAACTATTGTACACTCCAGCCTTCTACAGGTGATATCTTGGCCCAGTGGATAAAAGCATTGAAATAATCCAGTGTCTTGACCTAAAGAGTTGAGAGTTCAGTACCTTTCCACAGCAGAGGTGAACAAAAACTTGTAAAGTTGAGTTACTAAAGGGAAATAACTGAAACAGAAATATCCAGAAAAGGCATGGCATGTGGAATTAGAACATCCTACTCCAGTGAATGAAATAAAGGGTCCGGTTCGAAATTCTAACATATATCATGGAGTGTACAACAACCGAAACGTTATATGACAATAAAGGTGAGGACAATAGTGTGAACAATGTAAATAATCTTTCATATTAATTTAATTTGGCCTCTGTGCCCTAGTGTATACATTTATTAACTGCTTGCATGCTTACCAAGGTAGATACATTTCCTTGTTAAGAGTAAAGCAATCTGATTTACAAGGCTGTTAATGAATTTGAATATGATTTTCTTTTTTTACTCATTTAGATGAAGAATGCCACAAATATGATTTTTATTTTAGATTTCTGTACTGTATATTTGTGTGTATGTCTTGTCAACCAGAATCTACTCCTGCAGCAGCAGCAGCAGCAGCAGCTTGTAATTTGATTACCATTGTTGTCTTATTTATAAATATATTTGGCATATGTAGAAGAGGTTATGTAGAAGAACTTGTCACACTGTTGGAGTGTGAGCAGCTTCTCAGCTGGAACACAAGCTGATATCAATGGAATTATTGCTTTTCTAAATTTTACCAGTTCTTAATCAGGCTAATCTGCAGTTGTCTTTGACTTTCCATCTTGGAGTTATGCCATTGCAACAACAACAACAAAAAAATAAATTGATTTTTGCTTAATTCCCTCCCACTGCTGCATTCCCTCACATCTTCAATCAGTTCTGTCAGTGCTTCTTTCTATTTCTTCTTCTCTCACTTTCTCTACTCAGTAGATGAAGTTCTTTTGAATTGTCTCCTCTAAAGTCAGTTCATAAGGCTAACATTACTCACACATACATTCTCAAACTTGCCACAGATCATGATACTATAGAATAGTTATTTAAGGAAATGTGTTGCAACATTCAAAATTGTGACACTGATTTTTTTTTTTTTTTCTATTTGTAGATTAAAGAAAGCAATAACAAAAATAGACATTACTTTGATTTGAGATCATGGCATAAGTATTTTTTGCTCAGTCCTATTGCTCACAGTAAAATATATATTCAGTTTTTCATTTGTGGTTTATTTGTTTCTTTACTTTTTTTTTTTTTTTAACTTGATATTTTTTCTTTCCTGTGATAATTTTCAGAAATCATTTGCATTCCTAGTTTTATTTATTATTTTGGCTTAACATCCGTCATGGAATCTTTATTAAACTAAAAGTATTGGTTTTATTCACAAGAATTGAGAATTTGTATATATTTCTTTCTTGTATATTTGTCGCCTCAAGTGGAAATATGTGGAGTGAAATGTTTTTAGTAGTTGAAAGCGTACCAGAAGATTAATTTCCTATTGAAATCCTACAACTACATTTGATGATTTTATTTTATATCATTTTTATAGTTTTCTTGAATCCTGAACTGGGAAATTGTTTCTGGACTGAAGTAAATCAAAATTATAAAACTGTAAGAAAGCAAATCTATTTGGATATAACAAAAATCTGTAATCCCCTCCTCCCCCTTGATGGTTGGTTTAGACTATTAAGTGCTCATTCTCAATATGATTGATGGCATTGAAGGTTGTTTGACCATATTCTGTTTTCAAATTCTTTCTCTTTCAACTAAAACTGTTGTTAGCAAGTTCTGGCTTTGTGTTCTGCCAAAAGGCACCTTGATACTCAGACTTTATTACTTCAGTGTTGAGTTTTGCTGTCAACATAGTTTTCACTTGATTATCTTATCTCTGTTTTATTTGCATACTTTTTTTTTTATGTGAAGATAATGACATTACCACCACAACTTGCACCTGTGGGAGGTAATTGGTCTATAGAAAATAGAAAAATATGTAGATATTTCCATTTTTCTTGTTTTATGTTTTTCATATATTTTTCTCACCCTCTTTTAACCTTCTACACCTACTCTGTGCATGTAACCATCCCTCACGACCACCGCAACCACCACCACATGTTGCAAATGATTATTACATTTATAGATAATCTGTTCTGGTTGCTTCTATTGAAAATAAGGCTACCTTCTTCCAATGTTGGACTTGTCACCAACGTCTCTATTCTCAGCCTTTGCCCAATTACTCATCATTTCTTTCCTTTCTTATTTCGCTGCAGGCTATGGTTTCTCTCTTTTCTATTTAGCAGGTTGTTGTCGTCAGAGTTGCTTCTCTTGACTCACAAGACATCCCTCCTGTGATACCTGAAGTTAATTTTTCCGTTCAACCTAAGTTGGAATTTTTATTGCTTGGCCACTATTGGATACATTGCTTTTGTTGATATAACTTTCTTTTTTGCCTATTTTTAAAAATGCTCAAGTCTTTGATTGAATCCACTCATTTTAACCATTATTTTTAGACTTACTGCTTTCTTTAGATAATTAGTTTGTCTTCTTTCTGTAAATAACAGTTTTAGAATAGAAACAATATAATTACTTCATAATCATTATTCATTATTTCTACTGTTATCTAACAAAACGATAGCAACTTGTTACATTTATTAATAATAATGAAGTGTATATATCGCATGTGTAAAAGCTTGATGTAGCCAAATCATCTGTGAATGTTTATCAACTTCCTAATAAAACTTTTTAAAATTTGTAATATACTTGGGCCTAGCTAAGTTCTGACTAATCTTTTCAAGTTTTGTATTGTCTTTCTACTCCCATTGGCAAAACAAAATTATTGTGATTATAGGATTGATTTTACCATATAAGTGGGACGTATCAGTTTTTTTCATCACTTTTGTTGTGTGTTCAGGATGGATTGTTATTCATAAATTCTTTTTATTAATGATGATTTTTTTAAATACCTTTTTTACAGCAGGCTTATTAAGTTGTTATTTTTTTGTTCTGAAAATATTTCAGAACATTTGCAGTTTTTTACCAGCTCTACATATCATACCAGACTTGCATTTTCTTTGATTTCTTCACCATCTTCAAGTGTTGATCGAATCAAGAATTCTAATAATTTTCTACTTCATCTAATCATACAAGAAGTCAGTGTGAGGAATTCTAAATATTCCAGTTATGCCATCTTTTATTTCTTTTTATTTATAATTTTGATTCTTCAGTTACACAACCATATTTGCAGGAAAAATATTTAACTCTTGCTTCTGAATATTGGTCTTAGTAAAATCTGCAAATTATTTTGTTTCGTTTATTAAAATGGATTTTATATTTTGGGTTTATATAAAATATTTCCATTATTTATAAGTTTATATTGACCTAATTTTAAGAACATTGTATTTTTAGTTTTATAGTACATTTTATGACACACACACACACACACACATTTTGAAAGAATCTCTCAATGTTAACATCATTTATTTGCATTTGTGTGATAGTTTTTTCAAATTATTGTAATTCCAAAAAGGGCTTTGTAATTCAAATTTTTCTCTGAAGATTAATTTTGATGTGATTTCTTTTATTTTATTAAACTAGATAAAGCATATTTTTAACATTGAACCATTTCTTACAAATATTACAAGGCAGATTGGGCAATTTTTAACTGGCATTTTTATTTTCTATGATCTATAATGATACAGTTTTAGGATTGTACTCTGAATGATTGATTTTTCTAAGACATTTTTTGATCTTCATACTTGATGAGTTTTATTTCTGTCTATAAGTTATAAACATATTAGTAGTGACTTATCTTTTGGAAACTCTTTAATTTTGGATGTATTTTAATAACTGAGAAGGAAATATTCAAGTTTTTGCTGATAGAATATAGTTAGATTTTGAAACTGTTACAAATATTGGAAAACCTACACTCACAAGGAAATTCTCTGATTTGATTTTTCACATTCCCTTTATTCCCTATTCACTGCATGGAGAGAGGGGACACTGATAAGTTGTCAGCCTGACCAAGAATCCCTAAAATTGAAAAATGAAAATTTAAAACTTAAAATTAGCAATACTGAAACTTTTTTTTTTTTTAAAGTTTGTTGCTATTCTCATCAGATAGTATTTAGTATTAGGAATGTTTACATTTAGTTTCATTAAAAAAAAAAAAGTTATGGTTATCTTTTGATAGCTTTCATATCAAGAGGCACTTTTTTTAGATGTCCAAATTTGCCTATATTTATTCTCACACTGAGGATGTAAGAGAAAAGCAACATTTCATCAACATCATCATCATCATAAGCTTTTAAAAATTCAAACAAAAGAAATGGGTGTTTTATAAAGAAAGAGCATTAATAAACAAGTCAAAAATGGTTTGCAGAATTTCATGCTAGAGTTCCTTCTTTTTTTTTTCTTTTTTTTTTGGTGGGTAAACAGTATTCTCTTCTCAGGTAGACAAGCTTCATTGCAGCACATTACTTGAATATAATCAGTATTAGACAAGACTGGAATTAGTCAATATACTGAACATATGCAAATCAAGTAACTGAAAACATTTATGTATGTTTTGGTATATGGGTTTTGATGTGTAGCTTCTAAACAAAAATAATTTACTAGACCATAGTTTTTGAAAAAAGTTGTGACAAAAAGTGGTATGAAATGAAAGATCTTGAGACCTGTGAAATAAACCACCATTATTCAGTGTACCAAATACAGTCTTTACTTAAGTGATTCTGTAAGCAGAGTCTGTTATGTAATTATTAAGGAAAACATATTCAACAGAAGAGAAAAAAACTATAGTTTAAAAAATATTTTTCTATATGTTCAGGTTTGTAAAAACAGGAAAGATTATTTAAAACCAATCTTGGCCTCAGAGATGGCTTTGGATCATATAATTTTCATTTATGTTAGCCATCATGTCCTTGATAGCAGCCATAAATTAGTCCTTAGTATTGTGTGGCCATTGGTTGATCTCTTTTTATGATGCCCCAAATGTAGTAGTATAAGGAGTTTAACTCCGTTCTTGATCCAGGACTTCACCAGTATGTCCATCACCTTGATGTTGGCAGTTGCATTTAGCAATTGAAATTGACATGGATACCCTGCAAGAATTAGTGGGGCATAAAATGGCTTACATTGTTCACTACCTATTTGATATGAACTTGGTGTGCATTAACTAGGGTACCTCCCTGTGATCTTCCCAGATCCCTCTGTTCACTTACTAATCTTGATTAAAGTTCTCAGTAGAGCATGCTGTGCTCCTTAGGTTGTCTGGGCTTGTTTAGCAAGTTCCTTGATTAGACCATACAGTTCTCATGATCCTTGTTCAACATGAACTGCCTTCCCTTGTTCCTGATCTCCTTATGAACCATACATCTGATAGATGACTTTGTCATTTTGTGCTGCATTGTGATCATCCGCATCAATTTGTTGGGTTCATGATCCACTGATAAACAAACACAATCATCTTTATGGCATTTGAATGCTTAGAATATTTTGTTTCAGTTTTTTTCCACTTGCTGACAAATGACCTGTCCTTACCAGAGGCCTTCAGCAAGTTTCCTGACATTGAACATGAAATTTAAAAAAAAATCATAATTGTTTTGTTGCTTATCTTATTTTAGCCTAGATGAGTGACAGTGCTCTGAATTCCTGACCACCACAACTTTTCTTAATGTACTTTTATATATATACACACACACACACATATATATATATACACACACACACTTAACAGTTGCCATATTTAGTGGATGTGAAATTTGAAATTGTATATATTCCCCTTGTTATTTAAGAATTTCTTTAAAATTGGTTAGTATATCGAATTAACATTTTTTCTAGTTATGGCTTAAATAAATTCAGTGACTACAAACTTATGATTTTTTTTCTCTCTCACTATATCTGGTTTCCTCTTTCTAGTACTATTTTATCTCTTTATATACACAACATGCGTAAATGACAAAATCTATTCAGAGACATTTCGGAAAAATCTTAAGCTTTTCTTTTTCTATTTGTTTTTTGTAACAACAGCATTATTATCAAGTGAACATTTCATTGCTTTTAGCACTACTTAGTAGCAATATTGATTCATATGTTCATTTACAATTTTATTTTTCACTTTGAATTTTGTTTTATTTCACATTTTTATTAATCATGTATACATATGTGGTAACCATAAGCCCTACCTCCTCCTGCCATTTGTTGAATTTCTGTTTTTGACTTGTACACAATTTTTTTTTTTTTTTTTCACTGCTACACTACTGGATAAACTGGGATATGTTTGAATATAAAAGCCTGGTTGGTTATTTGTCTGTTGAATTGAAAGAAATTTACAGAAAGAAATATTTTTCAATATTCATACTGTCATTAATTTGTTTTAGTGCTGCTAAGATTTTCATCTTTGTATGGACACAAAATGTATATAAGAATGTTAAATCTTTTTATTGCTAGATTTTTCCCTTGCCATTTATTTTTATTAAGAAATAGGTATATGAAAATGACCTTTGATAACTTTTAGGGCTACATTCTTTGAAATAAATTATAGAAAGAGCCATATGCCGTATTATTATAATTACTTTTGACAAATTAATTTTTTAGTTGGCTTTTATCTTGTCTTACCTCAGGCTGTCAATCTGTGGCAGTGAGTAGATGTCACAGGATCAGAAATAATAATAATAATAAAAAATCTCTGCATGAGATTTGAACTCTTTAAATGTCTGAACTATAAAGTGGCCCTACAGCTCACCAAAGATCAAATTAAACATTACTCATTATACCATTCCACAATCTCTCTCTGTGCCATATTGTTTTTTGTTTTTACACTACAAATGTTAGTAGCAGCAATGTTTTTTTCTTAACATGGAGCATTATTAACAATTATTAATTATATCACATGTTTGTTTCAGTACTGTCTTTTATTTTTGTTTTCAGAGAAAAAAAATATATGTGGTGGTGTTATTATTTCCAGTTTTCCTGATATGTTATTTGATACAATCAAGTCTTTTACCTGGGACTTGAAGTAACAAGTTCTTTCTTAGAAAGTTATTGAACATATCACATTTATTTTTTTCTGACTAAGAGAGCCCTGCTTATCTGAATACACTTTTCTATTTTAGATAGTGATGAGTTTTCTGGGATTTTCTTAATGTGCATATCAGTTTTCTTTTTAATCAATCATTCCTAGTGCTTCTATTGTTGAAATTGTGGTTGTGTGTAAATGAAATCTTCTTAAATTTCTATTTTCAAGATCTTGTATTTTGAAAGGTTGTTAAATTTTTTGCTGAGATATTTATCAAATGAGATGGCTATGTCAATGAGATAACATGTTTTCCAAAGTCTTTTATTATTGTATCTCATCTATTGTGCTGTAGCATTTTGTATGTATGATAAAGCCCCAGAGAATGGTAACATTTTCATCTATCAGTGTTGATGGTTTAGGTTCATTTTTCTGCATGGGAAAGCTTATAATATTGGCAAATCTTCTAATGCAAGTATTTCTCTATTCTCTATTTAAATTTGCTTGGGGCTAGGGTGGAACATGCAAATATTACATGCCCAATACTTTCTTCAGTGTTTGTACAAAAGCAACATTTTAGATTGGTCCCATTCATCAAAATATGTGCTTGGTATGTTTTGATTTTGAGTAACTAAGATTAATCCTTCTGTTTTTCATTTCAATCTTGAGTTCCACAATTGATGGGTCATATTTTTGTCAACATCAGTTCAGTGCTTGTATTGGCTGTTGGTCATGTGAAGGTTTCTCTTCTAATTTAGCTTTCAAATTACTTAGGCCTATTTTGCTTTTGATTTTGATATTTTTGACCTCTGCTCTCGGTGTTTTACCTCAATTTCATTTTCTTTGTACCATTGTAGATCTTGTTTGAATTTTTGGCTTTCTTTGATAATTGGCTTATGTTTTTATTGGATTCATGCTGGTTAACAAACTTTAGTATCCAATCACTGATCAATTTGAAGTACCTTTTTCAAAACTGTTATGGTTGTAGTCTTGTATGTGTATTTTAGTTGGATCAGTCCTCTACCTATCTCTGCACTTTTCTGGTACAGTCAGTGTACATCAGCTTTAGGTGGATACATGATAAACTTGGTAGGGATTTTCTAATCCTTCTAATTATTCTTTGTATCTCTTCTAGATTCCACTTTGTCATATTGAAAGTGTATCTAGCAACAGATATTGTTAAGGACTTAATAGCTTCTAATTTATTTGTTGCATTTTTATTATTAATTTTTACTAGTATTTTTAGTTGGTTTTTCTCACAGATTTACTTGGGCTGAGTAAAAAGCAACAAAAAAAAAAAAGCTAATGCAAATATTAGTCAAAATTATTTACATTATTTACAGATTAATGTCCTCATCTTTGTTGTTATCACAATGGACCCTTGTGCCTTCAGCCTTCTTCATGTATCTGTCAATCCAAGCAACTTTCAAGGAATTTCAAATTGAAATCCTTATTTGAACTATAGTAGTAGATTGTTATCATTCTACTGCACATGCTTAGAGATATCTTGTTTTGTTGTTTTTAGTACTGATCCGTTATTGCTCGCACTATTTCTACTGAGTCTAAGTCTGTATTACTTAGCTCAGTGATTGAACTTCCAATTACTATGCCACCACATTCATGAACCAAAGTTTTAGTTCTATGAATTAAAGCCTTGGTTCGTGAATTGTCCTATGGTATTAGGGATTCATAAATTTGGTGCCATAATAATAATTGAGAGTTCAACCCTTGGACTAGGTAGTACAGACTTAGTCAATGGAAACTAAATAAGCAATAATTAGATGTAAGTAGATATTGTGGTCTCATTTAACTTTAAATGGCTATATAATTTGAACTTATTTGTGAAAGCTTACACAAAAGCACTCTTGTTAAAGATAAATAAATTTTTACTAATTTTATATTTTCTCACTTGATTGTTTGTGTAAAAAGTAAAACAAAAAAAAAAATCAATTTTGTATTTGTTTTTAATAGGAAAGGAAATGGTACTTTACCCAAAAGTTTTAATGAAATATTTTTTTAATTTAGGTTGCTAAAAAATTCTATTGGTAGAAAAAAATATTCACTGTATTTTGTGGTTATCCTGATTTAATCTGTAACAATAGAATCTGGTCTGAAGGGCTTGATTTTGTTTTTGTTTTTTTCTTTTTTGTTGCTATAGAATTTCTGAGATGCTTTGTTTAAAAATTAAATACTGTTAGAGAAAACTGATAGTAACTTTTGTGAAAAACATTAAAGAAAAATCTGTCAGTTTATAATTCTTTGTTGTTAATAAGAACAATGAGATGTGATTGAAAATACAGCCAAATGAAACCACCTTCAAAATAATATTTTTATTGCATGTTACTTTTGTTCATTTAACTAGTATCACAAGAAATGAGATTTCAGTATTGGATATTTATAATAATACCATTTAAAAAATTACTCAAATCCCAAACATCATTGCTCTGACATCTCATTCCTTACAAGAGGCTTATTCTTCATTGCCAATAAATGCTTCTTTCTTAGCATTTATAGAAAAAGGATTGGAGAGTTGTAACAGAAAGTGAGAGAAATTCTAGTCAGAAATTAATAAATTGACATTATTTCAGTTTAGAAATTCAAGCATGATTATAATTCAGTTTGTAAGATTTGTAACTATTTTCTTTGTTTAGTTTTCCCGTTAGCTTCTTTATCAGAAATTAATTTTTCCTTGAATACCAATTTAGCAAGGAACATAATCAGTATTTCTTGCTGAAAACCTTTATCGGTTCTTCACTCAATATTATGCACCTTTGTGGTTGGTGGATATTTCCAGTTTTCAGTAAAGTCTTATTCATCTAGAAACTATTTTTTTAACTGCATATTATTTATTTCTAAAAAATAATTTTTGATCCATTTTTATTCAAACCATGGTCTTCATAATCAAGAAGATTTTCAATGTAAGAAGTTCTCTCATTGCTTGATATTTGTACATTACATACATTGCTCATATTTTTTCCCCTTTTATGCCAGGTCCTTTTTTTGACATAAGCAATCATGGTTTTTTCACAATCTGTTATCTGTAAATTGCCATGACATCTTTATAAATTTGGTGGAGTAGTTTCCTATTGATGTCTCCACAGTTTTGAATTCAGAGTAGTCCTTTTTGTATTTATACTTTCCCAAATAAGTATTTTTTTTTTCTTTTTCTTATCCTGGCCAACTTGTGTGTACTATCTGGCTAATTCCTAAGATGATTTTCCTACTTTCCTTTCATCTTTGTGTTACAACTTTTATTTTATTTCAATTAATGAAGTCTAAAATTGTTTCTTTTTGTTCACTTTCAGATGCATCACCCCATACAGATGAAACCAGCTGATAGTGAAAAACGAAATGGTGAGTATGTTCCTGAGAGCATTCAGTTTCTTTTGCATCTAATTTGTTGTTGCATGACAACATTTATTAATTAATGGTCATGATTAAGGAATAGTTTGTGTCTGGGGATGATGATTATTATTAAAAACAAAATTGTCTTTTTGCTTTCTAACATCTTCATCTTAAATACGTTTGTCAGATTAGACAGTTGTTTCTTTATTAATGGGCTCGGCACAAAACGGGTGTGTACATTTAGTAATTGGTCTGGAAATATACATAGATACAATTAGAATTTATAATATATATTTTATTTTTATTATTACCAGTTAAAGAGACTTTCTAGTAATCTAAGAGTAAATAGTTCTAAAAATACATGTAATTATTTTAATGCCTGTCATTATAGAACTAGCTCTCGTAATGAGAGAACTTTTAAATTCCTATCTTTTAAGTCATAATAAAATTAATAAATTTACTTGAAGTTTTAGGAAATTTTGTTTATTTTCTAAATCCATATAATAGTCTTCTATTATGTTTTGGGTCGTTCTTTAAGACATAAAGTAAAAAGTATTTACTGTGTGGTAATTGAAGTTTGAAGGGGAAAATAGTTAAAGAACATAGGCAAAAGTTTAATGTTTAATATTCATAATGTGAAAGAGTATTTAGAACAAAAGTCTAGATAAGTTAAAATGCAGATTGCTTTTGTGTGTGTGTGTTTTAAACAAATAAGAACTATTATGTGCATAAGGCACTAATATCTGGAGTACATTTATGTACTACTAAACTGATTAAAAGTTACCTACACCTTTATGGTTAGTGGATTTTATATATAATTATTGAATAATACAGGCATAGTACTTATGTCTAAAAAACTACACCACCTTCCTGATGAATTTCATCTTAACAATCAAGAAACTGGACAACTTGAAAGAATCAGTATAAAATTAAGTAGATACAATATGTCTATATTATTCAATGGAACATGTTTTAATAAAGGTGTGTGTATATATATATATATATATATATATATATATATATATATATATATATATATATATGAGAGAGAGAGAGAGAAAATGGTCTGTTTTTAACCCCCCCCCCCCCAAAAAAAAATCACCCCCATGCAAGGGATTGTTTACTTGAAAGAAAATGAGAAAACCTTTAGGAAAAGTAACCAGAAACCTAATCCTAAACAGCTTACCCCCCCCCTTTTTAAAAAAAATATAAATATGTAAAAACTTATTGTACCTTGTTCTTGCTTTTGCTCTAATTTTATTTTCAAAATCTTTTCAGAAGTAAATTTTCATGTTAATAGTTTCTTTCTTACATGTTCCTTTTTGGAATGCAATAGTTAAGTATGTAAACAATGGAGACTAATTAAGAAAGTGTAGATAATATGAACGATAGTATATTTTTGTATATTGTAAAATATACTTCATATATATTCAGATTTATAATTAATTAGATGGTTACACTTGCATGATTTATTATTGAAGGAACATTAATATTGCTGACAAGAAATTTGCATGACATTTTACAGCAAATGAGTTTTTTTTTTTTTGTTTTTTTTTCCTAAACTAGTTTCCGGACTTACTCCACATTCTTCTGTTATTTATATATTTTTTGTTTCAATGTTCAGCAACAGCTGCTTTTTGCATGTCCAAAAAGTTCTCCTTATTCTGCTGATTTCAATTAAGCATAGCCATATAACATGTACACGATTGCGCAATAGATTAACATGTGGCTAAAACATTTGTCAGTGTTTTCCCTTAAAAGGACATTTTCTATTTGATTGCAGATATAGAAGAATGATGAGAAAAATGCCTTGTATTGTCACATGGTTTACTGTGATATTTAAGAATTGAAAATGGTGCAAAGTCATCAGATTCCTCTTAGGTTGTAAACATGCCAGTTGTCATGTTAAGTGAATTTTAGATATGTCATGTTTTACTTTTGTTGTCTTTGATTGCTTCTAGTTATATTTAATAGTTGTTTAATATTCCTACCACTTAAAATAACTTTGTGGAAGTATTTCTCTGCTTTTAGTCATACAATTGTTCAAAGTTAAAAAGGTTTGTTATTCAGATAGCAATCATTTTTAGCAAGTTCTGTGTTACCATTTATACTTCTGTTTATGCAATGATAAATATCAATATAAAAAAATATCCTACTACCAAATGACCTATATAAATTTCTATATATACTGAAAGTTATATTAGGATTCAATTAGTGTCAGTATCTTTTATGATTTTACTGTTTTGGCTTAATCTTTTCTTTAAAAATTGGATGTGTTATGTCTTAAGATGCTTGGTGGTGGTGGTGGGGTTAAGTAACTTTTCATGGTCATTTTTATTGTCTCTGATCTAGATGTCAGTCTCTTTGTTGTTATTACCATTACTTTTATTATCTATCTACCTTTTTTCACCTCCCTCATAGCATTACACATGGTAGTACTTTTTTGCAGGATTGTGTTGTAAAGCTTGTTAACTGGTGACCTTGCTCTACAGTGAAACATTTTTTTGTTGATGTAACTCCAGTTGCTCTATATATTATATGGGGCTGAGTTGAAAAGTTCTTGGATTGACCAATAAGTTAACTCTCCTTTGCCCCAAATGCTTGGTCATTTCGTCAGATTTTGAGAAGTGAGCAAGCCCAAAACTTTTCAGCACCTCCCTTGGATTTTGTGTTGAATGAAAACATTTACAAATGTAAAAGCATTCTTCCTGGACTGGATGCTTTTTTTCTACTTGATTTGTTTCTTTGAAGAGGGTTGGTTTGTGAGAAATTTGCTATTATCTTATTTACTGTTATATTTTAGTCATTTTACAAAGCGGATGTTATCATACTTAATAGACAAAAGCATTTTTATTTTTTTTTGTTTGCTAGTTTAAATTTGTTTTTATTTTGCTAAACCCAATTAAAGATCTTCTCTGATGTTTATTGATATAAATATAATATTTATTTTACCTTTCTACTGGGTACAGTCAATATTATGGCTTTAATGTTACATTTCATAGCATTAAACTTATGGATGTCCTGTCATTTTGTTTTTATAATGAACAAAACAGTACTATTTAAAAATTCTTTAATTTAAAAAAATGCATTATTATTTATAACAATTATTAGTTAATTATCAAATTCATCATTTTTTCTTTCATTCAAGCTTATTCATATGGCTATTTTCTTCAAGTACATTAGTTCTCTTTGTTCTTTTGTTCCCAAGTTTGCAATCTGTTGCAATGTTTTATATTTTTATGAATGATAATGATAAGAAAGTAGTGTTAAATAGTAATATTGAATGGTTTTATTCTATTCATGTCAAATTTGTTGTCAACAGTATATTAATTTACAGAGTTGGATTTTTTTTTTGTTAATATCTCTGCAACACAAACATTTTGAAGCTTGATCAGAGTACCTGTTAACACATGCAAAATAACTTTTTAATGTAAAAATAATTTTGATGCAGTTCTAAATGGCAACAGTAACATTTGAGGTGAATTGTATTATTATTCATAACTAATATTTGCATTAATTTATTCTTCAGTTTTCTGGAATAACTTCTTTTTTCTATATTCTGTTTAAAAGATGAAAACAATTCTATCACTTACTCAGTTTTTGTTTTGAGTTTTTGAAGAAATTAATTTAGATTTGCTTACATCTACATTTTTAATTTTGTTTAAAATATGTGTGGAAAAACTCTAATGTAGATGCTAAATTTTTTATGAGAAAAAATGGTTAGATTTCCAACATGCACTCAAAGAAAAGAAGAGGATTTGTACTTTTTTTTTTTTTTTTAGTTGGAAAATTCACAATGCTATTGATTACACTTTTTCTCTTATTGTTGAGCATATTTTCCAAAAGCAGAAAATTTTAAAGTGGTGAGGGAACTGGAATTTCTTTAAAGGATCTTTCCGTTTTGACTGCATTGAACATTGGTACACTGATAATCCTTACCTTATTCATATAAAAGGTAAACAATTCAATTACTCCCTTTCATTTTGACATCTTAAATTTAAATATTTTAAAGTTTACTTTTCTAGTGTTAATTGATTGTTAACAAAAAAGAAAAAAATTCTTTATGTCCACATTTCTTGGCACTAAAATTTGAAAAGTCATTTTCCGTTATTTTAGAAGGAAATATTTGAGTCTTTTTGAGGTTGTATTCACAATATTTTATTTTGGTTCGGACTCTTTTGAAGATGTTTTGCCTGCTGAGGCAAATAACGACAGCTTTATTATGTAAGATGTATTGACATTATTTGGGAGATAGCAACAGAAAACAGATAAATATTCATTATATTCAATACTGTTATGATTTAGGGATTGCAACTTTGTTATTTAGTTGGCTCATTGTGTTGTAATAGATTAATGTTATTTAGAAATAATGAATCAGTGGGGGCCAATTATAATTAATTTGGCTGCTGATAATTAATTTACTTGACCACTTTCACCTCGACAACTTAAAACTCCTTGTTTTCTCGATCAGGATTTCATTTATGTACAATTGTTTTTCTTACATTTAAATTATTCAGTTTGTTTTGATTCATTAATTTGTTCATAACAATTAACAAAAGATTCAGGAATGCAGTTGTTCACTGCAAAACCTATCCAACTGCAGACCGTGGAAGTGACCATCTCACTGTTATATGTGAAACTATGGAAACTGAAGAAGCCCAAATTGTAATCCAACAGACTCCTGTATGAACAGTGAAAAGAAATTATGAGCGACAAAATGGAGTCTTGAAATGGGACACACTAAGGGAAGCCTTAGTGTCATCATCCCAAAGGAGAATGGAACTTGATGCAAAGGAGACAGTAAACAATACCAAGACATGGAACAAAATACAGAAAACTACACAATGAAATAAGGAACAAATGCAGGCAGGCTAAAGAAGAATGGCTCAATGAAAAATGTACAGAAATAGAGAGAATGAGTATCACAGGTAAAGGAGATATACATAAAAAAAAATAAGAGAACGAACAGGACAGAAGACACATTCATCAAAAGGCTGCATAAAATCCAAGGAGGGATGCTCATATTAGAGAAAGAAAACAATCTTCAGCACTGGAATGAATATATTGGAGAACTCATCCACAACAAAAGAGAACAACCAGCAATAAACAGAAATATTGATGGACTAAAAACAAAGTGGAAGCTGTACTGGTCAAATTGAATAGAAACAAAATGGCAGGGCCAGACAGAAATGTAATAGAGATGCTGGCAGCCTTAGATGATTTCGATATAGACAAGATTACAAAAATAATAAATGAAACCTATAACAGTGATGATATACTGGAAGATCCAAGCATATCTATTTTCATAGCACTAAGAAACCAGGCACAAACGAATGTGGACTCCACCAGTCAGCCAAATGAGTCATATAACAAAACTCATCAGCCGAATTCTGATGAATAAAGTTCACACCTGAATCAGGCCAGAGACATGACGAGAACAGTATGGGTTCATCAAAGACACTGTAACAAGTAACGAAGGATTTATGCTCAGAATGTTTTCAAAAAAAGTAATACAAATGCAAAACGTGTACTTGTGTTTTATAGACTACACAAAGGCATTTGACCAAGTATACCACAAAGATCTATTAGAGTTGCTTAGCAAGCTTGATATATTTGGGAAAGGCATTAGAATAATCAAAAATCTCTACTAGTACCAAACCTTCTGCTTATGGATAAAAAATGAGTTCAGCAAATATAGAAAAATAAAAAGGGCTGTAAGGCAAGGATGTGTCTTCTCACCAGATTTACTTGACCTGTACAGTGAGGCAATTCTGAGAGAACTCAAAATCCTACCAGGATTCATCATTGGTGGCCACAATTTTAATATAAGATATGCAGATGACAGTGCTGATAGCAGACACAGAAAGGAAATTACAAAACCTGCAGAGAGTGGTGAAGGAGAGCAAGACTAAGGGACTAAGCATAAACTACAAGAAGACAGAATGCATGGTCATCAGCAAAGGGATGGGCCCCAAATGGAATTTACAGGTCGGAGACACTAAAATCATGCAGGTGCTGAAATTTCAATATCTGGGGAAGTGTTTTGACAAAAGACGAAAAGTGTGACACTGAGATCCAAAGACATATTGGGCACATAAAAGAAGAATTTATTCATCCATACATTTGTAATTTTCATTAAATGTGATGAAAAGTTCAAATTTAAGGTCTAGAAGTTTAATCTTGAATTAAGTAATAATTTTTTTTTTTTTTTTCTATTTTAAATGTTATCTTTTATTTCTCATGCTACCCCCCCCCCCGGACTTATCCCCAAGTATGTAATGATTATCTTGAAAGCCGTTTTTAGCCACTGTGCCTGTGGTGAAATATTGCTACCTCTTTGTTATTTTGTGCCTATTTTTCTTTTCTTTTTCTTTTTTAAATGATCCACAGAAAGGTAGTAAATTTGAAATTAAATTTTCTCTTCCTCACATTTTCCTTTGTGTTAATTTAAGTATAATGTAACTCAGTGTCACAATGATTTATTTTTCTAAGATCAAAAATGATTTAAAGATACAGTACTTTAATTCTAACCTTTCACAAAGTTTTGCTAATGTAAGTTTTTGCCATTGTTTCTCAAGTGAATTTTTTTCTTCATTTCAACCACTATATTAAAAATCTAGAATGCAATATACTGATGCCACTTGTGAGTTAGCAGTTGTATAACTGAATATAAACTACTTAACAATAACCATAGCAAATAATAACTTAATTAAATAAGGTAATCAATTTTATATTTTATACGTTTTGAGTTAAATGATTGAATTTTGCGTATGAAAAATAGTTTAAAGCATCTCATTTTAAAATCACTACATGTTAATGAAGACAATAATATTATAGCAATAAATCCTCCTGTATGTAATGTTCCACAAACAAATTACTCTTTTGACAGTTTGCTTTAAAATGGTAATAGGGTTTCATTTATTAAAGTACAGAGCGGCTAGACTAGCAGTAGGCAAACTGAGTGCACTGCAAAACATTTCAAAGAAAAACTTTTTTGTGCTTTCTTCAATTTTTGTATAATCCATTTATCTTTTTCATCTTCTTTTTCACTTTTACTTAATGTCCAATGGAAATAAATGACAAATCTATAACAATTTATTCATTCCTTGAATCTTCATGAAAAATTAACAAATTTTTAAATAGAATTAGGTTATCAGGTCATTTTGCATTAGCCAATGCATATTGAGTCACAGTATTCAGTTTACCAACATAAGGGTTGTGGTTCTCATTGCTTTCAAAATATTATTGATTACTATTAATTGTCAATGCTAAAAAGTATTTCTTGTATGTTCATTATTCACATATTTTGTGATACCTCTGGCTTGCCATGAATCTGGCAAACAACACATCTCCCTATGAATTAAAATGTTTAAATTGTAACAAATTATTCAAAGTTAAAAAAAACTTGAATAGTTTTCCGAATTTATAAAGAACCTTTCAGAATTTTAGGAATTATCATTATTATGCTGACATTTTAATCATTAGAAATGTTTAGAACATTTAAAAAAAAAATAACAACATTTATAAAAATAAACTGTTTCACTGTACTTGAAAAACTTTTGGGTAGTTTTAAAAAGTTATCAGTATATTATGTAACAAAAATGTATTTTTTCATTGAATCTGAAGAAAGCATTATGTAATATCACTAAGTTTAATATTGAACATATTAAAATAATTCTCTAATATAATTATCTGAGAAAAATGTATTCTGTATCAATATAAATGGTATTGGAGATTTATATACAGAGTATGTTAGGTATTTGAGAGCAAGTTTTAATTTGAGATAATCATATTATTTAGCAGAAAAAATATATTTTAACAAAAGTTAGTACATAAGTTCTTAACTCTGTGTATTCAATATACCTGCCAGCACCTATGGCCTCAATGCAGCTTCTGAAATGATTGCAGGAGTTGACCAGATGTTCTTTATTTAAGTTGGCCATGGTGACCTAAATAAGTCTTCAGCAAATCCTTCGTATTGTGGACATGCTTGTTGGTT
Source organism: Acanthosepion esculentum (assembly GCA_964036315.1). Taxonomy (NCBI): domain Eukaryota; kingdom Metazoa; phylum Mollusca; class Cephalopoda; order Sepiida; family Sepiidae; genus Acanthosepion; species Acanthosepion esculentum. The sequence goes on from OZ038486.1 coordinate 66,573,231, forward strand.
TCCCTCTCAATGATGCCCCAAACATAATAATCCATAGGGTTTAAATTCAAAGACTTTAGGAGTAACATGATCATGCAAAGGTTCGGCCAGCCATTCCTGGGTCATACCAGCTGTGTGATAGGGAGAAATCACCTGTTGGTACATGTATGACCTCTTTCTAGTTACTTCCTCAATCTAGGGCTTCATAACAGTGTCCACTGTCTTGATGTAAGCAGAGTAGCATTGACCCTAATGAATTGTGAAGAGGCATGACATGGTTCTTATTGCTTACAAACACCAAAAGACCATCACAATGCAAACTTGCTGTGTGCATAACAGTGGAAATTTCAGTGCGACTGGTGCACAGTTAAGCTGTCATTCTTTCTGTTCACTTTTTTTATTTTGAACAAAGTTCTTTAAGAAAAACTGGAGCATGTTCGGCTCCTTGGGATGCTTGAAGTTTTAGCAAATGATTTGACAAAATCACATGGTTCTCCTGTGTACTCCACTCTCCTCATAACATAGGAGGATTTGCACCTGATCTCTTTGTGCGCCTCACATATGATTATTGATTCTGGCTCACAGAGTTGATTGGTAATGATTGTCATTGATCATCCGAAGTTCTTGTTGATGATACTCTGGAGTTGTTGGACAAACTCAACATTCCTGACAGTGTTTGTTTTCGCCACTGAAGACATTTTTGCCAGTGGCTTGGAATTCTTTTAAACACAAAAGATTTGGCAGTTTTTAAAGAAGGCTGCAATCGCCAAATATATGTGGTCGGTGGCTAAAGCAATAATAGTGGCATACTTTTTCATCTCCCGCATTGATTGAAGCTTGCATGGCAGGGCTGAAAAAAAGAGACAAGACTTTTAGTTAAAGTTGATTACTTATAGATTTCTGAAGAAGTGTTCTCAAGTACCTGACATATCCTTTGTGTGTGTGTGTGTGTGTGTATATATATAGTGTGTGCACACACACACACACACACAAAAGGATGAGAATTAATTGTAATTTAAACTAGATCTTTTTGTTCTTTTTGTGGGTTTCTACTTAAAAAAAAATAAAAATAAAAGAACTTTAATATGTTAAACCCCCTGCCACCACCCCAAATTGGCAGTACTTTATCTCGAGATGAAAATGGAATTTACTTTTTTCTCCTGGATATAGTCTTGGTGATCAATTTTGGATTAAGTATGTCAGTTTCTCTTTTTGGAATCTTTTAAATCATGCTGAATTAAAATTTCTTGGATTTGTTCATTAGACACACAAATATTTTAGAACAAAATTAATCTTACTAAATTTCAATATTCTAATTCATGCTGACAACCCTGTTTGAATATATATAATATGGTGTGCAATAGAAAATGTTTGTATATAGGAGTTAATGTTTGCTCAAAAGCATTTAATTACAGTGTCTTGCTTTTAAAAATGTGTGAAGCATTGAAGACTTCTATTGATCAGCCTGTTAATGTAATTCTCTCTCTCTCTCATTTTGTGCATGATCTGCTGTGGAAAGGGACAAAACATTTGATGGGTAATTAATTTGCTTTCAGAGAATGAAAGAAGCGGCCATCTTTGAATCTGTAATAAATATGATTTTCTGAAATTAGATTCTGTCTTTTTTTTTAACCTCATCCTGAAAATGGCATAGAAGTTTATAGAAGCTCACGTTGCATGTAGAATGAAAGATAGATTGAATATCTCTTTGGCATTTCTCCTGATCAAATATGAGTCAGGTTCACTGCCTCTCTAGGTCTCCAGTAAAGTTGATATATTATTTACCATTATTATGAGCTTGATTTTCTATTCATTAACAATTTGTAAAAGCATATGCCGCCTTTTAATGTGATGGAATTGTTATTATTTATTTATTTTTTAAGTAATTTGTCTCTCATTCCTTAACCTAGGTGAGCCACTAAAATGTTTTACAGAATTGTTGCAGTAGCACAGTAAACAAAATTCCTAGAAGATTCTCTTGATTAATTGCAAATTCTTAATAAAGGGCAGGAAATGCCTGTAATCCTATTGATAGATTTGAAAGAAGCCATACATTATTTAGCCCATTAGTTTATTTTTAGTTACACTTTTGTTTTCAGTAATTATAAAAATTAAAATTTTATAGATAGATATCAATATCCATGACTCTTTTTTTTCTCTTAAAATTTGATTAAAATCATTTGTCCTGTTTGCATAACACACTTTTGAATGTTCTTTAGTCAATAGCAGTACACTGGTTGTCATGGTTTACCCCATATAAATTTTGTATCCCTAGTAAGATTATATTCATATGATCGTCTTTGAAATCATTGCCGTATGAAAAGCACTTTGATTTGAAATTCAGTTGTTAAAAAGGAAAATGACATCCTGTTATTTTAGAACAGCTTAGTTTCATCATTTTAGCAGTTTGAATATGCTGAAAATTTTATCAGTTTTCATGAAGTGTTTGTCAATCTTAATAATTTGGCTAAATTTATCTCATGATATCCTCATTAGGGTTTAGGACATGAAATTTCATGAAAAATTACACAAATTTTGTATGATAATTGTGCTCATGTAAAATATATTGAAGATTATGTTCACTTAAATTACTAAAAATAAGGCTTTTAGGATTTTGTTTTCCAAATGTTAGTAGGAAAATGTAAAATTATTTTAATTTCTTAATTTGTGCTCTTTAGATTTGGCTTTTCCAAAATCAATGGGCTTGCAGCGCTAACTTTTGTAAGGATTTAATCTTTTCTGTCTTCAGGATAAGTACTAAAATATAAATCTAAAATTTTCAATGCAGATGTTTCTATCCTATGTAACTTTGCTATAACACATGACTTTGGGTTATTATAAATCAAATTAGCTGAAAAATTATTACCTCATTACTATTTTGTTTCATTTTTTACTTTGTAGCGACACACACAAACGCACACAACTATTTTATCCTATTTCTCTCCTTGTAGACAAGGTCAGTTGACTCACTTCAGGGTCTTCACAAGTTCCAATGATATGTTATGCATAAATCACATAAGCTCTTGCCTAAATCAGTTGGTCTCTTAAAGTACTTGTGCATTTTGATGAAATGAATTATTTTAATTTGAGAAATTTATTTATCATTATCTTAAATTGTTGAAGTAAAAAAAAAACAAAAAAAAAAACTTCAAATTTTTCATTATTCATGTTAGTTTAAAAATAGTTATTCATGTCAAATGTTCCTCTATATGTGTTTATTTAATTACCAAGTTCATCGGTTTGCCATTATATTTAATTCATCCAACTCTTATTTTTCACTTTTTTTTTTTTTTTCTTCTTCCTTCCTGTCTCCACCTCCTCTTTCTTTCCTTCAAAGACATTTGACCAGTTTCCATTTTTGTCATGTAGTTGTTTTGTTGCTTTACCCTTTTGTTGCTTTCAAGTTTTGGAAGTCACCAAATTAATTTGTCTTTCAGTTTCTTGGAATATTTTTATGTCCTGTTGTTATCTTTTTTCTTTTCCTTTTTAAATATAAACATTTTTTTTCATAGTGTTTAAGTAATTTGTCTATATAACGGCTACTTTTTTTTTTTAGGTATCAACGGCGTACCCAGGTTTGGGGCTAAAGGTATCGTATCTATTTTTTGGGTAGCATTGTTGAGTGGATGATTGGTTATTTTAGCCATTCTTTTATGATGGTGAAATCTCATGCTGTAGTTTGTTTGTTCATCCCCTTCCCTTTCGTAACTTTAGATTTAGAGCCTTTCAGTTCCTATATGCAAGTTCTTCACCATAAATTCATTTCAGTCAGCCATTTTGATAGTTCAAGAGGAAAATACCTACATACTTATAAAATTTAATGATATATCATTGTTTAATTAATATTTTTAATTTTTTTTTTTTTTTTTAATAAATGTATAGAGTTTAGACATCTTCATTTTACTGATTGCAATATCATTTTTTCTAACAATAACATTGTATTGATCTAAACAGGGGAATTAATTAATCCTTGTAGAGAAACCAAATTCCAGTCTATCTTTAACAGTTTATCATGGTCTATTAAGTGAGTGTTTGCACTAGGCTTTCAATAACTAATTATTTGGATTTGATCTTTCCCTCTAGTTGCATGTTTTGTAGAATAATAATAATGGCTCTGTCCAGATAGAATTTTACAATAGTAATCTTCCAGTAACATTGTTTCCGAGTTCCCATCCTGGAAATTTGGCTTCAATTTTATATTTTGTGGTAGTGTTGTTTTAGTTGATTGATTGTTGATGTTGTACCCAAAGTAATGACTCTGCCTCTCTCTTTACTGTTTATTATTTCTCTCCTGCTCGATATTCTTCGTTGTTTTGTCATTCCCTTCACTTTCCCATTTTTATTTTCTCACCTCTGATATTTTTTTTTTCATTTTTTTTATTTTAAACTGTTTGCTGTTTCTCTAATCAGACTATTTGCCCGTTGTAACTTTTTTCTTCACTGTTTTCTGTTTCTTTCAAAATTTCTCATCAGCTTAACATTTTGAATTTTTGTAAATTTTTGTTTAATAGTCTTTCTCTCACACACACACTCAGTTTAATGAGTATTTTTTGTTTGCTTCAAATTTTTCAATGTATTTTTCAAAGAATTTTTCTTTTGCAATATATTGGCTAAAAAACTATCTTGATATTTTTTCAGATGATATGTAAACCATAATTGAAAGCAAACATGCTATAAAAAAGAATAATATTTATCAAAAGTTGATCATTTATCAGATATGAATTTTTTTAGTTCATATTTTAATTGAGGTTTTGATCTGTATTCATTTTAATAGCAAAATATATGAACTTTACAGTTTATGAAGAAGAAAAATAATTTTTGCTACTATTTGTGTTCATAATATTAAACTGCCCATTAGTTTTATTTGCTACTGACTGATATTTTCTTCCAGTTTGTCAGTACACCATTCTTGATGTTCTGCACTTACATTATGGATTAAAAGTAAAAAAGAAACACTTTTTCTAAAACTAATCTATATATCTACCAAGCATCAAAGTGTCAGTTTGAAAGTTTGATGGAAAACACCCTGTGCTTTCTCATCAAAGCATTTTTATTCAAAATTACTTTTTTTTAAAAATATATTTCCATCAATATCTTTTACTTTTCAACCTAAAGTTTTTTTAATTTTACCCTCCCTCTCCTGCCAAGAATAAAGAATATCTTTAGAATTGTAACTATACTCAATTTCTAAACCTGTTCACCTCTGTGCAGGATTTTATAATTTTGCTTTTTATGAAGATTACATGCATGCGAATAAACCAAGCTTTTCAGTATTTGAAGTGGTCTTTGATTCCTCATTTTTTTATCATTTTAAATTTCTATTTGCTAGCTACTGTCAGTACAAATATTGATAATTAAAATTTCTGTTAGCTATTTCTAAGGAGCCTTTACAAAAAATAATTTCCTTTGTTCTTTAGCTATAATCATGAAATATCTGGGTTTGATAGAGATAGCAAGTGTGGGGGAGTATCGATAGGAATCTAAGTTTTGTAGGAGGAATAAGTTTGTGGAAAATGAAAGATGAAACAGTTCTACAAATTTAGCAAATTTATTTATATTTTAAAATGTTGATATGCAGTAATATAGTTAAAAAACAAAATAAGATGTGAAATAATATCAATTCTTTGATGATCCAAATGCCAAATAAATTTTTTTTATTTGTATCTGTGTGTTGATAAAGTTCCCTTGTTTTGTGGATGCAAATTTTTAATGAGATTATACTTATATTGAAAGCGTATATCTGTATGTATTAGCAGTAGTTTTTAATAGCAATTGTAATATACTAATAGGTAAATTCAGCATGATGATATAAATTGTGTAATTATTTTAAACAATGTTGTGAAGTGAATAAAATATAAGATTTTTATAGACACTACTAAATTGAACAATGTCAAAAATGAATAATTAGTAAAATTGCCAAAAGCACAAAACTGTTTACCAAAGACTGGATAACTCAGATTAATTATTGAAATTTAAAGAGAACAAAATCTGCTCAAAAGTGCACCTAAAAATTAATTTTCTAATTTACAATTGGCTAAAAATGATATTTAGTTAATTTACCAATTCAAGAGGGAAGACACTAAGCCTTTTCAGTGTTTTTTCCCTTCAATTTTTTCTCAAGTGACATAACAATGATAAGATAAACATGTTATTAGTGTATACTATTTTTAGTATAGTTGGTATATGATTTTTTTTTCTATGACTTACAGTATTGTTTTACCACTCCCCATTCTGACTTTTTGTAAATGGTTAATCTTTGAAGTCGATTGGCGGACAAGTTTGTCTCCATTTCCTTTCTCTCTCTTTTTTTTGTAACTGAATAGTAAGTGAATTCCCATGTGTAACCCTTTTTAAATTACATATATCACTTTTTATTAAAAGAAAAGAAAAACATAGCAACCCCAACTGTATGATGCATTTCAAAATATAATCCAATTTGGCAACCAGACAGTATTTTAGTTATGACTGGCATGTTTTATAAATGAGGGGGTGCTGAAATGGTCTTGGTTTGGCCCACTTCCTAAAATCTCTCCAAATGGCCAACCATCAGATTTTTTTTTATGTGGAAAAGTTTTTGATTGGGAGAATAACTTATTGGTGCCCCCATTGTGTACCCATTATTGTTAGCTACTTTGTTATCTGATTCATACAATAGAATATATTTTTTGTCTTTTTTTTATCCTTATGCCTTTTAATCTTAGTCTGTTTGAAAATAGACCCCTATTATGATTGGTTCTCTTTCTCATTTTATTGTTAAAATTGAGACTAAAATTACTATGGCTTCAATGTAGAAATAGTATATTTTTGTTTTATTGTTATAAAAAATGGAAAATCTCCTAGAAGATAATTTCAATGTGATCTAAAAGTTAGTATGCTAAAATAAACTGTTCCTCTATAATTTCCATGGACCCCCCCCCCCATGCACACACACACACACACACACACACACACACTTTTTAAAACAGTTTTACTCTTGTTTATTTTATATTTATTATTATTGCTTAAGATTTAATGAATCATAACTCATGGCATAGAGATACTAGAAACTGACATCAAATTTTATGATAATTTCATGTTTTGAAGACATCCATTGCTCGCACTTTTTGGATTTGCCATTATCTCATCCAAGACAGAAATTAGGTCATTAAATATAATTTTCTGCAATTCTAAAATTGATTTTTGAACACTTCATTTTATTACAAGAGATTACTATCTACAAAATCAAACCGTAATTTAACACACTAAGATGGCATGAAATAGGAAATTGAAGTGCTTATTGGTTATATTTAATATATTTTTTTAATTTGAAAAAAATGAGTTTAAATTAATTGCCCTATATATATATATATATATATATATATATATATATATATATATATATATAAATAAATAAACTACTCTTTGGGCAGACTTTAGGTTAGCTCCTGCAGAGAGCTTTTGAGCCTTCAGCGTTTTACAGTCAGTGTCCTATGTATGTAAAAGTTATAAGAATTTAGAAATAATAAAAAATTTTTATCTTTATTTGACACCATAATTCATCATAATCTTCCTTCGTATATGCAACCAATTTCCATAGTTTGTTTACATTTATTTTGTGCAAAATTATTATTATTTTTTTTTTAAATCCCCATTCTTCATGATCCTGTCAAATAAAGTCACTCTTAAAAGGCATTAGGGATCCTGAACTATGTAATATTTCTAATACGTCACAGTACGCCTACTAGAAAAAGAAAAAAAAATAAACATATGAGAAATGTACTATGTCTTGCTTAAATTTGAATTACGGTTTAATTAGATGAGATCAGTTGCAGCAAAAAGCGAAATTAAAGTCAAACCTTTAATAAAGAATTATTTTTTAAACATTTCACACTGTTCAATATTTAAATTTTAACTTTCAATGAGTTAATTTATATAATTTTTAATTGCGTGTAACTACAGTAGTTACTACCTGTTACTTCAGGTTCTTTATGAGTTGCTCACATTGAAAAACCGATGGACACATGTACCCTGCACTTTAAGCATGTTATTTGAATTGCATCTGGTTATAATTGACTGTAAAATGATTCCTTAATACTGTGATTGTTCCTGTCCATCAAATTATGCAATCTTCAAATGATTTATTTCTGATAATTTGTTCAGCATTGTTAAAGACCAACATACGGGAATCTCTTGATTAATGAGTTTTTGATTAGTGCACTGAAATTTGTTATACCAAAATTTGATTAGTGCATACATAATACTTGATTAATGCAGTAAAACGTTCTTTAGTTTAGCCATGGTAATTGAAAATTGATTTTTTTTTTTATAGCTACCAATTAATTAAAAATTTTCTAAAATTTAAAAATGGAAAATTGGGTAACTATTTTGTCAGTTTTGTTTATATTCAATTAATGTGTTTTCGATTAGTGCATATCTTTTAATGTACACAATCGAGGGATTCCTGTATACTGTACAGTATTGCTGCTATAAAAAATTTTTTTAGGATTATGATTACCAAATTGTAACAAATTTGAATGTCTGATGAAGAAACATCTGCAATTTGAAATCTTTAATTTATTTTATTTCTTATGAACTATTTTCAACCATTATTAATTTTTAAGAGGACATTAGTTTTGGTCTTACTGAGAACTTTTTCCGAATCGGTGTTCGCCGCAATTCAAAAAAAGAAAGAAAAAATTGAAAGGCCACAATGATTGCAGGAAATAAGTCACAAGCTGCAAGAGTAAATTTTTAGAGTAAATTAATGAATATGAGTGATATAGAAATATATAGAGAGAGGGACAGCAGGAAAATTCTTCTTTCTACAGTGAGTTAAAAGGATTAATTAGATATAATGACTGTAAAATATTGGTTGTATGAAGTTATACTATTTATATTGGTTGTATGAGTTTCACAAAACTAGATTTTTGTATGTGATCATTGCTCATAATCTAATGAATGTGTAAAAAAAAAAAAAAATATATATATATATATATATATATATATATATATATATATATATATATATATATATTGAGAACAGCACAGGCTACACTAGGTAGTCCCAGGGACTTTGTGTGTATTTTGGTCAGGCCTGCTGTAGACTAATGGCTTAAGATGTAATAAGAAAACAAGCAACTAAAAAACTGAGATGGGAGAAATTTACTAATATTAAATAATAGTTAAATGTTGTTATATTTTAGTTTTTGTTATTGAAGAAGATTTATTATCTTCATACGCACATCTTCAAGATTCATTTTTATTGGCACACCTCATGGTTTGGATGATCTGTGTGTGTGTTTTATTACAGTAACTGCATAAATAGATGAACTCACAGTTACATCTAGTTATTTCACCAGTAAAATGATGAGATTTATTTGCCAATCCTCATGCAGTTGGGGTACCAAGGAGAAGAGCTTATCAGAGCAATTACCAAGAAAATATTTATAGAAAAGATAGAAGAAAGCCATATGAAAGTGACTGAAGTCAAGATGCCAAGTCAGGACCCAAAAACATCAGGCCCTTCTTTGGATTTGGATTTTATATATATATATATATATATATATATATATATAGGAGCACCAGATGAGATATGGCAGCAATATTCAATGCATGTACAAATAACAGATTTTTAAATGTGCATGATGGATTCTGGCAAGAAAAATTGTCTGGCACAGCATTGTCAACCAATTTTCCTAGAAGCAAACTTAGCAATTGATTCAATATAATCTGTCTACTTCATGTTAGTGGAAAATGTGAGACCAAGGATATGCAATGAATACCTCTCCTGGGGGTTAACATCAGCCATGCTGACGGGAGGCAAAAATGCTTCTCTATGATAATTAAGTTTCTTTTTGGAGGCATTAAAATTTGCAAGTCATTTCTTTCCCCAGTTAACAACTGATTGGAGGTCATTTTTGTGACCCACTGCCAGTTTTACTTTCTTGAACCTATTGGATTTATTATTAAGACAGGAGTAAATAGTTGGCATCAGCTTAAATGTCTAGTTGGGAACTGATGACATCAGGAAGGTTTGTTGATGAAGCTAAGAAACAATATAAGTCCAAGAATATTCCCTGGATGTCCCCGCACAAGCCCTGGAGGATATCCCCGCATAATGTGAAATGATCTAGAATTATGACTGTTCAACATGACCTTCATTACACATTGTGTTAAGACTGATTGGATTAAGTCAAATATTCAGCCAAAGACACTATATCCATTGAACTTGTGAAGGAGGCCAGCATATATATATATATATATATATATATGCTGGCCTCCTAAACCACAACATAAGGAACACCATAAAATCTCTTATTCTTGAGAACCCTAGAACAGCAACATTCTACACTATCCCAAAACTACATAAACTCCCTAAAATCATTTCAGATAAACACTCTAACATTTTTTCATCCAACCAACATCAAATTACACAACCAAATAATGAAGAGAACATCTATGAAATTTCAAAACCCCTCAAAATCATACCACCTGGTAGACCCATAATATCAGGCATTGGTACCCTCACAGAACTTATATCTGGGTACATAGACAACATCCTAAAACCTTTACTGCCTGACATACCTAGTTATATTAGAGATACTACTGACTTTCTCAACAAATTACAAAACATTAACTCAGTCCACCCGGATACAATCCTAGTAACGATGGATGTTTTGTCTCTTTACACAAACATTCTATATACTGAAGGAGTTTCAACTTGCCATGAGTTCCTTTGTAAAAAATTACCCAACAACCAAGTTACAGATATATGTCAATTAATAAATTTCATTCTAACACATAATAATTTTAAATTCAACAACAAACACTATTTACAGATTAGTGGCACAGCAATGGGCACGAAAATGGCACCTAGCTATGCTAATATCTTTATGCACATTCTAGAAAGGAAAATACTAGACAATTCAGAATTTAAACCATTACATTATTTTAGATATATTGATGACATTTTCTTATTATGGACTTATAGATCAGAAAAATTAAAATTTTTTTTCACATTCTGCAACAACTTCCACGATACAATTAAATTTACCATGGAGCATTCATACACATCTGTCCCTTTCTTAGACGTTATGATAAAATTAAACAAACATACACTTTCTACCAGTCTATACAACAAACCCACAAACCAGCATAAATTCCTACACTTCAAAAGCTGTCATCCTCTTAAATTAAAAAAATCTATCGTATACAGCTCATTTCTAAGAATCAAACGCATATGCTCAGACCATCTAGATTTTCTACACAACATTAATAACTTAACAGAACAATTCCTAAAATGTAAATACCCAATAAATATAATAAAAGAAGCACTAAATAAAACTATCCATATAAATTGTAACACACTTCTCAGATACAAGAAAAGTAAAAACAACAATCGGATTCCCATGGTTTTTAACCATAATCAATATTCCCACACACTTATTCACAAATTAAAAAATGATTACAAGAACCTCCAATTAAACAAAAATATCAAAGACATTTTTGCTAAACCACCCATCAACACAAAAAAAAAAAAACACCTAACTTATCAGCTATCCTCACCTCTACCAAATATCTAAATAATACAAACCAAACAGGAAATTATAAATGTAATAAAACTTGTTGTCTAGTTTGCAAACACCTAATAACATATAGTGAATTTTCTGTACACAACTCCAAAATCAAAATACATCCATCTAGTCTCACCTGTGATAGCAATAATATAATTTACTACCTATTCTGCACAATATGTCCTAATAGTGGATATATTGGTGAATCTGGAACTAATTTTAGATTTTGTTTCAACAACCACAAACAAGACATACGTCAAAACAATCCGTATTCCCCATAGCTGAACACTTTAATCAATCAGGTCACTCATTAGACAACTGTAAATGTATATTGATAGACTCAGGTTTTAGTACAACATACACACGAAGAAAAAAAGAGAAATACTGGATTTTAAAATTAGACACATATAAACTAGGGTTAAACAAAGACTTGGGTATTTTAAATCTGTATAAATATTTCAACAGTTAAAAAATTTCTTTAGATATAGTTAAAAAACCTTTTTAAACAACATCTAAAATACTATCGTTAGATTTACGTTAAAAAATTCAAACATAGTTGCATTCCACATCACGTGACGTCCGCGTCTAACGACGAACGCTGTAAAGTGTAAACAAACTGCCAAATTAATTTCTGAGGAAGGACTGAGGTGGTCTGAAATATTATATATATAAAAACATATAAATAAATACTTTCGCAAAAAAAACACCCAACTTTTTTTCAGTTATTTTATCCATATATTATATACATATCAAGAAAGTATACGTGGCTTCTCATTATGCTATATATATATATATATATATATATATATATATATATATACATATACATATAATGAAATAATTTCTATGCAAAATAATATCAACATGAATGCTTAAACATGTATTGATGTGCATTTTTCTTTTATAAATGCAGTTTTGTCCTTCTGAATAAAGATAGGTCATTAGGTCCCAAGTTTTAACCTGCTTTGTCTTTGCATACTTTGAATATTTCTCAATTTTGTTTTGGATCCGAAATTGTTGGAAGGTCTGACAAGTATTTTAGTTATTTGATTTTCAAGTTCAATCAGTGTAGTCAAGTAGAACTCCTGATGAATGACTGCATGAATATTTTAAACAAGGTTTCCAAACTCACACTTAGATTTTTCTTCTTTCTAACACGTTCTCTTTTTTTTTTTTTAAACATAGCAACTCGTCATAATCGCTTTCCATCCAGTAGGAATTGGCTTTAATTAGTTTATTTGATATTGACTTTTGATTTCTGCTGCTACTTGAGATTGAGATTTTTTATCAGTTTTGTAATCATTTTTTTCTTTCTCTCATTTCATATAGGTTTCTACTGATGTAATTTTTTTCACATTTATTCTTTAAGCAATTATCACTTGCATTCAGTCAATAGTAATGCAGCAGGTCTCCTGCTTGCAATTCTATTAGATTAAACAACCATTTGGTGGTGGTTTTCTCTGTCATTTTCTTTGCTTCCTTCTTGTGGAGAACAGGAATCTATTCAAAAAGTATGCCAATTTTTATGCTCTAATTTTTTGCCTTCTGCTCATATCATTTCTTTCAAAATTATTGACTTTTTACCTCTGTTTATCTGCATTTTGATATTAGAAACTATTTTTGCTCCAGATACGGACAGTTTTCACAGGTTTTTCTGTGTGTTTGTAATATTCTATCTTTTGTACAAGATTAACAAGGAAAAAGCTTTTTACATTATTTGGACTATTGTCTTCATCTTTGTTGCCATATTTATCACAACGTTTTGGCCATTGTATGCTCCAGCCTTCTTCAGGTGGTTGGAATGTTGAACTGAACCCTTTATTTTGCTCACTGGGGTAGACTGTTCTAGTTCCACATGCCATGTCTAATGGATGTCAGTTATCTCCTGTTAATTCACCTCTCCAAGTTCTCCACTTCTTTAACCAAGTATTGAACTCACAACTCTTTGGGTCCTGTCACTGGATCTAACCAACACCTTGTGTGCCATGTGAACTTAAGGACATCTGTGTATGAATTTCTGGGACTTATAAAACTTAGTGTCTTGAGCAACCATTTTTACCAGTGCTAGTACTGCAATTTTTGCTGTTATCATTCAATTTTTTTTTTTACCAGAGCTCATATTGCAATTTTCGTTCATTCCTTAAGTTTACGAATTTTCCAATGATGTTCTTTGTCTATGATTTCAACCTGATCCCACAGAGAGCAGTGATCTCCCTTTTCTCTCCATATGTGGTCAGCCACGCCTGATTTTTCCACTTCTCCTCATGTTACAGCTTTTTGGTGTTCTTGAAGCCTTACCTTTCCACAACTGCATGGGATGGCATACACACAATCTTTAGTCATGTTCTCCTCTATGGGGGTCTTACTCGGGAGAGGTATCTGCGAAGTGTTGTCCAGCTTTTGAAGGTTGTCCTGATGTTATATGGACCGCAGATCCTTTTCTTCGATAACCCCTTCACATAAGGCAGGCAGACTGTTTTCTGAGTGTTGTTGTCCTCCTCTTGTACCCGCCTATCCCAGTTTATTGGGGCTGCTGCCATGTACCCAGAGTAGTTGTTACGTTATAGGGTACAGCTTATACTGACCAATTCGTTATCTGTCTCTGGGTCGCCATTTATAACTTTTGCTCGATGTTGTAAGCAGTGGACTATCCCTTTCTTTACATTGTATGGATGGTGGGAGTTTAAATTGAAGTACTGTCTGGTGAGTGTCAGTTTGCGGTATATGGATGCCTTGAACCCATGCTCTGTTCAAGATATTACAACATCCAGGAATGGGAATGTGTTGTTACTCTCTCTCTCCCTCGTGAACTGTATCAAAGGTCTTATTGAGTTCACATGGTCCAGCAGAACCTGGACCTCTTCCTGGTGTGGCCAGAGTATGAAGGTGTCATCTACATATCTTAACCATAGACTTGGCCTTAGAGATATAGATTCTAATACCATTTCCTCAAAGTATTCCATGTATATATTTGCCATTGCTGGTGCTTATAGCGAGCCCATTGCTAAGCCCTCATCCTGTCGAAAATATGTGTGATCCCATTCCAAAGTGTGTTGTTTGTGTACAGAAAGTCAATATCTCCATCAGATTATCTATTGGAATACTGGTCTGTTCTCCTAGGGATGAGTCAGAGGCCAATCTGTCTTTGACTACTGAGAATACCTCCTCTGTGGGTACCTTGGTGAACAAACTCACCATGTCCAAGCTCACCATTTGATTGGACAGGATGAGGGCATCTTTGATTATTTCCACAAAGTGGGTGGAGTTTTGAACATATGAAGGTGACTTTCCGATCAATGGATCAATTATATCTACAAGGAAGTGACTCAGAGGGTGGCACACAGAGCTTTGGCAACTAACAATCGGCCTGAGCAGAATACCGTCTTTGTGAATTTTAGGGAGACCGTTTATGTGAGGTAGCTTGGTGTAACGCTGCGACAACTGCCTATACATCTTAGGTGCAAAGTGATCTTTGTTCTTAATTAGTATCTGTGACAGTTTGCGTTACATTTTCATTGTAGGATCCTTTTTGTGCTTGGCCACAAAAATCTCCTGAGCCAACCAAGCATAGAAATTAATATGATATGGGAACCAGTAAAAAGGGGTGCCAGAGAAAAGCAATAATAACAACGAAAATTGCAATATGCTCTCTGGTTAAAAAAAAAAGAAA